>JAWNLJ010000438.1:1800000-2284150 GCA_035042365.1 Drosophila dives
AGCTATAGCAAATCAAATCAGTTGCCCAATTTAGCGCTGTCAGTGCCTAAAGTGTCAACAGCTGACACTGGCTGGCAATTGGTGCAGACTCATTTCTGCCTCTAATTGAGGCAGACAAGTGGCCGTCGGGCAAAACGAAAACATTTTGAAGACAAATTTGAAATCCATTCCAGCAATATGGCAATAAACGAATATTCGTTATAACAATGCAAGCTGTGCTGACTGAAAACTGAAACCCCCACCAAAACCACAACCCCCAAAAACCCTTTCGACCAACTTCCAACTCCTACTACCAGTCATATTGAGCCGGCTAGTGTAGGCAAACTGCGTTAAACCACATGCAATTTTGTTTGTTAGATATCTGCTGCACACTCTGTGGATGTAGGCGCTGCTGCAGTGTTTTTGTGTGGCACAAGTCTGGGGCAGCTGCGGCTGGGGCAGGCCAATTGCCACATCGAGCCAGCGACGAAGCAAGCGTGCAACACAGAGGGTAGAGGTGTTAGCCAAATGCGAGGCATCAGCAAGCGGCGGGGGGCAGGCAGCAGGGAACAGGGGGCAGGCGCTGGCTATTTGTATTTTGTTACAGGACATGTTTTCATTGGGCATATCCTGTAAGAACGCATTTATAAAAAGAGATGGTGAGAGTGTGCGGGGGCTGAATAGAAATTGCTGTCTGCAGGCTGGCAAATATTATTGAAAATTGTCAATGCGAAAAATTCATAACAACAAATTTGCCTTTTTTGGTTTTTGCACCAGCAAACCGAACTGGGAACAGGCCCAACACATTTACTCTCCCAGGCTGCACAAAATATTTTTGTGCTTTCTCTCAACGATGGCAAATTATTGAATTTCTGTTTGTATTCAAATAGTAATCGACTCAATTGCAATTTCATTTTGAACTAGTTAATTAGCCATGGAAATTGCCATATAGTTGCCTCATTGTTGCAGAGCGAATTTAATACGGCTATTGTCAATTGGCCTCTATCTATGGTCGATAGCGAGAACTTAGCCAAATCTAATCAGCTGGCCAGCTGTCTTAACTTTATATTCTTTTTGTATTTTCCGTTTACTGCTAACTGTTCTCAGTTTTCAGTCTTCGTCTGTGGCCAGGCAGCTCAACAACTCAAGATGTCTTCGTGGGCCGTCTCCAGCAGCAGGCTGCATGAAGCCGCGACAAATGGGAGCCAGAACGCCGGCGCCAAAGCATCCACACTGCTCAGATTAGCCTGGCAGACATTCAGCGTCAAATGCCAGCAGCTGGGCGACCTTCTGCGCAGGGAGGCCAATAAGCCGCTGCCCAAAGAGCTGCGACGATCGCTGCGCATGAATAAATCGGCCAGGCGGAAGGGGTATCAGCAGTACGAGACTGAGGCAGATAAACAGTAAGTTTTTTTGTGAGATAAGCCACTTGCTTTTTGTTTACCCAATTGTGTTTAAATACTTGAATTTTGTTCTTACTCTTTTTATATTAGACGCATCAAGGATTTCTTGAATCAGCCCATCAATATATCGATACGCATCGGACCTGCCTTTGAGTATACGCCATCGAATCAATAGCCTTGCCATTTACAATTATAAAATTAATATTTAGTAAAATTTATATGATAATCTAAAGCAAATTATTATTTGTGTGCACTCAGCTTATATTTTAAAAGCTTTCATCTTATACTCAATAATTAGCATTTGTGACACTGTGCTAAACTTTAAAGCGTGTGGCGAGCTTGCGGTGCTTGTGCAGCTTTTCAGAGCTTTTAACGCTACAGCATGCTTTGCTTACTCTTAAATGAGCTTTCATTACAAACGCTCTTAAGTCAACAGTTGCTTTTTTCTCTTAAATGCGCCCACACAAAGTTTATTGCACCGCTCCTAACAAATGAGTGTGCTGCGTGCCCTACACTTTCAGGGCATTTTGATATGTCAAGTGCCACAGACAGGTGCAATGGGAGCAAAGAAACTTATTATAGTAACTAAAATATTATAATAATTGAAGAATAAAGTTTTAAATATGTATTGGGCAACATAAAGTTTTTTATTGAATATTTTCTAAACAATTTTTCACTGATTGATCTAAATGTTTTGAACATTTGTAAGTTGGTAAATTCTTCAACTTATAGGGCATTGAAATGTCCACAAAACTATTTCAAGTTCGTTAACTTTAGCCAAAAGCTGACCCATGCTTTTCCTTTTAACAGCTGCGCCGCTCCAGCTCTTTCGGCTTGCAAAAACACACGCACTCTCCCTCTCTGTCTGTCTCTCGGATAGTCTCAGTTGCGCTTTGTCTGCTTCGACGGCACCACATACATACATACGCCAGAGAGCGCTTGGTCTCCCTTTTTTTTGAGTCAGCTTAGTGTGAAAACGTGTTCAACGCGGAAATGACATTGATAGTGAAATTTCAGCTAAGTGCATAATATAAAAAAAAATTATTTATTTAATAAAGCCAAAAATACAAACCAAAAAATATAAAAAAGTTACTATCCAAATTTTTGTTATGAAAGTGCAATAATTGGAGGCTGAACTTAATTTGTAGCTGCTGGATTTAAATGTTACTATTGTCTTCGAAAACAAAAACGAAAACGAAACGATGAAGCTAATCTCAATGCTTGTGTATATCTTGGTGACATTCTACAAGTTCATCAAGAAATTTATGTAAGTTTATTGTGTAATACATTACTTTAATTTAAGCACGACACCGTCACCGGCAGCCAACCCAAATATTGATAAAACAACAAGAACAGAAATCATAATACAAAACAACACAACAATGACAGCAACAAGAATTTACATACTATTGGATTTTTTCGCTTTTATGGTATCCCCCAGCTTAAATATTCGCTTTGTGCATTTATAAAGCCATTTAACGGTCGCCTTCTTTGATTTTGTTTACTTCTTTCTTGCACACTCTCTTATTCTCTATCTGAATATGTGTGTATGTGTGTGTGTGTGTGTATGTAACTTTTGGTTTAATACACAAAAAGAATATTTTTGACTTCTATTTCAATGCGTCTGAAAAAGCTACGCAGACTATCAAAAGAGAGCGAATGAGAGAGAGAGTGCACTTGGCTCTCTCTCTCTTTCTCTCCCTCCCGCTCAAGCTCTCTTGCTCCGTTTGTTTGGGTTTAAGGCCACTGGCCAATTGGCAACAGTGGCTGGTCCAATACCCTTGGCACTGAATGTTTACGTGCTCGAGTGATGACAACAGTAATGGGCATTTAATTAATATAATAACTCCTTGTGTAACCATGTGCGACATTGTCCAGAAGCCATATCTTGACTTATGTGGCTTTATAGCGGGCGTTGCCTAGATAAATTTAATTAGCTTTTGATATCGAAATGATGTCCTTTGTTGTGAAACGCTCGGTTCACTGCACTCGTCTGGCTCGAAAACTTGATGGTTATCACACACTGTTGGTATTTAGTTGATAACAATAATTGGGCACTTGAATTAGCTTTCATTTTTGTTTGTTTACCGTTCCATAAGGTTTATGAATATTTACTATTTTCCTTACTAAATACTTTAGGTAAACAAGTTTTGAAATGTGTCTTGTTCTAAATATATATATATATATATGGTTATTGCATATTACTTTTAGTATTGAAAACCGAATTGCATCGATATTCGTGCTATCGATAAAATAAAAAGAACTTGATATGAGAACCGTGTAAATATATTTATATAAACAATTTCCGAAATCTGTCGTATTCCACAGTCAGCTATCTAATAATAGCACCATTAATCATTTGCAGTAAGCATATATATGCAACACTGATTTAATTTATTTAATAAATTTGACAACTGTGTTCAGAGTATCTTCTAGTCGAGCTTTGCTCTTTTATTTGCTGATTCAACACAAGACTGTCTATAAATATAACGCTTATGTTCGAAAGTAGCTTATCAATATTGATTGATGGGTTGCTTACCTATCCCAAGTCCATTTATGAATTGGTGCATATTCGACCACTTAAGAGTCCTTGAAAAAGCACAAACAAAAAACCAGTTGCAACCGGCAAGACAAAGAATTAATTGTCTATAAATGTATAAGGCAAAACTCGAATCTACTTGATGCTAATAGAACAGAACACTTTCAGTGATAAGTGCACACAGTTCAAATTCCAAATTATGAATGTATGTTTGATTACACATAACTACACACACACATATATATTTATATATATACGCTTACTTTGCCCAAATTGATAAGGCTGTCTGCGTCTCGTAAACAGAAATTAAATCATAACTGACACAGCAGTACAGTCATATTTAAAAGTGTATGCAAACTTGTATATCTATGCATGTGTGTGTGTGTGTGTTGCATTACAGAACATGGCTAATGTGCAGCAGTCCACGCTTTGGCACTATCTAATCTGTACTAACCTAATCTGTATGGCTAGACCACTAACTGTGAACATTATTAAATCCGTGGCAGGCATTTCTAATCAGCTAAACAATAGTGGTCTAGACCCAACGGCACTATATACACACACACACACACACACACCTATCTTTGCCTATTTTAGTGCGCATATTTAACCAATTAGTTCTGGTGCGGTTTGCTTCTGGGCAGTCTTTAGCAGTGTTTGGCAGTATTTGGCTTATCGCATCGTTCACTCATAAAAAGCATGCCAAATGCCGTTTTTTGGTTTAGCTTACCATCATATTTATTTATTTATTTATTTTTTTTTTTGATAAGATATTCGCAGTGTTATTCCCAACTGCAATGCGCTGATTCAGTTACTTGAAGACGGTTTGAGGAGTTTTTATTCTATTTTACCAAAAAATGTGTAACAAATAAAGCAACTTACCCAAATGCAGCAAATTATATTTTGGTTATTGACTAATAAAATGATGTCAAATTTACAAATTCAACTTTAGAAAATAGTATTTAATTTTGTTAGATTTTATGTTTTAAAGTTTTTATTATTGTCAGTAGAATAACAAATTTTATTGCATACTCTTTATAATTTACACTAAAATTTAATTTAAAAAAGCCTGATTTATTTTGAATTTAAGTTCTATCAAATTATTAGATTGATTTTTTTTTTGCTGACACTGCAGGTTGTTTATTTCTAAATTCGCATAAGTAAACTTAATACTAATTATTCTTTTACGTGTTTTTATAAATTGGGTTTTTTTTTTATTTTTCTACGTAAATCTTTATCAAGATTAGACACTTTAGAGCGAATTAAATCATTGCTCTTACAGCATGTGTTCCCCGAGAGAATCAGCCATTGAACTTAATACAAGTGAGCTAGTTAGATAGGCGCAGTGAGAGAGAATGGGAGAGAGAATATTGTAAATAGTATATTCTCTGTTTTAGTTTATATTGTGCAATATGTTTACGTAGATCATATCGCAAATGTTTTCTGCTCGCAGAGTCTATGGAGAGAACTCGACTGTATCCTTATCAGTGAGCCAACATGCCGAGAGTGCTGCTCGCCTGCTCTCCTGCTCGCCCTATAAATGGCGCAAACCACCAATTGTTGCTTTTAGTTCTTTGCGGTTTGGCGGCGCGATTGAATCACGGGCAGATCACTAAATAGGGTCTTCATCATAAAAATTACGGGCCAGTTTCTAAATTTGCTTAACGCGGTTTTATAAAAATTAATGCATTCTTTGTCAACGCGCTCGTTATAAATATATTTACCAATATATTTATTTACATAAATACATCGCCGTTTGTATAATGTGGAGTGACGAGGTACAGGCATAACAATGGTGAGTTGATGATCTGCAAAATTAAAGACAAGCCAAACACCTGCCTGAACCAGAACCACTTGCAATGCGTTTACATCCCCTTTGCCACACATGATTAGCAACTAGAGTCAGATATTCTACTTGTTGTAGTAGTTTGGTGTGGAGAGTGCCGACTTTAGGCGGACAGTTTCAGTCTACGCCGGTGCAGAACCAGTTATTTCCAATGAGCGATATGTGCGACATCCGACCGACCATGTGCCCCAATGCTGATGTTGTGTAACGAAATCGCATATGGTAATCTTCTCGTTTCACTCACAACACAAAGCATTAAATACTACAATGGAATACAATTTATCAATGTGTATTTTATGGATTACACAGCTTTCAAAATTCTTTATACTAGCCATTTAGAACTTATCTATACTCGATGCAGCTGTTGATTAATATATTTCAACATTTTTTTTTTTTTATAAATGTATACAATTCCCACGTGCCTTTGTTAAATATATAGGGTATTCCATTGTAGAACTACTTATTCAGCAATCTCTTTCGTCTGTTGATAAGGTTATCAGTTACAGAAAACGACTAAAAGTTACATTATATTTTTGATTTGTTGCCTCTACAATGTACCAAAGTACCCCAGAGTGAAGGACGAGCAATCACCTTTGGCTTGGAAGTTTACAGGTGTTAAAAGTGCACCCACAATTACTACCTCCCCTCCCCAACCGACACTTTAATTTTGTATCTCATAGGATTGCAAATGCCTTCATTAAACTGGCCGAGAGTTGATCGCTCATTGTCAAGTTCATGAAACATTTTCAGCATGTTCGCGACTGTCGAGACATATCTTTGTTTATGTCTATATAGCATCAACGTATATACAAAATACATACAAATGTATTTTGGGATATAAAAATAAAACTCAATGACGAACATTGGTCTTGTTAATTTTTCTACGCTTTCCGTACTACATTGCCAAAAGAAAAAAAAACAAAACTACTAAAACAAATATAATCAGAATAAAACAAGTAAAGTATTATCATCTATTTAGCACCAGCATCCTAAATTATTTGGTTCGGACTAATTTTCCCCATTATTTATTAAACAATTTAACGTTTAATCACCTTGAGGCATTTATAGTTGAGAAAAATTGTGTTTAATTATCGGCTTGCAGCTTATCAGCTAATCAATAATAGAAATAATGCCAAATATATTCTTCTTTGTAATCGTTTTGCCATTGAAAGAACTAGAATTTTAATAACAGCCAAAAAATATGCTACACTTTTGGCAATAGGAATAAAGCGGTTTATTTTTATAATTCTATGTGGAAATATCACTGAAACTGTAACGATAACTATTTGAAAAAAATGACCTAATTAGTTTTAAACTATGTTAACAAATGTTTAACTAAATTATTTGTAAAAACAACATTTTAAACATATTTCTGTAAAAGCAAATTTCACAATTTACTACAGTTTTTTCACTTTCAATTAGCCCCCAACACATTTAGAGAAATGTTTCATTTGCATATTGCGGAAATAAATAACAATTTTTTATTAGAAACTAAAACGAAATTAAATAAAGTGAAATTCAATTAATTTGCACTTGAATGAATGCTAATCGTGACGGACAAGTGTAAAATTATTTGAGAATTTATTAGCCGCAATTTGGTTTGAAGGTAAAATGCATAGGAAACAATTGTAATGTGTTAATAAAACTTATAATCAACATTTGCAAATATTAATAATATAAACATTGAGGATAAATTTCAAATAATATGATTACTTTTAATAAAACGATATTAGTTCATATACTATTTACTAATATTCTTTAGATGTATTTGTATTGGTAATTAGCAACAATTGATCATAATGAATATAGAAAATAAAATTTATAAATATAATTTGCAACTATTGGAATTAATACATTGAGATAAAGTTAAAATTCAAATGAAATGATTACTTTTATTAAAATAATTTTAATTCATGTACTGTATGCGCAATATTCTATAGTTGTATTTGTGACAGCTGATTAATTTAGTGTGAATTGAAACACATGTAGATATTTGCAAGATTTATGACTGCAGCAAGTTATACATGTGTGGGCCAATTGTTGTCACTTTGACGGACAAGTACTTACAACAAAGTACTTACAAAGAGTTAATTAAATAATATACTTATCACTAGCACGCTACAAAAAAGTTAAACATGCGGCAATCCGTTGGAATGCCTTGTAATCTTTTATAGTATAGATACACGAATTAATCAAACACGAGTTGTAAATGCAAATCTTGTTGTCAACTCAACTTACAGCTTACAGTTAATACTACAATAAACTGCACTGCTCTGAGAAAGCTAATTATATATTATATATATATATTTATAACAACTTTTAATTTGTACTTAGCATTATTGTTGCTCTAATTATTTGTGCACCTTTTTTGTTTTATCTTATTGCTAAACGTGTGTTTTGACATTTTGGAAAGTGCGCGCACAAAATCTTGTTTGCCTTAACTAGAGGAGCGCACAGTCTGAGCCAGAGAGTAGCAAAATTCATGTACTTATGACTGTACAGCAACAGCAACGCAACAATAACATAAGCAACAACAACAGCAACAACAACAACAACAACAACATAGGCAACAACAAGCTCAATTAATGAGTAGCGAGACAGCGAGGCAGCGTCCACTTGATTGCCTCGATCTGTCTAGAGCGGGCCCAAAGATATATAAATAAGGAAAAGCAACGCACGCGCGTTTTAATACAATCGATGTTCGAACGGTTCTAAACGCACAACATTGCGCATACGACGAGTGGCTAATGTAATAAAAAAATAATATATATATTTAATAAAAAGTGTTAAGCCTTGTTGAGCATGGATAATCAGGAACAGCGTTTGGGCCATCGTCGCCAGCCAGCGCTGGGCAAAGCGATGCCCGTCACAGCCCTGCTCCTAAATCTGAATCTCTCGCAGAGCAATCAGGCACGCAGTGGATCTGCCCATGACCAGGACAATGAGTATGAGGCGCCGCCGCGTTATTTCAACATAGCAGATGAACTGCAGCAACCACCCTCGCCAAATGAGAAAGACTCAATGGAATTAATGGGCAGTGCCAAGTCGGAGGTGGCCTGCCTTAATTGCACCCACAGTGCACCAGTGCATTTGAATATTTCACATTTGGCTGTGAATGAGATGTGCCAGCGTTTGTGCAACGAGGACTGTCGCCATGGCCTCAGTCTGACGGGGCGTCTGGCCAGACAGGATGGTGAGCAGCTGCGTCAGGATTTCCTCAAGCAGTACGAGATTGCGGAAGCGCTGGCCAAGACCTCGGCAATGACCTCGACAACGCAAATGAAACAGCGTCTGGCCGCACGTAAACTGGAAATGGAAATCGAGACACCCGACTGGCAGCTGACCACACCCAGCGACGAGGCTGTGGCTGCTGCCACGGCTGTTGCTGCTGTTTCTGCTGCTGGAGACACGTTGCCGCCAATCTCTGATTATGAGACGCCGATGCCGCTGCCGCGCGATCTGCTGTTGTATCTTGTGAGGTGAGGCGTGCTTTATGCTGACAACCAAAAAAAAAAAAAAAAACTTGTTGCTGTTGCTGTTGCTCTTGTTGCTGTTGTTGTTGCTGTTGCTGGTTAGCCCGCAGCAATATTGCGTTTATAAATCAAGTTCATGGACAAACAAGCTGACAGAGTGTCAAGTGTTCTTAGCCAATCAATCAGACCTCTAAAAACTTCACTCAAAAATATAACTAACCTTGCACAATTCGTGCAAAATATATGTTTATGCTCAACAATTACAATATTATCGCAATTGATAATACACCATTGTTCATAGCGTCTAATAATATCTATAGATATATTTATAGATATCAACCTTCATCGAAAGATTAATTTGAAAATTAGTTCAGTTGGCTATTTTGATAAAGAATTCCAAATAGTTGGAGAACTTTAGATAAATATTTATACCAACTCGATTCTTAGTAGGTTATTAATTTTATTCGAAGCAAACTTAGAAATTAACACAATTACGTATTTTGAGATAACTCAATCGGCGTCATAATCCAATCTAATCAAATCTAAACTATAATATTATAATTGATCCCATTTTATTTTGTGATTAGATTAAATACATATTCAACCATTTTTCCATTGAAGTAAATTCATTCTTATTTTAAAACTTCAACTGTTAAAAGCAATTCTTTTTATAAGTTGACTCAGAATAATTTTTTGTGCTATATTTCAATTTGCTGTCCGAATAAATTAGAATATATTTCAATTGCATATATTATTTATATATAAAAAAAAGAGAGTCTTTTTCAAATTATATGATCCAAACATACGTTGTATTATTGTCTGCTGTTTTATAGTATCGAATCAGCTAATTCTTATCTTAGAACTGGTTTTCTTATACATTTTCTGGCATTGTTAGACAAACTACACACATAAAACTTTATAATATCTGCTTAAAATGCAGCTACAGCTTCGTGTCGAATTGTCAAGACATATAAATTGGGCTATTTTAGAGCAAGTCACGTGGCTAATGATAGTATTTGTGTAGGTGTGTGTTTGTGTGTGTGTGTGGGTTATATCTGTGCCGCATTGCAAGTGGTTTACTAAGTGGTTCAACATTAACAAAACCCTAAACTAACCCGACTAATGCTTTAACTTTTTCCTAAAATTCTATTCTATTCTTTTAGGAAACACAGCTTGAACCGCATCTCTTTGACATACTCTTTGTCGTACTGACACTTAATATAAAACATTTCACGTTAACCTATCAAATATCAAATTGAAAAAATTGAAAGCGATTAAGAAACTAAACGTGAGGTTTACTAAGAAAAAAAAACCTAGTCTAAGATAGAATCGAAAGCAAAACTAACAAAATGGAGTTTTTAATGAAAACATCGCGTTTGATTGTCACATCGAAGACGTTTGCGCGCCGTGTTGCGGTGCCAATACCCAGGTAAAAAATAAAAAATAAAAAATAACAAAATCAAAAATAATAATAAATCGGATACTGTATGTTTTAGCAGCATTTAGTCGATTTGTGCAGCTGCCAAATCTCATTACGCATGTAACTGCGTTGTTGTATAAATTGGCCACAGATACACCATAGGATATGTATCTGTATATTTGGCCTGCAGCATATTTCGCGCTGAATGTTCTGAATATGCGCATTTTGGGTTCTACACAAATTTGCATGCGAGCAAAAATTTGTTTAGGCATAAATCAGTTAGAGCTATGCCATGTCCACCCAGACAGACAGACAGACAGACGGACAGACTGAGTACTATTTGGAAAAGATACTTTTGTTTTCATTATAATACCAAACGAAACGAAAGCGAGACAATGGAGCGTGCAGCTCCATGTGAATGTATCTACATTAAGAATGCTACGCATAAATATTTAGCAAGCTGACAGAATTGAATGTATCTTATTGCTTAAGCGAGGGCTATTGTTGTTTTTGTTGTTGTTTTTTTTGTTGTTTTTTTGTTGTTACGCTGCTCATTTTTCGCCCAACTGAGCAACGCACGTGAGTAGAACGTATTGATCTTGTTCTGTATCTTGCAGATACATCTCACTTATCAGTGTGTGTATGTGTGCGTGTGTGTGTGAGTGCTTGTCTTGAAATACTCGTTTATGCGTGTTTGCTCTCTTTTTTTTTGTTTTCTCTCCCTGTCTGTCTCACCGTCTCCGCGTCTGTCTGTCTGGCTGGCTGATCTCTAATAAAACGCCGCATTTCAGTTGCCATTCAGTTTCGCAAATGTCGCTTACAAGCGCACTTCGCACATTTTTCGGCAAAACCCACAATCCAACCAAAACTTACCCAAACCCAATACCAATACCAATACCAATACCAATACCAATACCAATTACCAATCAACAACAGCAACCAGTCGCTTTTGATCCTGCCAGCCAGAATATGGAGCAAGCGATGCAATTGAAACGCGCCAATAAGCCGCCCTGCAAGAACGATCGCAAGGCCTACCTGCAAAGGGTAATGCTGACCAGGTGAGACTCAGCACTTGGCACAGTGATTGATTGCGTTAACAAAACGCTTCCAACTGG
This sequence comes from Drosophila dives, assembly GCA_035042365.1. Classification (NCBI taxonomy): domain Eukaryota; kingdom Metazoa; phylum Arthropoda; class Insecta; order Diptera; family Drosophilidae; genus Drosophila; species Drosophila dives. The sequence continues at coordinate 1,811,776 of JAWNLJ010000438.1, forward strand.
TTTCAACGAAAACCGAAAACTCAAATCCGAAAACCAGCTAAACAGCTGTAAAGCTATTGACCGAGCCGCTTTTTTCTCTCTTTGCGTGCGATATTTGATTTTTTGTATCATTTTTGTGTTCGGGCCGCGTGCTTCGCTCTGCCCGCCATGCCTCGTCTTTTGTGTGGGTGGACATTAAGTGGCATGAATCGAGTTCTCTAGCTGCTGTGAAAGCTACTGAAGCTGGAGTTGAAGCTGGAGTTGAAGCTAGCATTAATATTGTGTCCGAGCTAATTGCTAGGTTTTTACATAGTTTTACACTTGAAGCTACGAAATTTTGATGATCAGAAAGTTTTCTATCCTTATACAAATAGATATTCCAATTTCTTATTCTTCATAGCTTATATTTCCTAATTCCTTGTAGAAAACGAATATAGAAAATTACAAAAAAAAAAAGAATTATTAAAACAGTTCCTATTTGCAGCGCTGAAATATGTAATTTCAATGTATATTAATCAAAATGATGTCATTATTTCTAAATTTATTAATATATATCAGATAAATATATATATATATTTATATTTATTGAACTCCAATAAGTCATTCACTTAAAACTGTTTGCAGTACGAACTTTGCTTTTTACAATAATTAATTTTCATTCAAATTTTTCTGTATTATTTTCAGTGCGTATTATAATTAATCCTTGCAATATAATCGATTTAACTGTCAACACCACTTCAAGCCTACATACTAAAACACACACATTATTAAACACTAAAATTTCAATTTAAAAATGTAAAATAATATTTGACAAACTATTTCACCACATATTCTTTTCTACAGAGTTCAGAGTTCAATGGCAAAATGTTATGGCAGTGAAAGGCATAGTCATAGTTTATTCATTTTCAGCATAATACTACGAAAAATTCTATATAGAAAACCGAATGCGTTGTGAGTATTTGAAAGCCATATATCTTTGATCGAATTACTTATGATCTGCAAGGCTGTGAAATCGCTTTGGTTTTGGTTATTGTTGATATTATTGTTGGGCTTAAAAGCATTGTTTTTTGTACGTGTTTTACTTGTTATATTTTTGATTAAAATGCATCTGAAGAAAATTATAAATTGTAAATACATATATAAATTACCTAGTTGCTGCGGTTATTTGAAAATGTATTTGTTTAATTTTATATATTTGCATACAAGATAAAATGAAGAATTGCTAAGCACGGTTTTTGTTTAAATATTCACTTTAATTTAATACAAATGCATTTTTTTATATATTCTATTTTTGTTAATTCTCAGAATGGGCTCGTTTAACTCGGCGCCCAAGATCAACAATGTGGACTCACAGGATGATGGCCTGGAGCTGCCCAATGGATTAAGCACTGCTGCACTGCTGGAGCATGTGCAGCAACTGCGCGGCGGAGGCATCGAGCAGCCCACACTCCTCACCCGCTGCTTCCAAAAGCCATCTCCACTGAGCGAGGATATCACCGATGGAATACGCTCCCTCAAACTCAATTCAGTCTCACGTGGTAAGTACAAATAATCCTCACATCCTGGACATATATTTTTATTTATTTTTTTATATTCAGTTTGCAGTGCTTCCGTTCAGAATGATGGCTCGCAACATATACGGCTCCTGCAATGGAACATTCTCTCGCAAAGTAAGTGAATTTTAAATCATATATTTTAAATAATTTAAGTATTTTCTCTAGTTGCAAAAGTTCATATTCAAGAAGAGAATTCAATTCAAAAAAACTAAACTACAAATTTGCCGTCTAATATAAAAAAGTACATTAAAATAAATTTTATTTTTGACTTATAGTGAAATCATTAATTATGAAAGTAATAAAATGATTTATTTTTAATTTTTAGAAATTTAAGTACTAAATCATATTTTGATATTCATAGCTTAATTATTTGTATTTTATTTCTAAATTGGTAATTTCTATTTTAATCAATATTCTATTTATTTTTGTTTTAGCTCTCGGCCAGCACAATGATGGCTTTGTGCGTTGCCCTGACGAGGCGTTGACTTGGGAGCATCGCAAGTATCTGATTGTCCAGGAGATACTTCAGAACCAGCCGGATGTGGTTTGTCTGCAAGTATTTATTTCTACCCACATTTAAGTGGCAAGCAGTCGCGCTTTAACATCAACATTTTTAACACTATGCAGGAGGTCGATCACTTCAAGTTTCTGCAAGCTGTGCTGGGCGCCCAGAACTATGCTGGCATCTTTTTTCCCAAGCCGGACTCCCCCTGTCTGTACATAGAGCAGAACAATGGACCCGATGGCTGTGCCATATTCTACAAGCGCGAGAAACTAAAGCTAATCGGCTATGATACACGCATCCTGGAGGTGTGGCGTGTGCAGAGCAATCAGGTGGCCATTGCCGCTCGTCTACAGCTGAAGGATACTGGAAAGGAGTTCTGCGTCTGCACCACTCATTTGAAGGCTCGTCATGGCGCTCTGCTGGCCAAGCTGCGTAACGAGCAGGGACGCGACTTGATACGCTTTGTCAAGCAGTTTGCCGGCGAGAGTCCTCTGCTGCTCTGTGGTGACTTCAATGCGGAGCCCATTGAGCCCATCTATTCCACGATCCTGAGTTGCGATCTGCTCAAATTAGGCAGTGCCTATGCGGACATGACACTCGAAAGGGAGCGGGAGAGGGAGAGGGAGCGAGAGCAAGAAGAGATATCTAAGAGCCTGGAGGATGTCAATGAGTTCGTTTCGCAATCAATTAAACGCGAGCCACCCTACACCACTTGGAAAATCCGCGAGGATGGGGAGGAATGCCACACCATTGACTATGTTTTCTACACGTCCGACCAGCTAAAGGTAAGTGGTCGTGGCACTTAACAGAATCACTAATCAGTATCTTAAATTGTATTCTTATTTTGAGCAGATCAAGAACTGCCTCGAGTTTCCAGCTGGCGAGCAGATTGGCAAGAATCGGACGCCCAGCTTTCAATATCCCTCGGATCATTTCTCGCTGGTCTGTGACTTTGAGCTAATGGACGACTTCCAAACAGATAACAAAAACAATCCGCATGGCACCATACAGTAAAGCAGCAGCAGAAGCGACAGCACCAGCACAAATCAAACAAACAAACTTACTAAACAAACAGCAATTACATAATCAATTGTGATATTAGTTATTAGATATATTTTAGCCTCTTGTATATGAATGTTGCACACAGCAGAAACCATTGTTAAATGAAATTAAACTACAATTTCAACAATAGTGAATCTAACTAAATGCATTTCATTGTTATTGTAGGTAAGTAAACAAATGACAAACAAACAAAAAAATGTATTTTGTTTTGTCAGGTCGAAGAATGGTTTTTTTCAGGTTTGTGTCTAGGATGCGAGTAATTATGTGGGTGCATTAGCTAATTTTTACTAGAAGCAAAAAAAGTACAGCATACTTTAAGGGTTGCACTTGCAGGGCGAACGAGAATGTGTCTAAATTAGAAAATGCATTATTTTCGGAAACTACCCGGACGACTGGCATGATCTGTGTCCAGATTTTAGCCGTGGTCAAAACAAATTAATTGACATGTGGCATGTATTCCCAGGATTCGCCGCAATATGACCGAACTATGAAGAATTTTCTGTTTTAAACATTTTATTTTATTTAAGCAGTTTGCTCGATTTTACTTTTAGGGACGCATGGGTATCTAGAACAAGTCCTTCAACTCGATAATGCGTATTTTCGAAGGATATTTAAAGAAGATAATAATATAATGAAGAAATGTCAGTTCCACGGAGCTTAATGCTTCGAATTTTATTTTATTAATGGATTTCTTAAAAACGCAACGCAAATATAGGATTTTTTAGCCAGAAAAGAACTAATTTTTATGATTAAAGCAATTGCAGAGAATTAAATAAGTCAGTTAAAAATAAATCAACCATTTGTACGTAATATTTATCATACATATTAAATAATGCTCAATTTACTAAGCATCAATCTGAGATATATTAGAAGCAATCAAGTCCTCTAATCGACCTTAAGTATTGTAAAGTAAATATTTAAATATTTTAAATATAATTAAATTTACTAAAATGATAACATTTATTAGCATTAATAGAAAAACCTGCCCAGCTGCTTTGGAGCATATTAATTTTTTTTACGAAAAAAATAAAATCCATTGCAAAAAGTAGTGTATTTAAATAAGAGGCACTGATATCGACTGACTTCTAGCCGCCTACTATTTGGCTAACAAACTGAGCTGGCCATAATCACAACAAACACGATATCTGATAAATTGTTAAATTGCAGGCGCTGGCAGAAACAGCAGCAGCAGCAACACATCAAACGCTCGACAATTGTTACATAACATTTGTATAAATAAACTTCACATATATTATGCATTTAACAAATTTAAGACATGTTCGCTATTAGAATTCATTAAGGATTTAAGAAAGGTGTCTAGAGCAGGGCCAAGATCGCTGTGAGCACAAAGGAGGCGGCGACCATTGCATAACCAGTGGAATACACCTCTTTGATCTTGAGGAAACGGCCAGTGTCCCACAGTAGATGGCGGATGCCGTTGGCAGAGTGATAGCCGACGGGATAAGCAATGATGAACTTGATGGCCGTCAGAGTGGCACCACTTAGCTGAAGACCCTCCACCATGGTCACATAGTGGCTGATGTCTTGCGAGGCGATAAGGGCGCCCAGACCCAGGCCCCAGACGCCCATGCCGAGAGCCAGGCCGGTGCCGCGGTGCATGATCGACAGCATGGAAGTCAGCTGCGGCTTGTAGATGGTCAGATGAGGCGACATCTCGCGTCCCAGGCGCTCGTTCTTCTCGAAAAACGACTCATCCTTCACGGTCGACCCAACGGAGACCACTTTCAGCGACACCTGGCGGCTGGCGGCTACCTTTTGCAGGCCTTGGCGCAGAGCTGGCGAGCGCACAAGTGAGCTGGACAGTGCATACCTATTGGAATTGGATTAATTTTCTTTCTCTGTGCGCACAATTATTAAATTACGTACATTCTGAACTTTTTCGGCACAAGTTTTGTAATCAATGTGGCAGCAACCAACAATAAGCTAAATACTGCAGTAAATATCTGCATCCACATTAAATTTACTAAAATACTGAAAATACCAAAAATGGTCAACTTATCGACTGTTAACTAAAATGAAATGCAAATGTTAGCTGAGGAGCAATTTGATACATTGTACCGTTAAATGCTGTTACATAAATTACATAGAGTTATTAACATCATTTTCTCAAGCAGAAGTGCATAATGTTACATGTTAATTTTGTTAACATTTCGGCTAGCTCTCTTTTGCATTGAAAGTTCCTTGCTTCGCAACGCACGGGTCGCTGCGTGTCAATTGCTAAACGCTTTGTAAATTTAAAAAATTAAATAAAATAGTGAAAACCTGCATATAATCAAAGTTTATTGATAAATTTGTGACTATTTGTCGCTAACAGCAGCGATAAGTGCTGCACCACGTCCCGATCCATCCTCAGAAAGCATTAGCTCAAATTTCACAGAGCCTTTCAGCAATAAATTAACGTTTTCTGTTAGCAGCGCATGGTATTTAGGATGATATCTATAAACGCTACCATCGATGCCCACCACCAGATCCTTGGAGTTCATCTTATTGATTAAGGCGACAAGTCCGCAGGCTGCCAGCTTGGCGGAGCGAACCGATACTGCCTCGCAGATAGTGCGCAGACAGGCTAAATCCCTCTCATCGCTCGTGCGGATGCCCAACTGATCCAAGACCATGGCGGCATTCCGAAATTGCCCAGGAGAATCGGACTCAATCTCGGTTATGTAACGTGTATCGAACACCCATTTCTTTTGCATGATCTGTGACGTTTTTCCCTTGAAAAGGACCCCCTTTTCCATCAGCTCCACAACAATAAGACGCACAGCCTCGCCCATATACATGCCCGAGATGCACTTTTCGAAGATCTGCTTCTTCGGATTAACTGATTCCAAGTCGATCGTCTTGTCGTAGGATGTGCGCACAAAGTCCAGAACACCATTGTCCCCAAATGCACCCCATTCACAGTTGATGATCATGTTCGGCTTGGTGCTCGTCTGATAGTCTTCGAAGGTTTCGCAATTCGATGTGCTCTCCACGTAGCATGCGTTGCTCCCAGTGCCGACAATCAAGCCAATCCGGCATTTGCGCTCCCGGAATGCGCAGGACATAAGTGTACCCGTCGTATCGTTGAGTATGGCCACAATCTTGACCTTTAAGTCCCCACGCCTATTGATGGCCTCCCGGAGCAGCTCGACCACATTCTTGCCAACAACACCATCGGCGCGGAAGCCCTTCGTCCAGGCGACAAGGATGCCATTGTCAATGCCACTTTGCTTGCACGGAAAAGAGAATGTGAATCCCAGCGGAACATTATCCTTCTCAATTTTGTGCTCCTTGCAAAACTCCGACAAGCATTCGGCAATGAAATCAAATAGCTGCTTGCCCTGCCCCTCCTGCAGCGCCTTGCTGATCACATAACTCTTCGACTCAATATCCACATCAGTCTCGCTCCTCAGCGTAACGAGCAGCACACGGAAATTGGTGCCGCCGAGATCGAGGGCCAAACACTTGCCCCGCTCCTTGCCAGTCGGCAGCTCTTGAACGTAAGTAACAAAACACTTGACCGTCGCTCTGGGATGGGTCTCCTTCTTCAGACCCATGTTCATCTCCTTGGTGAGACGGTGCACAATCTCTTGCATCTTCTCCTCGCTAAGCGCGTAATGCTGTAATATCTGAACTGCCTCCGGATAATTTGCCTGTTGAGCCATTGCCAATGATTTAACTCTTAGACGGATTGCTAATTTGGGGAACAAAAATTTTGAATTTCTCGGGTTCAAATTTAAACAAAATTTTCCTAACATATTAAAATGTAATTTTTATTCATGCTAGTTTCGAGAGGCAGAAAATTCAAATTTAACTTGATTCCAAAATTTTTTTTTTAAATTGAATTAAACTGAGAATTTGAATATGAAATAATTGCGTATCCTTGCAGGTCCTTAATTTATTTGTCTATATTAAATCAAAATATTTATTAAAAAAAAAGGATGTTTGAAATTAGTGGAATTTGTCACAACTTTTATTATAGCAATGTTGAGCTAAATTTACAGTTATTTATTCTATAATTCATTAGCTTTTAAGGACACATATATTGGAATTAATTTAAATCGAATTTACTGTCTAGGCATAAGCCACACTGAACTTTTGCAAGTTCCTTTCCAGACCGGCTACGATGGCAGCGCCGACACCAGGACTATCCTGGGCAATGACAAAGTCAAACTTGTGCATCGGATTGGTCAGCAGATTGGTGTAAGCTTTGAGCACTTGCTGGTATCTGGGAAACAGCCGATAAATGCCGCCGTCTACAGCGATTGAGATGTGGGCGAGGGCCATGCGATTCAGCAGACAGGCGACGCCGGCGGCGACCAGCTTGGCGGAGCGATCTGTAACACATTGGGTGATGAAACGCAGCATGGCCAGATCTCGTTCCTTGCAGTGTCGCATGCGAAACTTGTCCATTACCAGCTGGGCTTGGTCGTAGACGCCTGGTGGATCTGAATCGATGGCCATCAGTGATTTCATTTCCATTTTCCACTGAATGCCCATGTAGTCCAAATTGTGCTCCTGGAAAATAACGCCCATTTTCATGAGCCTGACAACGATGAGACGCACCAGTTCGCCCAGATAAAGGGAGCTTATGCACTTATCATAATATCTCAAGCCGGGATTGCTTGAGTGCGTGTCGGCAATCTTGTCGAACTCGTTGCGTATGAAGTCGAGATGGCCATTGTTTCCAAAGTTGCCCCACTCCGTGTTGATGATCATCAGCGGGAAGTCATCGTCGCCCTCGAAGAGTTCACATTGTTCGGTCTGCTCCACATAGGCGGCATTTGTGCCTGTGCCCACATTTAGACCCATTCTGCAATTGGTCTGTGACCACGACAATCCCATTAGCGAACCAGCAGAAATGTTGACAATGGCCACCAGGTCGACTGAAATGTCCGAGTGCTCGGAGAGTGCATTTCGCAGCAGCTGCACAACATCTTTGCCCAGAGCACCGACACAGCCGTATCCCTTTGTCCAGGAGATGAGAATGCCCACATCAAGGGACAATTTGTTTAGTGCAAACGAAAAGGCCACGCCCATGGGCAGATTGTCCTTCTCCACCTTCTTCTCCTTCACGAACGTTGCAATGTTATCGGCCAGAAAATTGAAAAGCACCGTGCCACGCGATCCCGTTATAGTATGGGGCACAATCACACACTTGGAGCTCATGTAAATGTCCTTCTCACTGCTAAATTTCACCAGCATAATCCGGCAATTCGTCGACCACATTTCCAGGGCAAGGAAACGCCCCCGCTCCCGTCCAGATGGCAAATGCTGCACATAGCTGAGCAGACATGGTATCGAGGAACGGGAATGCGTATCCCGACCCAAACCGGCGATTACTTCCTGCGTCATCGAATTCCGTATGGTTTTTAAATTATCGTCAGTTAGCATAAAGGGTTGACACATCTTATACGCCTCGGGAAAATCCAACTCGGGATCATAGCTGGCCATGTTTATTCCAATATAATATGTATGCACTTTTAATTTGTATTATATATTAATGAGAATTTACAATACAACATTTGACATTTAAATATATTTGTCACAAATATAACAAAAACAAGGCAAATTGTCAATTTTACATTTTGTCTGTTTTTGGAGTATTTTTTTGTAACTGGCAGCTTTTTTAATTTGAATTTATGTTTGTTAACGGACAAGTGCTGGCTGCTGTGAGTCATGTGTAGCTAACTGCCTGTTATGAAACACCATCCATGGAATCATTGCTGAAAATTGTTATTGAAAGACAGCCCTTTCAGATTGAACAACATTCTTGTGTTTTATTTTACATTTATATTGCGTAAATTGTGATAAGAAAAGAGAGCGAAAAAAATGCTTTAGAAAAATGCTTACTTAATTGACTAATTTGGTTATTGAAAGAAACACATATGGACATGGGCTGCTTGCTGTGAGAATTGTGCATAACCTGTATGCCTGTCTGCTATGACACGATGAATTCCGCGGCTATTGCTAAAGTGAGGTTAGGTTTATCGCGCAACTATATCTAAATAAAACTTAGTTTATACTTAAGCTCAGAAAATAACAAATTACAATTATCAATTATCAATAATTAATATTTAATTAATTAATTCATAAACATGCAACTAAACAGATGGTCACGTGAGGAAAATGTCTGGAAAATCGCCATGCAGCAGATCGGCAAACGATTGAAAAGTGTCCAAAGTGGCCAAAGGACTGATGCACGCTGAAGGCTGCTGATCGCTGGCAAAGTCAAACGAATCCGTCGATTGATCGAGCAGCCTCAAACTCAGCTCAACATCCGGCTTATCCAGCGTCGAGTGCATTGAAATGGGTAAATCACCACGCGAGGAGAGCACTGAGTTCGTCATGGAGCTGAGCAGATCCTGTTGATATGCGTTGACATTGAGGCAGTGCAGCGACTCGCTGTCCGACTCCATCAGCAGCGAGTTGAGCTCCGATAGTGCCTGTATGCCTCCCAGCAGACTGTCCGCATCCAACATTCGTCTGCTGCTGCTGCTGCTCGACGAGGAAGAGGAGGATGAGGAAGAGCTGAAGCTGGAGGAGGCGGCCGACGATAGCGATGCATATGCGGAGCTGGGTGAACAGGCGGCCACACAACAGATTGGTGAACCCACCGAGGAGGAAGCATAACATGATTCCGGTGAACTCGCTGCTGCTCCTGTTTTTGTTGTTGTTGTTGCTGCTTCGATTGTTGTTGTTTTTGTAGTTATTGTTGTTGTTGTTGTCTTTGCCTTCGACTGTTTGCATTGCCGTTTGGCGCTTGTCTTTTTATTGGTCTTCGTTTGCTTCTTCTTCGGCGGCGCTGGCTCCAACTCCGGCTCTGGCTCCAGCTCGGCATCACTGTCCAGACTGACGTGTGCCTCGCGATTGGCGCTCTCGTGCAGGCACTCGACTAGGAACTCGCTCTCATAGCTGGGATCCTGCAGAGACTCGCTCAGCATACCAATATACTTCATGGCCAGTCGGAGCGTTGTGATCTTGGTCAGCTTCTCGCTGGCATTGGCTGCATCCTCGCCGGTGATCGCCTGCGGCACACAATGACGCAGCTGCTCAAAGGCCGTGTTAATCTCTCGCATTCGCGTTCGCTCCCTTGCATTTGCCGTCTTGCGCCGATACTTGCTGAGCGGCGGCGCTTTCGCCTTGGACGTGTTCTTGCTGGATTTCTTGGCCGCTGCACTTGCAGTTATCTTGGGCTGCTCCTCCGCTGCCAGCGTGGTCATTCCCGTTGGGTTGTTGGGTTCATTGGGCTGACGCTTTTGTCGCTTCTGGCGCAGAGAGTATTTCTCGCCACGTCGACTGTTTGCTGGTGTCGCTTTGCGCTTGCGCGAATCCTTGGGCTGATCTGTGTCCAAATCCATGTCCAGGTCCGCGTAGTTGTGCAGCTCGTATGTGTTGGACTTCATCTGTAAAATGAGTGAAAGTTGAAGTCTGTCAGTCATGGATTTCAATTTATTTGATTAGGTTTCTTGCCTTAGGCGTGGGCTGTGCCGCCCCAGCAATCAAAAGCAATTAACAATTTGTTCAAATTGTCCCAAATAATAATAAAAAAAAATAAAAAAAAAAACTCAATGCTTGTTCTCTATCAGAATCGACTTCTGAAAGGGGCTACTCAATGGAGCGTAACTTCCGTAAGCGGCTCAAATTGGGCTCTGAGTGGTGGTGGTGATGGTTCTGGTGGTGGTGGTGGTGGTGTGGGCGCTTCCTTCATTTCGGCTGTAAAACCCACTGAAGCCGAAAAACGCATCAACCAAAAAGTCATAAACAAATTTTATTCTTGGGCAGGGTTCACCATTTCAAATTTGGATTTAATGAAAAACCAATTCGACAACTGCTTTTTTACTATTTACTATTTGCTGCATTGCGCAATCGCAAACGACACAAATGCAATCAAAATGCATTCATTGCTCAAGCCTGACTCATAATCAGTTCCCCGACTAGTTGCTAATCCTAAAAAGGTTGCCTCAAGGCGTCACTTGCAACTCGGCTGCAGTTCGCTTTAAAAGATCTCGTATATAAAATGGCCAAAGATGCTAATCGATGAAAACTTGAAGGCTACTGCGCAATTGACGAGTGCCTATCAAATTTAAAGCTATAATCAATCGCTTGGACAAACACACACACACACACATACAAACAGTCAGAAAGGGGCGTGGACAATGTGAGAAAATGTAAATTGGAAAAAGATTGTTGACCAATGATATCGTTATTTAGTCATGGGCTGGCTTACTGCTCGAAGGAGTTTTCTCAACGTAAAACAAAAACTTTTAGTTCCAATTTTTCAAACTATTAAAAATTTAATCAAAATTGAATCCCTGTTAAATTCATCTAAATTTGAAAGTTTGGCTCTTTGACAGCCATCAGCATCAGAATCTTGTGAAATATCTAAATAAATAAATTTATCTGCTTGAACTACCAAATTGAAAGCTCAAAAATGCCAACTACCAAAAATTCACTTTCATGAATGAAATTCCGAAAAGTTGTCTTTCAATGTTTGGTCCACAATCAACTTTAAACAATGTTGTCGAACGTTTGAGAAAGTTTTCTCTACACATATATAAATTTTGTATTTTTTTTTTGCGGTAGGTCAACTGTACTAAATATTTTACATTACTTTTTCCACAAGTTTTTCTTTTGCCATTTTAGCTACGTATATTTTGTTTTTGTGGTTGCGGCTAAGACCGAAACAACAACAAAAACAACAGCAACAAGCCAGGCAAATGGCAACTATTAATGAATGCATTTTAATGCAAGAATTAAGTTACATGAAATGTAACTTGAGGCCCGTCACAGCGTCATCAACAAGCAGCAAGAATAACAACAGCAAAAGCAGCAACAACAACAACAACAAAAACAACAACAACAACTAGTTGCCACCGCCTAAGCAAAATGACGAGTGTTTCTGCATCGATGCTAACGCCCTTGTCTGCTGCTTGGATTGCGCCTTGGCCTCATAAATAGCCGGGCCAGTTCTCAAGCCGTGCAGAGGTGTAAATCTGTGGAGATTGATTGCAATCATCGCCTCAGCGTGTTCCGATCAAGAGAGAGACCGAGAGAGTCAGGTTCACATAAATGGGCAATTTAGTGCATACTGCCAAAATGGGCAACAACAGATTCTTGTACTCAGTCTTGCAACGGCCCGACCCGGCCTAGTCTCACTTGGATTTTAGTTGCTGGTACTTGTTGCATAGCTTTGACCATTCCAAGCGCTTCGTCGCTTAAAACAAGTTACTCATGTCTAGCAATGCTGCACTTTTCATCATTTACCGTTGGAGAGATCTCTCTCTTAAGTTGATCCATCCACCATCCAATTGGCAACATAGCAACTAATGCTAATGCCTCAACATCTCATATATGCTTCACTATGCCATCATCGTGAATAAGTTCCAACAGTTCCTCAACTGCTGCCACTTTCAACACGGTCTACAAATAATAAAAAAAAAACAAAAAAAAATGAAGAGGAATTCACTTTGTTCTGTTCGTGCCTGTTTTGATTTCGGTTTGTTGCTCTCGTGATTTACATGGCAATTAATTTTTGCCACGCGACGCTTGTTGAATAGAAGCATGAAAGCCGCAAAAATTTAGAAAATTAACGACTATGTGATGACCTACAGATCTGATTTAAAATTAAAAAAAAAAAACTATTGTGTTAAATTTTTTTTATGATTTAATTAAATTCGCGAAAGATATTTGCTCTTTTTTTTAATCAAGTTTCAAATAAATTTCAGAGACCTACCAAGCATACAAATCTTTGCATGTTTATAAACTTTTCAATTCAACACAAATTATTTTTTTGTGCTTAAACAAGGTCATATTTATGATGTACCCAGCGAAAAGACAGTAATAATAGTGGCAGTGATTGTAAGTAGGTGCATAAAAAGCTTACGTGACGTGGCAAGAAACAAGTTGCAATTAAGAGCACCGCAAATACCAGACTGACTGACGACGGTTCAACTTCCACCCTTTTCGGCACCACGTCAACTAAAAATCAGCTAAAATCAGGTGGCCAACCAACGACGTGAAAATTAGCAAGTTTCGTGTGTGTGGCCAAACAAATTGCATGCGATTAACAATATTCGCGGCTAATACATGTTGTTCAACAAACAGCAGTAGAAGCAGTTGCAAGGGCAGCAAAATGTTGACTGCATATGGGTGTTCCAACAGGATGTACAGGAAGCGCCACAGGAAGCGGCACTGGCTTTGGCATTTGCTCGTTACTTGTTGATTGGTCAAATTTTGAAGCGTGCGCTGCGCTTAAGTTTTCAATTACGCTCGAGTTGCACAATGCGAAAGCAATTGAAATGCGCACACACATGGATTACTATGCCCCTAATGCCCCATTACCCGCTTGCCCCGCCGCATGGACTGTGCCTGCAACATAATAGACAAAAGGCGTGCTATGCGTGCGCTCGAGTGTGAAGGGGGGGGGGGGGGGGGGGGGTGTGCAACAAAAGTGGCATTTTTTCTATATTGTTTTTTTTTTTTTGATTTTTGTGTTTGGGCTCCGCAGGGAGTAGCTGTCTATTCAAAAGTGCACTCGAAACTGGCGACTGACGAGTTAGCTTCCCAGCCAAATGCCGCTCCCAGTTGCAATCGCTGCATTTTCAAGGGATATCCATTAAATTTAGAACGCATTTTTTGCATGCAACAAGGAAATGGGAAATGAAGTGTTTTGTTTGAAATAAGTTAGGAAAACTGCAAATAAAAACTGCTAACGGAAATGGGATGAACTATCTTTGATTTTTTATGTCTTAACTTAATGTGAGTGTTCGTAATTCAGCCTCTAAATATTTAAATATATATATATTTTTTTATGAATTGTAGATTACATCTAATTTGCATTTCAAATAATAGTTTGGATTGGAATTTAGTTGAATTGACCTAATTAAAACTTTTACACAGAGATCAGTAGCATACAGATTTTTAGATTTGAATTTATTATTTTTATTAGAGTTTTTGAATTATCCCTTAATTTTGTTGAAAAAAAGAAATTGATCTTTTCTCTTTAATTTACATATAAATAGATTTTATGGAGTTTTCTTGTATGTTTTATTATTTATATATAAATATATATATATATATTATTTTTTTTATTACTTGCGATGTTTGTGCGTTACAATTTTAAAATCATAACTGCATCAAATATTATATTTAAAAAATCCCAAAATAATTTTTTGCTAATAAAAGGATTTATATATATTTTGTTTATATTAAAATAAAAAATTATCTAATATGTATATAATTAGTTCGTAATAACTCGCACATTTAAAGAATATATAAATGTATTAAATATATTATAATATATTAAATAAATAATTTTTACTTGCGCTTGCGCAACTGCACTACAATAGTGACTCCTATATCTATATTAGTACTCTATATTCTGCTCTACTCTATTCAGTATTTTCGAAATTAAATTCTTTCTTTGCTCTGCAAGAGCACATCAGACAAAAGGCGTGCCGTGCGTGCGGCCAGGCGTGAAGGGGCAACAAGCAGCTGGTGAGGGGCGCAGGGCGAGGTTAATTTTTTGTTTTCGGTATTGCCTGTACTATTTTTTGTTGTCGTTTTTCCTTTTTTTTTGGCACGACAGTGAGTAGCTGTCTATCCAAAGTGCACTTGAAACTGCTGACGAGTGCCGTCTCCCATTTCCTCTTTCCAACCCGCCCTCTGCAGTTGCAGTCGCTGCATTTTTAGGTGTAGCCATTAAATTTAGAACTTTTTCTGCACGCTTGTCTGCACGCCACAAAGGGTGGGTGGCTTCAGGCAGCGGAGTGGGGTGGAGGAGTAGTAGGTGGGCAGCCGGGTGCGGTTAAATGGAAAATAAAGCGTCTGCTGGAAAATGCCCAAAGTTTGCGAGGAAAGCTGTAAATGTTTCTAAGCGGAGCAGCGAAATGATTTTCGAAATATTTATTTATGATAATTAAATGTTTTAGAAAAACATTGTAAATAAACAGACTAATAAAAAAACAATTAATATATGCCTAGACTAAATGAATTAATTAACAATTTTGAAAAGGAATTAAAATATACAGCGTATTTTCGACTTTTTCTGTTTTGCAATTAGGTAAATCTGTATTCTTACTTTGGTAGAAAGGATCTATGAAGTTGGTGTATATATATGGCAAATTGTATATATGGCAAATTGAAAAACAGCCCTCGTATTGTGCACATCTCTATAAAGTCTGACTGAGTCAGAATTTCTGTTTTGCCACAGCTCTAAAATTAGTTTTTATTGTATGCAAGTTTTTCTTTCTCTTTTTTTTCGATTTGTTATTCTTAATTTGCTTTTTGTGGAAAGCATCAAAAATCTGCTGCTTCCTCTTTAGCTTGTTGTTGTTGCTGTTGTATCGTGCTGTTGCCAGTTGCATGTGGCCGCCTTTTTTTACCCTCGGCTCGCCCCTCTACTCCTTCGTCTCTGTCTGTGTCTGTGCCTCTGTCTCCACTAGCGCCTCTTGTATTGCCGTTGGGCTGATTTTATTTTTAGTCCGTTTGCGGCGGTCTTTTGATTTTAATTCTTTTTTTATTTTTCTGTTTTATTTCAATTTTTGTTTTTTGCATCTTTCAATTTTTGTTTTATGCATTTTGTTGTTGTGCTGGTCGTTGATTTGTTGCCATTTCTTGGTTGTGTTTTTCTTTCTCGTATTGTTATTGGCTTGCTTGTTTGATTTTCCATTTAAGTTGAGTTTGTTTATTAAAATTGGCACACGTTGCGTATGTGTAATATGTTTGTGTTTACATTCGAGATGGCACCGTCGCTGTCTCTTTGTGTGTACGTGTGTAGATATTTTGGTGGCACTGTATGGTTTTGTATTACCCATTAATATATTTTTTTCTTTTGTTATTTTCATTTGTCGGATTTTCGACAGGTTTTGCTGTGTTTGTCATTTGCCAATAATTCCCTTTTGTTTAATAATTTTTCGAATAGTGGATAAACAACCGCAGCTGTTCCCACGATCAACAATATTTTTGGGTCATGGTGCCAGGGACTTTTGCTAAGCTTCCACAAAAAGATTATAGCTAGTTATATACATTTTTAAATAGCCACCAAAATTTGATAAGCAACATATACAGTTTAAAAGTAATATATATATATATATATATATAATCATGAAACCAAGTCCTTATCTGCGGTTTATAAGTTTTTAATAATATATAGTATTGCAAAGGCGAGTTAAATATCAGAATATTCTCAGTAAATGTTAAATGTTTGTTTACAAGTTCAACAAAAACGATAAATAATAATTTTGGAGAATACGAATGAAAGGCAAATCAAATAAATTTCCATATACAAATATCGATTGATCAGCTCAATTGGAAAAGGTGATGTAGATTAAATAATGCTTTAAATAGTATTCTGAGTACAGTGAGTCACAGCTGATGTGTTAATTGAAATTTATTGTCTTAAGGCAATTCCTTGCAAAATTGTATTCAATTGAGTAGAAGTTTCTGTTTTCGCGCTATCTTAACTAAATAATGTTTGAAAGGGGCATTCGGAAGAAGAAGGGATCTGCCTGGGGCTCGACAAGACGGGGAGGGGAAGGGGGCCTGGCACATGGAAACTGTTGACAAGTTGCTGGGCCCCAAACTCAACCCCAATGGACCAAAAACTTTTCAACACCTTGGGCAAATAAATGCGTCGCTTGCCGCTGCGGCACACCCCGGGTTGCCCCGGCAGCATGTCAGCATGTTGCGACCCCCCTCCCAGTTGCTGGCTGCCTGCTGCCTGCTGCTTATATGCTTGTCTATTTTTATTGGTACAAAAACCACATATATAAACTGTGTGCATACATATATATATTTATTTACCTTTTTGATTTCATAAATCCAAAAATGTGTGAGTTGCTTGGCTGCCGCTGTTTTTCTTGTAGTTTTGAGATTTAAATTTGATATTATCGCAACTTCAGTTTAGCTTTATATATTCACATTTATATTTGTTTCCTTTGTACTTTTTTCACACTTTGATTTGTTGTTATTTGATTTAAATTTTTGCTTCGTTAAAGCAAACCAGCAAACATTGTTATAATACGAAAACAAATTTTAATCAATTTAAATTCCACAGCACCAGCCAATTAGTCATTTGAATTTGAATTTTTTTTTGTTTTTTTGTGCGACTCTATTTAAAACTAACGCTTGCCTCATGCATATTTTGGCAGATTAACACAATAAAAATAATTTTGTTTTGATTTTTTATTTTATTCGTCGCTTTTCGAATAAATTCTTTTTATTTCCTCAAACTTGCACAGCACAACTTGTTTTTTTTTTCTACTCCTTCCAATTTGCAATTTTCGGTATTTTTAGTTTGTTGTTTTTATATTTTCGTTTACTTTTGTTGTTTTATTGATAAGTTTGATACAGTTTGAAAAGTATCTGCCGGATACACAGACTGCAACTGTTTGTTTGTAAAAGCCTCGAAGAATAGTATTTTTCAAAACGTGTGAGCCGCGTGTGTCCGCAGCGTGTGCCTGCAACTATGCACGTATGTGTGTGTGTGTGTGTGTGTGTGTGTGTGTGTGTATGTGCGGCCGGCTGCTAAAAATATCCGTGAGTACGCGAACTGCCGCCGCTGTCTGTATCTATGTATCTGTATCCAATAACCCGAGATGGCGCACAAAAATACACGTAGCCCGTCGCTGCTGCTTGGAGAAAGGTGCGTCTCCGTCTCCGTCTACGTTTCCGTCTACGTATCCGTCCGTATCTCTCTGAGTGCTGCGTCCGCTTGCAGCGCCTGTCCGCTATGCACTGAGCAGCGTTTTACGTTGTCGCCGACGTCGTCATCAGTCGTCAATGTCGTCCAATCAGCTATGTGCGTCTATGTGGGGAGCAGCAGCAACAGCACTTGGCTTTGACTCCGTTAGCCAAGTCAGCGAGTAGGCTTGTTGACTGTCAGTCTGTCTGTTTTTGTTATTGACTTGGTTGCCCACACAGAACACGATCCGGGAACCCGGGCACACCGGCACTTGTCTGTTGCGCTGAGCGTGCGGCGCACTATTGAAACAATCAATGAATGAAATGCGGCATTAAAAAGCAGCACTTTACGTTTGTATCTTACAGATACGACTACGAGCTGGAAGCGAGCCTCGCACAGCCGACCAATAAACCGCTAAACCCACTTCCACTTCGCCGAGATCGTTGCTCGCCCAAACACGCCAACGCCAACGACGACGTCAGCGTCATTGAAGCCGCAACAGAAACAAAAACAGAAACAGAAACAGAAACCAGTTCTTTTTGCTCTCCACTCGTTACGATCGCACCACTCACCTCACCCACTCACCCACTCGTTTCACTCGGCCTGTGTGGGTGTCTCTGCGTTGGCAGGCCGGTCGGTTCACTTTGGGATTTGCTCTTGAGTGACTTTATTCGAGTATTCGTGCTGAGTTTTCGTTTTCGTTTCGAGTTGAGCTCATTTCGCTTGAGTGTTTTCTGAGATTTTATTTGGTTTTGGACAGCGCTCGCTCAGAGCTATGATCTAATATTGCCAGGCAGTTATTTATTTAAATTTATTACTAATTTTTTTTATTTATGTCGCTGCTTTGCCGATTGACATTCATTTATATATCAGTCAAGCATTCTTATGGCTAACAAATACCATTGCATTTCTGTCTACCTTTAAGGTTTCTAAACAGATTTGGAAACTTCATTCGATCTCGTTAAATCATAACTAGAAACTATTCTGAAAGATGATCGCATAACTATGTTTGTTCATCTTCATTATGTTAATTATGTATGTCATTTGTTTTAAGTAATATATTAGTCGTAATAACCAAACTTGAATAATACATCGAATTATTGTTAATTTATAGATATCTTACACAAATGAGCTTGCTTTTATTATTTTAATATTTCAAATATTCATATATTTCCAATTTGCATGAATTAAGTTTTTAATATAATATGATTATTGCAATAAAATAAATTTATTAAATATTTATGGGTTATTTTGAATTAAATTTTAGCAATCTAATGATAATGATTAACAAGTTAAATATCATATATCTGTGCAATTTGCAAGACTTCAAGTTTAGGGAATTTCTAATGAGTAATAAAAGGAATTTTTTCAGGGAATACAGAATTGATTCACCGACTTGTTTAAAATAATATATTCATTTACAGCTGCAATTGTTTTAAATTTGCTTATTTTAATTATATATACAAATCTATCAATTTATTGCATTTACTTGGCATTTAAATTAGTTGAGCTGCTTTCAATGTTGCATTCGATTGGCTCGGGTTTGATCTCTCTTATATAACTATTGTGTTCTGGTCATTAATTTTAGCAAATATTTATAATTATTGCTGGCTAGAGGCAATCGGTAATTGCAAAGTGGATTTGCTCCTGCGGGCAAAACAAGTTGTATGACGACATTTATAAACAAATGCTGTATAAATAAATGGCTAGCTGATCGACAAAACGACAGAACGACTGATCGACAAAACGACTGATCGATAGAACGACTGATCGACCTAACAAAAACAGCAGCTGCCTGCCAAACTGCTCATTTGTCTGTCGATCAATTCGTCATTGTTGGTCTTTGCTTTTTTGTTCTGCCACACATAAAACATATACATCATGATGATAACAATTAAATTTGATTATAATTTTTCAACAGCTGAAGTAAGCTGCATAAATTTGTTCATGTCGCAAGGTCAGCGAGTGAAAAATTAAGGCATGCAACATTAATTTGATTTGCGTGCGAATCGTGACGCTTTTGGGGAGTGACTGCTCTCTGTGGGGCTGCAAAAGACAAAAAAACAAAAACATAAAAAACCAACATACATACTAAAAATGCTTATATAAGTGTACAAATTGGCCAATACCATTTGGCCATAATATGCTGACAACTTAATCTATGGCCAAGTCCGAAGACAGGAACATGACCAAACGCGCCATAATTAAAAATACAAACGTCACATTCTGATTATTTTATGGGTTTTTGTTTTGTTGTTTTTTATTTTAATTATTTTGTTTTCTTTAGTTTTTTTTTTTTTTTAGCAAAAGTTTAGACGATGGGATTTGTGCTAGGTTTTTTTCTTTTGATTTTATAATACTTACAATTTGAATTTACATTTACATTGAGCTTATGTTAATTTTTTTTTATTGTCTTCTTAATTTCATAATTAATATATATTACAGTAATTTCTTACACTTTGATGTATATTGCATGGCCAAGTTACCCCTTTTTAGTGACACCTCTGCTGATGAATTGCTTATGCAAATGTTCTAAGTTGGCTGTCCATTCACGCATTTGAATTTTCTACTTTGGCTGTTAATTGTCAGCTTGGAAATCGGATTTGCCTGAATATGGTCACAAAGCGCGATTCGAAGTCTATGAGTCGATTTGGGGGTACGACTGAACGACGACGATTCGTAGTGCTCTCGGGCCATTTATGGCCAGCTTTGGGAAAGCGGTGAGAAAGCAAAGACTCCGATTCCGACTCAGACTCAGACCCAGACTCAGTTATAGCCTCAGCTGTGTTGGCTAATTGTGAGCATCGCTTTGGGCCAAGCTTCTTGACAAGTTTGGTTGGCGTTGCCGTTAGCTTCGCTTTGCGTTGGCGCTGAACTGACTTATGTGCGGGGGCGTCGCGATGTTGATTTTATTTATATTTTACGTAAATTTATTATATTACAAATATTGTTATTGCCGCTTTCGAGCGGAAATACACTCGAACTGCCAGCCAAGCAGCCACCCACGTACCAAGTATAGCTGATCTCAAACAACAACCACCTGCACTCTGGGCCACTGAGGCAACTCATTCATTCATTTATTCATTCAGCCACTTGGGGAAGTGGAAGCTGCTTGGAATGGGAAAGATATTTGTCTATCTTTGGCCAAGATTGGAATCGACCAGCGAACTGTGGAGCGGAAGTGCCACGCAATTAAGTTGTTGTTTTCATTTAATTTTATACTCATTTTCATTATGCGCTTTTTTTTTTGTTTTTAGGCAGAAATAATTTACATTATTGACGGCCGCCTAGAAAGTGTCCATTGCCTACCCCATGTGGGTGTGTTATTTCAATTCACTCTGGTTTTTCTGAATGACATGGTATAACCCACAAAACATATTTGAAAAGTTGAAGTTAGACAAACAAGAATGTTAATGAGAATATTATTTTCATAACGAGCTGATAGTTGTCATTCATTTAAAAATATCTTTAGATAATTATGCATAATGTAAAATTAAAAATAATTTGTAGAATGTATGAACGAGATTAGAATTGTGCTGCACTTATGAGGAGAAAAAAAACAAACAACTTGTTTAACTTTTATTAGATACAAAAATTTATTGATGAAATTCAGTTTTTGATGTATTACAATAGCTGTTGTAATTAAGTTTATACATTAATCATTACGAATGAAATTGTTTTGATGAATGTTTTGTCACAACGACTGCCACATTTACAGCTGGCAAAGAATACAAATTCTTAATCTGATGTGGAAATGGATTTGTTGTAGCCGTGCAATCATTGAAATTGTTATGCTTAAAATACTCATTTTTATTACTTAATAAACGAGTAGGTGTCTCTGGAGTCGGATTAATTAGTTGTAAAATCTTTCAGATTAACTAATGACAGCGAAATTGACTGACAACCTGAGAATTTATTGGTGTCTAATTTTTACATGACTCCTAATAATAAAAGAGAAAAACACAAAACTACAACAAATGTGAACTATTATAATCTAAAATTAATCGTGTGTTAAAATTAATACACTGGCTGCCTGACAAAGCATAACAAATCATAGAAGTGGCAACTGCAAACTGCCAAAGCGGCAGCTGATGTGTATAGGCCAAGAGGCAGAGGGGACAGCAGCCGGAGATCTTTGCCAGTTAATCGTGAGCGATGGCTGTGACTCTCAGTGTTTTGTCTGCTGCTCATTGAAACGTGATTTTGACTTGTGATTGCCCATTTATTGTTGTAGTTGCTGTCATTTTTTGTTTTTGCTGTTGTCTTTTTTCATTTTGTTGGCCGTCAACATTTAAGTCATTTAACATTATATATCAGTTGTGTGTTGCCAGTTGTAATCCCCCAGCAGCACTGTCGTCATCAGCTCCAGCTGCTGCTGCTGCTGTTTATGTTTATGTTGCCTGCTTTTATTAATTTGACTTCAATCAATTAAGCTACAAATTGTCAACAAAACGTAACCGCAGACGCACAACAAATCCGTCCCAATTGCCAATGCCAAATCTCCGTTGACCACAAAACCCGAAATGAGCAGCAAACATGACATTGGCTAAGCAAGGACACGGATGTAAATGTAAATATGCTTGACATGCTTTTGTCCAATAAATGTCTGCTGGCTGCATTAACTCATCAGTGGGAGGAACAATAATCAAAATCCAAAATCAAAACGAGCGGACTAATATTGATTTGGATCTATTGAATCAGCCGCCCTGCTGCTGCTAATTATAATTGTTGCATGCAAATCAAAATGATTAGATTGCTGCCGAGTGCAGAGTGCTGATTTCTGATTTCTGATTGCTGCCCGTTGCTGACCCACTGATGAGTGAATAAATGCGTATGCAAACTGACTGGTGGCAATAATTTCAGCAACTTGTCAATGCTGATGCTCATCAAAGTGACTTCTCTCGTGGGCATTCTGGTGGCACCCCCGAAAAAGTTGACACAGCGCCAACGTTAAACGCCAACGCCGTTTGTTGGCCTGTATTTTTCGATATATGTGTGTGTGTAAGTGTGTGTGTGTCTGTTTTATAAATACAGTGGCTGAGATAAAGCGGTATGTGCCACATCGATCAGGTGAGCTAGTCGACTGAGGCTGAATGCGTTGCAAATTGGGTTAGCTTCGGCACGGACTATAAATTCTCAAATACCAAAAACAAACAAAAAAAAAAACACATAATCTGTCATCATTCAGTTGAAGCATTCGCAATTGGATAGTTTTTCAATATTATGTGAGAAGATCAAAGATCTGATATCTTTTGACTACCTAAATATGTCACAACGATAAAAATAGAGCCTTAAAGAGTCTGACATACTTCCATTAATCCCGTGTCTCACAACAATAACACACAAAAACTGTTGAAGTATTTTGTATTTATTTTTTTCCGATAGCTGTTCGAAATCTGTGAAATATGCTTCTCAGAAATGGCAGATGATTAATTACAGGCGATACGCTTTAAAGGCTTTGAGTTGTCGACAAATTGTTTGGTCTTTCATGTTGCCAAAATGCAATTCATTTGCAGTTACGCATATTAAAGTGCAATAAGAAAAAAAGTTCACAAAAATCGAATACAAAAAAAGATATATGTAGTCAGAGAATTATTAAATTATGACAGCATCTATTTTTGTACGACTGAAGTCAGGTATTTAAAGATCATCAAGCTGCGAGCTGAGATCTGAGAGCTTCGTTGGAGTATGTCACATCACGAATGTCGCCTTGGGTTTCGCGCTGTAATTGCAAATAATCAGCGTCAATTGGCGTGGCCAAAACTGTGTGGCTCTGGCGCTAGCAAAAGCCAAAAACCCCGTCGAGCGGACAAGGAAAAAAGCAAAGAGTGAAAAGGCGGCAAATAAAGTGGCCTACGCACGGAGCAAGAGACACCTACCCAGGGCAATAAAAACGCGTTTCAATTTCAAATTGATTGCCATTCGGCTATTATTATTATTATTTTTTGGTATTTTTATTGTTGTTTCGCTTTTAATGATTGTTGATGTTGTTTGGATTGTTGTTGTTGTTGTTGTCGTTTCGCTTGTTGTTGCTATTACAACAGACACTAGCTGGTCGCTAAATACTCGTGCGAATTTTTTTGTTACTGGAGGCCAGCAGCGTTTAGGCTCAGTGTGGCGCCACCCCCACAAAAGCGCACATTTTTGGCACGTTTTTCTATTTGTTTTTCGCGCTTTCTCGACAAAATAGCGCCACTGGCGAGGTAACAAAACCGTATTTTAAGACGCAGGCGTGGCCGCCACCGCAAAATGCTCAGTTGGTAAACAAGCGTCAGTGGCAAGAGTTGACCAAATCAATTAAAAATTTAAAACCTTGATTATAATAACCAAGTTGCATGTTTAGCATTTTTGCAATTTTTAATAGCCTGTCGCACCTTTTTGAATTATATTTTAAGCGTAGCAAATTATTTAGCAGTTATTAAATTAACTTACATTCAAAAACACAAAAAAAACCTATCTTACATTTTCTGTTTTTTAAATGCTACGCAAAGATGACTTTATTTTATAGTCATAATAATACAAAGCCATTAGTATTATTCTGACTATTAAATAAATTTATTAAATAATTATAGTTATTATTTAGTATCTGTGCGATTTGCAAGACTTTAAGTTTAGGGAATTTCTAATGAGTAACAAAAGGAATTTTCAAAAAACTGCAAATGTTTTAAATGTGAATACGCAAATATGACTTCCTATGGCTATATATATATATATATATATATATATATATATATACATAGCAAAATTATGGCTTTTTTTTAAGTATTTATATATTGGTATAGCTATATGGAAGTAAAAGTAAAAGCGAATCACATCGATTTTCCAATTTTATGCAATTGTCAGTAATAAATGGAAGAAGTATTTAAATTAAACCTATTCCAATTGATGGGACTTTTTTTACCTTTACATATTGCTCTAAGTTTTTACATGTTTCCTATGTTTTAGCCAGCCTATTTTGTTTTTATTTGTGTTTTTTTTTTTTTGATATTTTGTTTTTTATGTCGCGACCAATTGGCTACCTTGGATATGCGTTGCGCTTTCCCACAAGTCAAACATTTGAAATGAATCAAAGTGGTTGCCTGTATTGGCCAGTTCTTATTGCCTTGTAGTTACATATACGACGAGTGGTAGTAGTACACTCGTAGTCAATGTTTATTTTGAGTTGTGAGCTGTACCCTTTCCTAATATGGGCAGGCCGCCATCACACACTTGTAAGCGAGATTGTGTGTGTCGGTTGAAGCTTGAAGCTTGTGCTTGTACTGGCTTGTGCAACATATCCAATTGGAAATGAAAAACTCTGACCTACTAATCACCGAGCCAAAAAGCCAATAAGAGTCAACAACAGCAACAGCAGCAAGTGCCACAAAGCAGACAACGACAACAACAACAACAACAACAACCACAAAAACAACAAGCAACATCGTCGACAGGCCCAAGAAATCAAAAGATGGACAATAACTTTAAACCAGTTTTGTGCTGTCGAGCCTTGTTGCAAGTTGGCCTAACGCTTTTCGCTTGTACTGAGAACTGTTTGCAGCACAAATTTGTTTTGAATTTGATTATATGAAGTTATTGGGCGCACAGGTTGCCCCACTGAGGCAGAAACACAGACGGAGACAGAGACAAGAGACAAGAGAATCTAAGCCAGCTCCAATTGACATTTTATGCCGTATTAAACGACAACTTGTACATGGGACAGTTTGACAGACAGACAGACAGACGGAGAGACAGCTGAGAGACTGAGGCCAATTGCAAATTGCGGCGTTTCACAAAAATTATTATGTTAAATTTAACTGGAAATAGCACACAAGGACATTTGCGCATGCGCCCCCAGACGGCGCCAAATCGTCGACGACGGCGTCGCCGGCTGTTGGCTAAATTGATGATGACAACGTTTGTGGCCGACTGCGACTACGATGTTGGGAGTCGTGATTCGGGAGACGGGCGGGGTTTTTTTTTAAACGAAGACAGTGAATCGAAGTTGCAGAGATTATCGTTGGTTTTGTTTTGCTCTTTTTGCTTTGGCATAAATTTCAATTGCTCGCATTTAACAACAATTTATAGCAAATTAAATTTTTGGTGCAGCCGACGATGATTGGCTGCTGATAGGCGTGTTGCGACTAGCCGTGGTCGCTGTGTAGCGCCATCTACTGGCTGTTGGCGGCACTGTATGCCATGTGCATATAAAGTAATTTTCTGCTACATTAGGTTTGCCGTTTACCGAGATGGCAAATCGGCTCAGAATTACAGACTTGCCACGACTTCAAAATACGCTGACTTGAGTTCAAAATTAAAGAGTCAATCGCGTAGGTATTATAATCTGATATATAAGGTACTTAAGCCATTTGATTGATTAGCGCTTAAGCAAAACACTTTTTTTGGCTTTTACGAGCAATATTCATAAAATATGTTTTTGGCTTAACAGCTTTGTTGGCCATAGTTGGAGTATTTTTGATCCAGTTGCTTTTTACATAAGAGCTTCATATGATTCACATTTATTTTGGAAATCTACGGTTTTTAAATAAATTATTTACTTTTAAAGAAATAACATACTTACTCTACATTTAAAAATTAAGTAAATAATGTTAGCGTATAATTGAAGGTTTAACCTTTAAATCCTAACATATTTTACAACACACTTTTAATTAGACCTTTTTTCCATTGTGTCTGGATTAGCTTGAGGCATAAATGGGGCATTAAACAGGCACAAACAAAGCTTCGCCTTTATTTTCATATGTTAAACTTTTCTACATTTTAAAATTAATTATTATAAATGCCTTATACATTTTAATTAATTTTCTTTCATCTTTATTTCGTATACATTTTAATTCAATTGAGTTGCCCATATTTGGGGGTGAATTAACATAAAAGCAGTAAACCATAGCTCCTTTAAGTCGGAATAAAACATTTTGACCCATTCTCTGTTACCAGTTGCATGTTTAATCAGTTATGCCTTTGTTTGTGTAGCGCAACAATTAAATGAAATTATTATAGATTTGTTTGGAGCAGCGACTTCTGGCTTGTTGGCTACGTTCCACGTTCCACGTTGCCATTAGCCAACTAAATCGCCCACTAGACCAGGGCAATCGGGGCAAATCCGGCAGCATCGGCAGCCCACACCAAATGCTCCACTTAGACGCGCTCCATTGTTTCCGCATTCGATTAAAAATGATAAATGCCTCACTGCGCTCAAGTGAAACCAAAAAGAAATTCGAAAACAAAAAAAAACAAAAGCGAAAAACCACAGACGAAGTCACTGACTCTGGTCTGGACCCAGTTTGTTTATAGCCTCATTTTCTTAACCATTTTTAATGTCTCGCTTATGGATGCTGATAAGTGAAGAGCAATTCTTTCATCCATTCTTTCCCATGCTCAATCCTCTTTTCGATCTCAGGCGTAATTATTTGATTAATTTTATTGCTTGTATTTGGATCTGTATTTGTGTGTGTGTGTGTGTCTTGGTGTGTGTGTTTGGCTGGTGTGCCTTTTGGCGCTGTCGGTTAAATATATCGCTTATGCTTTTATTAAATTGCACGCATTAATTAACTGCCAGCAATTTTCGGGGCAATGCCTGTAACAGATGCCGCACTGCCCCCTCAGGCTTTGACTTCCCTATATTTTTTTTGATTCTATTAATTGCTTACAGTGTTGAAATTAGTGTTTTCGCATGATTATTACAATTATTGATTACGGGAGCAATTGCCGTAAATTGCTGCATTTTGTACCAAGCGAGCCACTTATATGACCCAATCCAATTACGCGCATTCTGCACATTTGAGTACTCCTGGCAAATAACTGGTATTCAAAATCATCCACATTTACAATTTAACAAATTCCAAATATTTAACGTGTTGCGGAAGCCATTGCGTCAAATTCAACATTGACTCACAGGCAAATGAGCAAAGCGACCGCAAATTGGCCAAATAACAGGTGAGTCCTGGGCTCCTCCTACAAAATTCATATGGGTTTGCGGTGCGGGAAATAATACTTAAAAATTAGTGATGTATATAAATATAAAATAAATTTTTTTTTTATAGAAAACTGCTTCAGATTATATAGAATATAAATCATTTTCTGATTGAATAAAATGGAGCAATTTAAAAAACAAAGCTTTTTAATTTTAACATTATATTCCCTGATCGATACAATTAAATTTCCAATAGCAATAAAAGGGGCAATTTTATATACATATCCTTTCAATTGAAATATAATATTCACTAACAATTAATCAGTTATTAAAAGGATTAAAAAAACATCAAAGTAAATTATTCTTAATTCCATATAATTACTATCATAATCTCCCTAGAGAAGGAAACACCCTGATGTATTAATTACAAGTTAAATAAAATACAAAACTTTAATGCATTTATATAAATAATGCAGAAATATATTTATTTATGTAATATGAACATTTTTTTTGCATGAGGAACTTATTTATTTTTTTTTTTTTCATGTTTAAAATAAGCATAAAATTACTTAAAATGCAATTTAATTTTTACTATATCATCAATATCACTTTGTTAGTTTCATAATTAAGCCATTAACTTAATACTTAAAAAACACGTTGTCATTAAGTTCCCAATTCGAAATACAAAGGATTAAAATCTGCTAAAAGTTGTCAGTAGAATTTTTGTCTGTGACTGCACAATTAATCCTCATTGCAACTAATTTGCCACAGACAAAAAAATGACTTTATTTCGCTTGATGCTGCAGTCGCTGATTGTTGTTGTTGTTGTTGTTTTAGTTGCTGTCGCAGCTTGCAACTTGCGGCGTTGGCGGCTTTTGGTCATTTGGACTGGGCACTGCAGTGGGCGCAGTTGGACAATGTGCAACTAATAAACATAAAGAGTAAACAAGTCCATATTTGGTTATGTCGGTCAGCAGTTTTAAGTATTGCTGTGGTGCCATCATTGTATTGCTTTATTTATTTTAAGTTTATTTTTTTTTTATATACTTTGTATTTTTTTGTTTCTGCTTTTTTCATGCATATTTCATGGCTCCATCCTTGGCTGGCTGGCATTGCAAATTGACAAACCGTTATGCGCTGGCGCACTGGGAGAAAGTCCCTGGACCCTGGAGGGCCTTAGGTGAACTCCAATTGCACTGCGTTGGCGTTGCCATTTATTGTGAAATATTAAAATTATACAAGCAGCTCCTTAACAAGACGAAGTTGGCCAAAAGACGTCGAAAAGGCAAACGACGACGATCGCGGTGAGAAAATGAGCAATGCGACAGTTTGCATCTGCATTTTATGCAGACAAAAAAAAGATGCATCAGTGCCATTGCTTGGCCAGGTACAAGCTCCCAGTCCCACTGCGGTTATCGCCATGACAGCTGTCAATCAGTTGCTCTTGGCTCAAAGAAAAAAAGGAAGAGGAATATAAATAATACAAAGGAAAAAATTGATGCATCGCTGCTACGAGAAAGTTGGCAACTTTAATTGTGTCGGCCGTTCAATTAGCGGTACAAGTGATTTTATAGCGCCCGCAACCAATTCATTAAATTTACAGACTGTTTCTGCTTCTTCTTCTTCTTCTTCTTAAATAAAGTGCACATCAGTCCAGCAAAACTGTGGCCAAAACCGTCGGTACCTGTCGCTGGGTGTTGGCCCAGAAATTAACAGCCATAAAAGGAGGGCGGTAAGTGCTCAGTGCTCCTCAGTGCAAGTGCTGCATAAGGGCACATTTGGACGATTACTTTATTTACGCACTGTATTTACGTTGATTTATGCAGTCACTAGTCAACAGAGAGGCACCTCTCTCTCTCTCTCTCTCTCTGTCCCTTCGAATTGTTAATTGCACCAAAATGAAGGTATTTTGTTGTTGTTGTTTTTGTCTGTCTGTTGGGTTTTTTTGTTGTTGTTTCTTTTGCGGGTTCTTCTTTTTGGCGCTGCCAAAAAAAAGATACACAGCGACAGTTTTTGCACAGGCATCGATAAAGTGGGCGATAGTTTGGCGGCTGAGAGACCTTGTTGCCCATCTGCCCCCCTTCCTGCCTGACTGTCCTGCCTGTTCTGTACTGCCAAACTCATTAAAACGAATCCTTTTAATGGCCAAAAGTTTGCCATTGCTGCTGCTGCTGTTGCCATAATCAGTAAAATTAAGGCCGTTACAGCTGAAGGCTGAAAGCTGTTCGTTGCCAATCTCGTTAGCATTCGGCTAGAACATTATGCACAAAGCCAAAAGCAGTTATTGGCTAGTTTCATGCATTTTTTATCTCATAGATTGGCTATGACCTTCGACTTGCATTTACAAATACCTTTTATATATATATATATATATATATATATTGAAGACTAATTAGCCAAGTAAAAGTTTTTTTTACATGATTTATTACCTGGAATTATCCGCTGTTTATTCATTTTTCACATATGCAAAGCACAATCATTTAAAATATATCGTCGTTCTTGAATTTAGGTGATAAAAAATATTAAATTATTTATAAAAAATTAAAAATATTTATTATTTAAATGAATTAAGATCTAAGATATAAATTAAAATTATTTATTATTAAAGTGCATTAAGATCTTTACCCTTGACTTATGCATAAATAATTATTGCATCAATCACAAGCAATTTAAATAAATTGTAACCACATTTACTCAGTAGATAAAAATGAATTAGCTTGGTTATGTCTATACAATGCTTAAGTGGCTCACACCCACACACACACACACACACACACTCGTACAGATAAAAAACAACTTGCACATGGTAGCTCTTAGTTATGTGGCTAGATTTAATATTGGCAACAAGTACTCAAAGGAACTGCTTAAAGGCGACAACTTATGTGTCATACGCGACGCAACTAACAACTTACTTAAGTCAACAAACGAACTGCAAAGAATACACTTACACTCAGCAACACACACACACACACACACACACACACCACACACACGAAGACACTGTCACGTCACACCGAATAGGCTCTAAGCAGTTGCTGAGCGACATAAGCGTGCAGTTGCCAGTCATCCAAGTGGTTAGGGGGGAATGACGCTGAAGGGGGTGTCGGCTGGTAGCCGTTTCTGTCAGCTTCTTTGCCAATGTAGAGGACCTTATGCACGCCTCACAGCCGCCCTAACCCCCCATGTCTAGTACGTGGCCAAGCTGCACTACGTCGCACTAATTACGAAAACTCAGCACGTTTTGGCCTGGCTGTGTGGCTGTGTCCCTGTCCCACTGCCCCACCGTGCCGCACTGTGTGTGGTGGCAGGCTAGGCGGGTGATCGCCCGGGTGCCTGAGTGGTTAAATGCTGCAGTAATAGCGGCAACATGCAACGCGACAGTTGGTTCGTTGGCGGTGGCACAAAAGTTAAAACATTGCGGCAGCAATAAAAACAGCATTTCGCATCGGTTTTAGCTTTGCCTCTTATCCCCACGATGCCCAGCTGGGGGGGTTGTTGTGGCCATGGCTTTGGCTATGTCTGTAGCTGGGTAACAGCATTACTGATAGCTCCCAGGTCTGCGCCGGGCCGGGCCGGGCCGCACGGCCTGCCTGCCACAGTTTCACCAAAGTCAATGTCTGCGGCTGACATCAGCCGCAGCATAAGCAACGTAATGAGAAATGCATCAATGGCACAAAATTGTTTGGTTTTGCGGCATGCTACGGGGTGCAATAAGGATTTCAATCTGCAGTCAATAATAATTACAACATCATTCATTGACAACAAGGGCAGCCCAGCTGGCATTACAAATCCCTGAAAACGGGAAATAAAGTGGAACAAAATAGGAATTTCATGAAGTGATTTATATATTGTGATTTCTCCTCTTTCGGGTAACGTAAGATTTGTGCTAAACGTAGTCTTTAATGGAGTAGTTACCAAGGTGACCTAAGCGAGAAAGAGTCAAGAAAAATAGTTAAATAACAAATGAGAAAATGGAGTTACTAAAAGTCATCCTAAGCAGCAAGGCAACTAAGAAATGGAGCACCTAAATGAGATGTTAAATAAAAAATTGTAATTAAAAGTGTTAAGCAATGCTGGAAGCTGCTTAAGTAGTTAATAATGGAGTTACTCGGAGATTAACTGATGAAATTAAACAGAGTAAAGAAAGTGGACAAAATCAAAAAAAAAAAAGAGTTCCGTAAAAGCTGAGAAAAAAACTGCTAATTTATTAATAGGCAAAGCGAGACAAGAGAGTCAAAGTAAATCGGTAATTGCAATATTAAGTTAATCGAGAATCATTTTCAAATGTTTATAAAAAAAAATAGTTTAATTTTAATTTAATTTAATGTTAATTTACTGACTACTCAGGATTTTCTCGAATGCCTCCGTGTTCTTTTTGATATTTCTTTTTTCTTTTCTTTTTTCTTTTTCATTTTTCTTTCTCTTTGTAACCGAAATATCACTTCTCTAAACATATTAAAAATCAGATTTAAATTACAATATTTTAACTGTGTATAAAATCATTACTTTAAACACTACTTTTTACTAGTTGAACTCACAGAAAATTCCACAATTCTACTAACTTTTACTGGCAGAAAAGCCCTGCTATTGTTTATATACTTAAATTATAAATGAGTTTCATTGTTTAACATTTGCTTTGCTTCTTAGGTGTTGTGGCAGAATAGCAAATTCACAGTTAATAGTCATGCAATCCTCTGTGGAAACACACACACACCCAGACACACACACACACACACACACACTCGTTCTGCATAGGGAAACTAGAAAAGTAGCAGGCACCCATCCCAATTGGCCAAGCATTTGATTTGCAACTTAGACTAACGACACGGTTTATTTTTCCTTTTCTTGTTTAGTATATAGTATAGAAAATGGCAACTACATATTTGCAATCTTTACGTCGACTACATGGCTATAAAAATAAATTACACACAGCTTAAAACTTATGTGCATCAGGAAGAAAAATGGCTTATGGACGCGATACGGAACAAAAACGAATGAATCGAAATGTGGGCGCTTTTAGAGGGGAGCGTGGGGGGTACTGCGGGTGCGAGGCGACCAAATGACCAATCGACCTGACCCTCAAATGGCAACGTTGATGAACGTTATGGCCCTACTAGCCGTAGTTGTTGTTATTGCCAGCATGGCGTTCAATTGGAGCGATCCAAAAAAAAATATAAGACCAACACAACGAGAAAGAGTAAAGGTGCCAGCAAACAGCTAACAGCTAACGGTAAAGGTAAAGCTTTAAGCCGACAATGAAGACATTAACATGACCAACGACAACGACAGCGTCGTCGACAAAACTCTGTGCAATGGCTCATCACATTAATCTTCTTAATACGCCCATCAATAATTCAAAGCCAAGGCATGACCAGAGCAGAGCAGACCATACCAGACAAGACCTGAGCAGTCCATGCCAGACCAGAACAGACCTGACCAGAGTCCAAAATTGTTCAAGTTGCCTCTGTGTTCACATTGTTGTCCAATGTACGGACACGCAACCATTTACCGGCTATTGAATGTTGGCCAAGTGTTGAGTGAATTATGACGCACAGTTCGAGTGGCCACCCTCTAACTACTTAAAGAGAGGAAGAGAGAGAGAGAGAAAGAGAGACGCAGAGTGAACTGTTTGTCGTACATCAAAATCAAACTATAACATACAAATATTGAACTTACCCGTATGCCACTTCAAATGGTAACCGACAATGAAACTTTATGGATCGTTAGCATTTGATTTATGCGTAGATGCCAAAAAAAAAATAGAAATAAATCTGCGCGCAGTGCTAACTCAACTAGGAGATACCCTGTAGATGTAGATCAGCTGATAAAACTAACATTTGTATAATTGAAAAGCTGTTGAGTTTGCCCTCTGCCTTTCAATTTGGCTAACCTGATAACAGTCTCTTGATTAATTATGAATCTGAGCAAATTATATAAGTACCCAAATTTAAAGTCCATCAACTACTCTGGCCATTTTGTAGGGTATTAAAAGTAGTGATTTCATATCTCGTTCGTTCGTTTTTAGCCGCTTCTTGCTGTCCGAGTGACTGCCTCTGAATGTAATTGTATTTGAATGACATATGCATTCATTGGGGGAAGCATTCAGCGGTGAGCGGGGAGCATCGGGCAGCGGGTCGACATCTGGGCAGGCACATGTCCATTGTCCAATATGGCAGTGACAGGCCACCGGGCTCAAGAGGCGCCTGCCGTTCAGCACACCCCTCACGGCCTGTCCATTGTTTTGCCTGGACAATGTGGCGTCCTGGGTTTCACCTGTGCCGTTTACCTTTGACAATTTGGTTCCGCTCGCTGGAATTTCTGGTTCAGATTTCGCTGATTTTGACGCCTACCTTGGCTCTGCAACGCCATGCAAATGGCCTTTTGTTCCTGCCGCAATTGTTGTCTCCATGCATCACATTGTTGCAACTTTTCACATGTGTCAAACCTTCGTTTCAGTTTTTGGCTTCACTTTTTCACAGCCATTATCAATTGTCGCTTAAGTGAGGCTGATTGTGTCAAAGGTCAGCCTCGCATGATAAGGTTTCCATGTCCAAAGCTGCCTATAAAAGACGACGGCAACAGTCCAAAAAATTTAGTTTCTTCTATTCTCAAGCAACGACAAAAAGTAAGTGGCAAATTTGCTCAAAAGAACTCAAATTGTTAAAGAATGTTGTCAAAGAAAGTTGAATTTAAAGTGTTTTTTAACTATATCAAAAAATATGTAGAGTTAAATTTAGCTGCTTTTGCTTACTTTATTTAATATAGTGCTTATATTATAAAATTGCAATGTGCAAGTTGATAAATTATTTTTAATATGAAATTAATTCTCAGCTTTAAAAACAACATTTAATATAAATTTATTTATGTGTTAGTATTTTATTTGTAAGTTGAATTTACAGTTAGCTAGGTCAGCATTTGATTATTCAGTTCGTCTTTAAAATCAAAGATTTTATTATTTTGTTTACGTTGTTTCGTTTAACGAAGATAAGCGAAATGTATATTTTCGAATTTTTATATATTTATTATATATTATATTATTGAAATTGTATATTTATTAAATATTATATTATCATAGCTGTATATTTATTATATATTATATATTATAGATGACATGAAATATTTAAAATATAATTTATTTAATACTTGCAACTAATTGCAGAATGGACTTCTCGTGGTTTGGTATCTTTATCTTTGCAATGATTGCTGCCCTTGTCTCGGCTGGCACATGCCCCGCCCCCTTCAAGAGAGAGAATGGTCTTTGCACCGCTCAGCGCACAATTCGCGGCGAATGCCCCATCGGATCCACCTACAAAATAAATGTGAACGCCTGTGTCTTTGGTGCATAAGAGTTGATTACAAATTAAAATGTAACTGAAATATATATGAAAATGTTGACTTGATTTGTCTGATGGCTAAACTGCATCGTTTTGTGCACATTTCATTATCAATCTGTGTGCCATTAACCCAATGCACAGCTGACCTTCTGAGAGCCACAGATGATCTAATCTGTTGTTAGTCTCAAATGGGTGAACTTTGTAAACATCTGTCGCTGATAAGTCGCCAATAATTCCATATAAAAGCGCCCAGCTGCATGGACAGCACTAAGTAGTTCCATATTGCACCAACTATAGGTGAGAACAGCGCACTTGGCACTTGCCACTTGGCATTAGAAAAACTGAACAATTGCCTCTTCCACACACAGGTAACACTGATAAATCTCAGCTGAATTATGAACTGTAAATGTGCTTGGCTTGTGCTGCTGCTGCTGGCTGTGCTCGGCGGTGCCTGGGGCTCCAGTTGCCCCACAGGCTTCAACGACGAGAAGAATCTATGCGTCCAAGAGCGACCCGTTCATGGCACCTGTCCGCCCGGCTCCAACTACCAGCTGAACATTAACAAGTGCGTCCATGCCTAAGTCATGTCTTTTATACAGATTTTTATATAAAAGTTTTGTTTTTATTAAAAACACTTTTATTCAGTTTTTGCTACTCTCAATAAAATGTGTGCTGCCTGTGCACAGATAAGCCACTAAAGCAAAACATTTCAAGATTTGGCCATGCCTTCAATATTGAATAGTCTTTGATTTAAATCAGTGGAGTGTGTATAAAATCAGGTAAGGGAATACGGCTAAGCAAGCACGTCTACGGGGTATAACAAGGCTCATGTCGTTGAGCCAATTATTTTGACGCTGGTGGGCGCATGTTTCTGGCCAAAAGTTCAACAATTGCAGCAAATTAACGAAACATGTCATGCGGCTGCTGCTGATGTTTAGGCCAACAGACAGAGTGACGGACGTGTAGACATTGGCCATTAGTTTATTACCATGTAATTGACTCAACGCTTGTCAGACAACATTTGACGTCGACATTAGCTCCTGCGGCTCTAATGTGCTGCATTTAATGACCAGACGGAGACGGAGACCAAGACCAACAACATCAACAGCGGCACCAGCAACACTACCAACAAAAAAAACAACAACAACAACAACAATCAGAGTGTTGACAGCGCATCAAAGTCAAAGCGGTTTACCTCTTTCTACGTCCGTCTGCCCGGCTGTCCGTCTGTCTGTCCGTCCGTCTGGCAGTCTTGCGTGATTAGCGTGATTGGCTCCACTGCACTGTACTCTGGCTCCGCTTATCAACGTTTAAATTAAACGCTTAACTTACGTAATCGAACGGGTCAGAGCTTCAGCTTAGAGCTTAGTCTGTGCTCAGTTGATTTGTGATCATCAGCTCAGTGGCTGGGCGGCTGCTATGAAATTCATTAAAAACTTTGAGCCATTTTTCTTTGGCCACTGTAAATGCCTAAAAAGTGCCTGCAACATTTAACAGCAACAGCAGTAGAAAAAGTTTGCAAGTCCAAGCTGTCGACAGGATGTGCAGCAAACCCAATTGCATATGCCAATGTTGCAAAAGTTTACTCAAACAGAATTCTAACCCAGCTCGTCAGTGATGACACTAAACTTAAAAAACAAGTGCAAAAAAATAACATTTAGCTTTTTTTTTCCTGAAATTAATGAAAATAGATTATAATGAAAACAGTTTGTTTTTGAGGTATATATTTATTTTATTATAACTCGTATAAATAGAAAATAAATATTGTGTTAAGTTTAGACTGATATCAGTTTTAAACTGAATTAATTTGAAAATACTATAAGAAGTCCAATTGTTTCGAGTTTATTTTAAAAGTAGTTCTCTAGCCAGAATAAAGAAGCTAAAATCCAGAACGAGCTGTCGCTGACACCATAAAATACCATTCTTGTCACCGGGGGTTGTAAATTTCTATGACTTGCATTAAAATGGTTCTCGAATGCTTCCGCCGCTCGAGGTTTCCTTTTGGCCTAAAAGTTTTGCTTGCCATGTTGGCTAGCAGGCAGGCAGGCAGGCAGGCAGGCTGGCCGGCAAGGCAGGAAATAAGGAAATGTTTTCAGCAGTGCTATTTGCTGCCTGGGCAGCGACATTTATCAGTCAGTTGTTGCGGCACTGTCCATGGTGGCTTGTTGGACAATTTAAAACTGTCACAAGTGGCTGCCACACCACTGCCTCGACATGTCTTCATTCTCAGCAACGGCAACGGGAACGGCAACGAGCAGTGCCGTTGGCACCCGCCAACTGTCAGAAAGGCTGAAGTTGCCTCAATAGCCGCATGTTTTCATGTGCCCTGGCCGAGATAGCAGCCTTGTACTTTGCTTCTTCTTACCAGTTCACTGTTCCCTGCTTCCCTGCTTCCCAGCCTTGCAGCAATGCAACTCACGCGTAAATATGACGAACGTAAGC
The DNA here is from genome assembly GCA_035042365.1 of Drosophila dives. Lineage (NCBI taxonomy): Eukaryota > Metazoa > Arthropoda > Insecta > Diptera > Drosophilidae > Drosophila > Drosophila dives. The sequence goes on from JAWNLJ010000438.1 coordinate 1,849,250, forward strand.
AGTAAAGTTCTGGCCAACTGATAGCCAACACCAGCACCAGCAACTGCAGGCCAAAACTTTTAAAAGACGTTGTCGCAAGTTTATGGCCCATAGTGCGTTCCTCCTCTTTGCCTCTTTCCCTCTTACCCACACAGTCTTTTTCCTTTTCTTGGCTGTTATTATTCGTTTTGTTGTTGGCCAGATTTCAAGAATGTTGCATTGCTATGTTCTTATCGGACTCGTCTTTGTCCTGTGGCTGTGGCTGCAAAAAACGAGAGTGTGGCTATAATTTCTGGCTGTGTCCTGCTCTGTTTTGTTGTTGCGGCTGCTTCCTCGGCTCATTCAACATTTCGCCCGTCGTCAAACTTTATTGAAGCTGACGTTGCAAGCTTCTTTGCAATTGCTTAAATGCACCCTGAAAAAATTTAGCATAATAATTATGCTTCACATTTCCGTTAATGGGTTTTCTCTCTAAACTATAATTCTTAAGACGTATCTTTTAATTACAGTCAGCTCAATATTTGTATTGGTTGAGTATAAATTCAGTTTTCGTTTTTGGTTTAGGATAATATTTTATTTTTTTTTCATGATTGGAATAACAAATTTTAATTATCACATTTCCATTTATAAAAAAATATTTTCAATAATTTAAAAAGAAATTGATTCAGCATTTTAATCAATTAAACTTTATTTAACAAAAAAAAATGTTTTTTTTTTTTACATGTTTTGTTTTCTATGTTGATATTATTTTAGTAAATTGCTGCATCCCTGGTTTTGGTTGACGGAGTTGCTTGTCTGCTTGTTTTGTGGGTGCATTCAAAATTCCCAAAAACTAAAAAACAAGATGGCGGCTTTGGTCTGCATTCATGTGAGTGTGTGTATGTGTGTATGTTTGCTTTCACCCCACAGGCACAAAAACTTTAATTTGAGTTATTTTCGAGAGTAGTGGTTAAAATTATATTATAATTTTACCCCTAAAGCAAAAACCAAAACTTCAACAGAGACAACATGAGCAAGGTGAATTTCCACATATCCACTTCACACTCTTGTCGTTCTTGTCTCCCCGCTTCCTCCCCGTGTCTCATTTTCATTTTGGCCTTCCTGTCACGCCCAGCTATCGTAAATAGCTTTAATGTGAAGTGCAATAAGCGAAACTGTGGCAAAACTTCGTTCAAGAACGACAGCTAATTCCGGGGCGAACATGTGTTCCGTGAATGCAAAAACGATGTATCTTAATCTGCACTGATGTGTGTGTGTGTGTGTGTGCGTGTGTGTGTGTGTTTTTTGTGTGTAAGTTCGAAAGTTTTGGTTGCCAATATATCCCGACGACCGTCGCGACATTTTCAGCAAAATGTTCGCTTTGTTAGTGGCTGTCGTTGATGAATATTGAATTATTAAGCACAAACTGCGGTAAGCGTAAAATATTAAATTTAAGTCACTTGAAACTTGTATTTTAATCAGCATTTTGGTTGAATGACTTCAGCTTAAATCGGATGACATGCCTTGATAATTCCCTTAGCATTTCCAATGTTTGACATTTGTGGTTCGCAGACAGTTGTAACAAGAAAATGTTGATTGCATCTTCTAAAAGTACAAATTTTATTGTGCAATTTGCTCAGTTTTAATTCCTAATTCCGTTGCAATATTTATGTACTTTTCTACCATTTCAGCCAGGGGGGCCTCCGCTCTTCAGGAGCCGTTAACCCAAATGCTCACTGGCCAAGCAATTATGTAACTCTGTAAGTGGTTGACGTTAACGTTAACGCAATTTGACAACGTTGTTTTATAGTCCTTGGTCTCTTCAAGTTTTTACGCGCTGGTTCGCCCCAAGGTTAGCTCGACACTCCGTACGACAATGCACCTCTTGCCCTTCTATCTAGCTATGTGTGTGTGTGTGTGTGTGTGTGCTTGTGTGTTTGTTTGTGTGTGTGTCTATTTGTAGTACCTTAATCCAGCAAATCAGCAGCTGCTACCTTTTAATTGCATTGCTGCTATTTCATTATTTCTGCAGTTTTGCTGCACTTCAAAAATTTGTTGTTGGTCCTTGGTCCTTCATCCTGGCGCCCTTCGCCTGTTTCTTGCCACTCGCCTTTTTTGCACAGTTTTATAGAAACTTATTTTGGCTTAAGTTTTATCTTTATTTCTTGCTCTGCGGATTAAAAGCAAATGGTACAAAAAAAAAAACAAAAAAAAACAAGTGCAACGAGGGAAACATCGGAGCGCAAAATGAAAAAGGCAAAACTTTTTATTTGCTGTGACAAATTTTGAGCAGATAAAACTCAAAAACTTGTGCACGGGTTTTGCGGGCCACATAAATTTGGCATGCACACCCACAGGTCCCAAACCCAAGCAGCTACTCCCTGCAATTTCTTCTCAGGAACGTCTACCGTGAGAGAAACGACAACTGCAAAGCTAAATAAAGAAATTTTTGGCAGAACTAATGCGGCGCATTAGTCAAATGTCAAATTTATTTGCCGAAAAAAAAATCAATTTAAACAGGTCAACCTAAGAAATTACACAAGTCGCCGGTCCGATTTTTATGCACACATTGGAAAAGTTATCGCATTTAATCGAACATGGTAAGACAAATAATACAAAAAATAAAAAATATTTTCTTAAATATCTCAGTTTCTTAAGAAATATTTTATTTGAGAGTTGCTGACTATGAATAGTCATTATTCTCTTTGCACAATCTTTTTAAAGAGCCTTTGACTAGAATTTGAGATTACATTTTGGCATTGATTTTGGTTAATTTTCTAGTATTTTGTAAAAGCCAGATTGCACATGATATGGTTGTATGGATGTAATGCCAGCGGCGGAAGTGGCTAAGGAAGTGTTGAATTTATGGCCGATGGGGCAGCAATGTACAATGCTGCACAACTGACAGCATTCACTGTGCGAGCAGCCTTTGACGTACGCGATGTGTGGCAGTGGCATGAGTTATGGGCCTTTGTGTCGTGTTGGTTTTGTCATTTGGCTAATTGTGCCCGTAGGCCAAGATTTTTGACAGGCCAACATAAATTTTGTTGCAATTAATTAAAGCCGTAGAAATAGAAACATCACTCTCTGTAGACTACATTTTTTATTTGACCATTTATTTATTTTTGTTTTTTTTTTTTGTCGATTTTAATTTATATAACACTAATTGATTTATTGACAGATTCTGCTGGCCAATTGCGATGACAGCGTCTGCAGTTTGTCGCTTCGCGGCCGCCATTTATGGCGCCTGGGACAAGGCTTTTGATTTCTCTCGCACCTTATTTGATTAACGTTCGATTCTCACAATTTATGAAACTTCATTAAAAAAGCACAAAATACGCGGCCCACGTTGTCAGTGTTGCACGTGCAGCATGCGAAAAATGTTAATAAAGTTTTTTCAGCACCTGTTCGCCGGCTGCCTTGGTGCCTGGCCATGTCGCCATCTTCATCATCGCTGCCATTTTTCATTGTAAATTGAATTTATTTGCTGTGCATATATCTCTCTGTATATATATATATGTGTGTGTGTAAATGAATATGTGCGCTTTATGGCTGCTCCCCCAATTTCATTTGTGTGTGCGTGTGACTTTTATTTCATTTGCATTTTAATATCCAACATTTTGCATGTCAGCTTGTATTGCATACTTGCTGCAGGATAAAAATTGCAATATATATACAATTATTTTCGTTTACTTGGGTATTTGAACATATATCAATTTTATCTATCCACATGTGATTGATTTTACTTAACTAAATATGGTAAATAAGTTTATATGCGCCTCATCGCCTTGGTAATTATGCAAGCCCCACCCCTTTAGGAGCTGTGATGCAACTGCGGCAGCTGTCCAAAATATTTGATCTTATGCCACAAAAATTTACATTACAAAATGCCAGATAACATTATTTAAATTGCAAATATCTTATTGAATTTGTCTTCTAGCTGTGCCACTATAATTTATTTTATTTTTTGATTTTTTTGTTGGTTTTCTCATACCTTTTTTATATGCTGTTGCAGGGGACTCGATTTGCTACTGCACACACAATGCTGCTGAAAAAAAATTGCATAAAATTGCAACATGTCGGCGTGGTTCCTTGGCCTGTCAACAAGCTTTGCTAAAGCACACACAACGCTTAAGCGTCTTGTCAGCCAGAAAATACATTTTGGCTAAAAAAAAAGAAGTTTTTGTCAACAGCATTTGTCAGAAATGTCGTGCGATTGTCAAGCGAATGCTTCTGGTGAGGTCTTCCCACTGACAGCTGCAGCTCAGTTTGCAGCACAGCTCGGCTCTGTGGATATGAGATCTGTCAGTTATTTAAGCCTATCTGCCAATGCTGTGCCCCACTTTCCTCGCATTGCGCAATTTGTTTACACAATAAAAGTTAAAAAAAAAAGAAAACAACAAAAAAGCTGAAACTCTTTGGGATTTGCATAAAGGAAAAGTAAGCGAATGTAACGAGTAACTGACAAACGAGCCTACACCTGACCAAACAAACCGGGATTATGATGCCTTTCCCAACTCTCCACCACACCCTCTACCTCTACCACTCCTGTCCACCTACTCCAACAAAAAAATAAGTGAGCGACTGACTGGTGGACTTGTGGACTGGTGGACTGTGACGCGCCTGTCGCCTGGTCTAGTCAATAGTCACAGTTTTTTTTCTTTATTTTTTCCACTTGTTTTTTGTTTTATTTCTCAAGCAAACAACAAACATTTTGCTGGGTTGGCGGGTGGGCGAAACGAATTTTCCTAAACGTTTTCGAATTGACATTTTGACATTTTTGCACAGGCTGTGCCAGAGCCTGCCCAGGAAGCTGTTGTGGTGACAGCTGACCAAGCGCGTTGATGGAATGGCAGCAGCTGGCAGTCGAAAATTATTTACATACTTCCAAACATCAGTTGGCATATTAAAAAACATTTAAAAATTGCTCAAATTGCAAAAGGCTATTTTATGCACTTTAAATAATGTGAAATTAAAGTTGTTTGCATTAATAAACCAATTTGCCAGTATTTTAATAGTTGTGATAAATTCGATTGTTTATTACTTGCAATACTGTTATAAAATTACATTAAATATAATATTACTTCAAATATAATATATTAATAGTATAATGATAATAATATAATCAGCAACTAAGGTGTGAACATAATTTAAGTTGACGAAAAACCCATTTACCACACCTTTAATTTCATCTTAAATTTGTAAAGCTGTTGGTCAAAAATTGGTAACATGATTTCGGCCACTGTGCAGCTTTTTGGGAATTAAAATAATTGTATACATAATAAAATGACTTTGACTTTACAGCCCACAACCGAAACAAGACCCAAGTACAGTGAAACTTTGAGTTCTGCTGACGTACTTTATTATACAACAAAACCAAAAAAAAAAAAAAAAACTAAACTTGGCTAGCATCGTTTGAATTAAGTTTAGCTTGGTGGCCTGCCATTTGCTATTGTCCAAATTAGCATTTTAAACACCTCTTACTTTGGGCAAATGATATGGCAAATGGAAAGCGAGGTTGGCTTTATTCTGCAACAGCCTCTTCTCCGCTCCTGCCGCCGGAGCTGCTTCTGCCGTTGGCGCTGCTTCTGCTGTTGGCAGTTTCCCAGGCAGGTAAGTTGGCGACGCGTGTGTGGCCTTTTATGGCTTTTAGCAGCAAGTTATGTTTTTTTTATTCCTGATTTTTGTTTTTTGGCTATCAGCAGACAACCAAATCGAACTCAGGTCTCTCTGTGTGTGTGTGTGTCTGTGTCGGCGGTAGTCAGTTTTTGGCTACCTCGCTTATATGGTCACTCAAACTTTCAATTAACACAAAGTGCATCCTCAGCTGCTGCAAAACGTTTTCACGCTCCATGTCCAAGTTTGGGCCAGGCAGTTTGGTCGCGACAGTTGGCCAATGTAATAATGGCCAAACATTAATTGGTGGACGTGGACTGGGACTGGCAATTGTGACTCGTACAGGATTTGCGGCCAAAGCGTTTATTAACACCAAATTAATCAACAAGCGTTTGACAGCTGAGTGATTTGTGCCGCAGTTGAATAACAAACTTTGGCGCCACTATCCAGCCGGAAATTTCGATTAAATGTCGTCGCTCCAGTCCCGGCAACAATCTAAGCATTAGTAGGCGTAACCAGACGCCCACTTGTAGCTTGATTTGTTTGCATATAAAAAAAAAACCGCCGCAAAGTTTACGGCAAGAAGCCAAGAGCAGTCAAAGAGCTCGTTAACCAGGTCGAGCTCGGCACTTTTGCTTTGATCTGCTCGCCACTTGGTCATTAAACGCGTGCCGCCAGCAGAGCCGGCAGAGCTCGATCAGTCCATTGGAATTGGGCTTTGTATTTGCCACATTAGCAGGCGGCACGCCCATAAATCTTCAACGCCAAGTTAAATGAGCGCAAAGCTGATAGACTGGTGCGGTAGTTGGCCTTTACGACGTTATGGTGGTTGAGGGGCGTACAGAACGCCGCATATCATTAAAAAGCGCTACTATAATTTTGCTTTAATTGGCTTGACGCGTTGCGTGCTTCTTGTTGCCCAGCGAACTGTGTGTGTGCCACATATTAAGCAAACATGAGCATAATGGCAATTTACACTCTCTCGCACTCAGACAGCATACATTTAAACACACACCCACGGACTCACACACACACACACATACACACACACACGCACGCTTATGCGACGCAATTAACATGACATGCTGCTCACGTTGGCCTGATTGGGCCGCAGCGATTGGATTAACCACAGAATTCAGTTGTCCCAACTGGCAGCAGACAGCAGGTGAAAACCAGCAAGAAAGTTAAATCAATTCAACGACTATTAAATTCCCTTTTGAAGGGTACAAAATGATCAACGATCAGGAAAAAAACAGAAAATGAAAGAAATAATTGAAAAATTTAGTAAAGCTCATAAAAAAACATTTATATATTTGTTATATTCATTAATAATTATTAATATTATTATTTTTATTATATTTGTTAAAATGATAATATTTAACACGGTAATAATATATCTCAATGAGAAGCTTATTAGATAATTATTTTTATTATATTTGTTAAATCAAAAATATTTATAATAAAGTAATAATTTATCGCAATGTAAAGCTAAATATATAATTTTATTTCTTTCAACTATTTCAATTAAAAATTAATTATTTATCTACAAAGTTGTTGAAATTAGTTGACTGCATTTTGTATCTTAATCGATGTGCTGGAAACGCACAAAAACTGTGCTGTGCACTCACAGTTGGTGTGAGTGTGTGAGTGAGTGTGTGTGTGTGTATGTGTGTGGAGGCAACTGGAGTGTAAGTTGTCCATAACTTAGTCAGTGCTTTAATTTTAATTATTGCTCGACTCTGCCCGAGCCCCCAATGCGGGCAATGTGGCTCTGACTAATTTGCCAGCAACATGACACTGACGCCAGAGCCAGTGCCAGTGCCAGAGTCAAAACCTGAGTCAGAGCCAAGAGTACGAAGTTAAGCGACTAACAACACACAGACACCCACACACACACACACATACGCACACACACATAAACAGTGTAAAGCGACTGATTAAGTTGAATACTTGGCCTGCTGCTTTACATGCTTATAGCCATTTGGATTGGCGGGTTGGCTCGACTCGACTCAACTCGGATTGGCTTTTGGCATGCGTTTGCGTTAATTAAGCTGCAGTGCAGCAGCAGCAGCAGCAGCAATAGCTGCAACAGCCGTGCCGCATGACGCTGGCTGCGTGTTGGCCATGTGGCCAGGCGCTTGGTAATCTCCGCGGATTAATGCGACACTTTGCAGTTAACAGAAGTCGTGTTGTGTTGCTGCTGCTGCTGTTGCTGCTGTTGTTGCTGCCACTACTCTTTGCTCTTTTGCAAGCTTGTTAACAATATTTCGAGTTGTTGAACGTTGACGCGCGGCATCGAACATGCGGCCTGCGGCCAAGGGGCTGCCATCAGTGCCACAGTGGGACAGTTGACCAAATGCATGTATTTTATATATATATATATATATGTATGTACATGTCGCTTATTAATTGTAACTTCCACATGATCGCCAGCTGCTGATGACACACCTATTGTCATTAAGTTTGATGAGCTCCAGAATTCACACATCCATTTCATCGATAGTCAATTTTTCACCTCCGGCGGAGCTTTCAGTAGAGCCTGGAATATATTTGCCAATGCTGGCCAAGCCGTTTGCCTGTCGTAAAAAACAATATAAATATCAGAGAAAATTAACTAGATAACAAAAAAAAAAACTAAATAAAATTATATTAAATATAATAATAATTATAAAAAAAAGTGCTAAACTCTTTTTGTTTCTGGCAACCGACTGATGAAAATGTTGTTCTACTTAAATTCAAATCTTACCCTTGCTCGTTTGATCAACTCAGTTTGGGCATTGTTTATATTATCCTTCTTTCCGGCCCAGGAGCGCAACGCCGATGCCTGCAGGGATCGTCCGAAGCAAAATGTAAGAGCCCAGGGCTTGCACAGTGGCACATTGTTGGTGGCATTCAGGTTGACAGAGGCCTCCTCTTCAGACATGCCGCCAGAGGAGAAAAGAATGCCTGAAGGATATCGACAAAGTTGGAAGAAATCACTTTAAGTCCTCCGTTAACGCTTACCGGGCACAGCAGGTGGCACAGTACGGCGTAGGGATAGAATGGTGGCCAAACCAATTTCAGAGAACGATTGTGTTTTATTGCTACTCTGTCCGGCAGTTACCATGTTGGGTCTGAGCAGCATTCCTTCGAGGTAGACATGGTGATCGTGCAGCGCCTTGAAGACGGCAGTCAATACGGTTTCTGTAACCTTTTGACATCGCTCTATATCATGATCCCCGTTCACCAGCACCTCGGGCTCCACAATGGGTACCATGCGCTGCGATTGGCAGATGGATGCATAGCGGGCCAAGACATTGGCATTCTCCATGATGGCCTGGTAGGAGGGATTAGTTTTATCGATTTTGAACACTGAACGCCACTTGGCAAAATCGCAGCCATCTTTCTTGTATTGGGCACAGCGCAGATGGAGGTCATCCAGGCCCTGAGTGGTGTACTCATCCATAGAGCAATACAGTGGCACCCAATTCTTGTCCACCTTAATGCCCGGAATGATGCCTTTTTTCCTCAGCACCTCAACAAAGGGTAAACCGCCGTCGGTCTTCTGGTAGAGCGTCTCGTGATACAAGATTACCCCGGATATGTTCTCCGATATCCTTGGCTCTGTGGTAAAGAGCAGCTGACGATACTGGCGACGATTCTCCTCGTTGTTCTCCACCCCGATTAATTGGAATCGTTTGCCCATTGTCGCGATCGATTCGTCCGCGCAAATTATTCCCTTGCCGGGATAAACAAGCGTTTTGGCAATGCCCGCCAATTCCTCCTGCACCTCTCGGCTCGGATAGTAAAAAGATGTGGTCATTTTTTTATACAAAAAATTTAGCTAAATATTAACAATTTCAAAATTTAACACAATCAGACGGAAAACAGGCAATTTAAAGTAAATAATACAATTGAAAAATATTTCAAAGTTTTAGCTAACTTGTTTAAAAAAAATAAATATCAAATTATAAACTTTTTTTATTCATTATAATAAAAAAAAGGGAATATACAATTTCTGCAAACATCTACAAAATTCTAAAATATTAAATTCCATCAGAATACATAAAAAACTTTTCTTGGTAAAGTAATTAACTCTTTTCGAAAAACTTTTAATTTTTATTGTTTCCTTCCTAAGGGAATCCTCCTGATTGTTTCATTTCAATGAATTTATGAGTTTATCATTAGACCATTGTAAATCGTGATGTTCTTTACAAAATTTGTCTTTAATTTATGTGTTTTATATTTGCCATCTCCTCTGGCGTTTATCACTTCTTAATTGTTGACCTGGCCACAGCCGCAGCTTAATGATATTCTAATTGGACTTTTAATTGCTTTCTTTGTTGAGACGTGGATTAAGGCGTGGGCGGTGGGACGTGGATGGTGGGCGGTGGGTGGTGGGTGGTGTGCAGCTGCTTTTCATTTAAATACTTATTTTTCGATATCAACAGATTAGAGAGCAATGTGGTGGACAGCGGGGTCAAAAGAAAAATAAAATAAAGAAAAAACTCCACTGGATAAGCTGGCTCACATTAATTATATTTTGGACGCTTCTATTTTTTATGGCTTTTACACGCACGTTTTATGGCAAAAGTTTTGCTAGCACAAATTGTACGCAGCAGCAGCATTAAAAAAAAAATCTAGTATCTGGTTAGCAAGCTGTTGCAACTTTGTGATAAATATTATTAGCAAGTATCGTTGTGGGGGCAATTTGCACAGCATAAATTGAATTTTAAAACATACAATTTTCAGAAATTTTTTCTTTTTTAACGATATTCAATTATTTTTCTGTGCAGAGAAAATATCACAAATGCGATACTAGTTCTAATTGGCGTGGGAAACACAATGAGTGCTCTGTTTTCATATAATTGTTTTTTTATTTTTTAACGCAACTAAATTTGTACTGTTGTGCTGTGGCTCAGTGCCTTAAAAGGATCGCTGGCGAGACACTTGCCTAATTTTGTGTAAATTATCGCACGAATTATGAGTCTCGAATGTGAAAAATTTACCAAAAATAGTCAGCGTCAGCCTCGAGCAACTACGAAATTAAATTCGATAAATATCAGACAGCAGCAGTATGCACTTGGATCAGATTGGATTCGATTCGTTTACTCTGGATGTGCACATGTGTGTGTGAGTCAGGCACTTTTTGCTGTCAACCAACAGTATCAATATTCAAGCGTTGAGCTGCGAGCTGCTAGCTGCTTCAAGCGCCAGCTGAGTCGCCAATTAGGCCAGACACTGCCAGCTACTTGCTCGTCGCTTTGGCCAAAGCATAGCATAGCCAATAAATCTACTGTAAATCTTCGCAGCAACTCGATGCCGGCTCAAAATGTCTTGCACCTAATTGAGCGTGCCGCTGACTCAACAGCGATGCTGCCAGCACAAACTGCAACAGCAACAGCAGCCGCAGTCAGCAGAAGCAGTCAGCAGAAGCAGCCAGCAGAAGCAGCGCTGTCAAAGCAGCTTAAAAATTATTAATTGATTATCTTTAAACGATTTAATTGAAAAGCGAGGCGCACAAAAAATTTAACAAATTGGCAACTAGCTAGTTGACAACTGAATGCTCTATGATAACTAAGCTGTTTAAGCGTATAAAAAATATATATTTACATATATAATAATATATATAATATACATATAATATAATTTTTATATATACATAATATGTATTTGTATATATGCAGTAAACATTACATATTAATTTCATTATAATCTTCATTTTATTTTATTATTACATTTATATATATTATTTTTAAGCACTCAACATTTTTAATTTTTTCGCTTGCTTTACATTTTTTATAAATTAAATTGCAACTTGAAATCTCGTTTTAAATTGATTTTATTATATATTAAATTTCTTTTTCAACTGTGGACTATTTTCAATGTCTGAAATAAATCAAAAATGTAAACGAAAAATAATGTGTTTAATGAGCAAAATTGCGGAGTAAGAGTAAAATGCACTTTTAGCTGCTAGGATTAAAGGAATCAATTAGGATTTGAGCGATATTTAGAAGTCGAACTAATTCAGTAGAGTTTAGCTAGGAACCTCATCACTTAAGAACTATCCAACACTGAACTGAAAACCATGTTCATGTTGGCTAACTGTTTCTTTATAGCTGACTTAGCTTGCAAAATCTCAGGGAATTCAACGAACCGTCAATTGATTACTCTTAACGGCAATATTAAATTGGCGCGTTTTTTATTTTTTTGCTACTGCTGCTGCTGGTATTGGTCAGGCAATGATGGCGCTGGTCAGGGTTTAGTCAGTCAGGCGTAATTATTGTTATTACCAAATTAAGTAGCCAATTTTTTGTCGTCGGTGTTGTTTTTGACTCTTTATCAGCTTTGTTTTTTTTTTCATTTTGTTTGTGGCTACCCGTAATCCGCCAACTACTTATTTGCAGCCAGAAGTGCGAGTGCGACTATCATAAAAGTGGGTGTCTGTCTGACTTGCTCACACTCTTGTTTTTCCTCTCTTTTTTTATACCATTTTGGTTTCCAATTTTGAGCACAAAGTCGTTTTGGCCAAAATAATACACACACACACACAGAGACAAATACACATGTACAGTGGAATAATTTTCAAGGAAAATCTCTTCATTTTTAATGCGCTTGGCATCCACAGCATCTGGTCACATATGTTGGCTAGCTCGTTGGGCTATTGCGTTGTCGTTTGTAAAAATCAATAATAAAAAAATTAAAAAAAAAAAAAAACCCACAACACGCTGTGTGTGGACGTCTTTTAGCCTGGAGGGGGTGGTGGTGCTTATAAATCGACTGAGATTAAATCGAGCGCACATAATCATATTTAGCTTTTGGCCAGAGTTCAGTTGGTGCGATGTCAATAGTGGGGCCGGCTCGACATCGTTGGCCCCTCGGGGCTTAGACCCCGCGTCGTGCGTCGTGCAGTGCATTTAACATGGCCAAAACAATGGCTAAGCGCCACCATCTATGAATTAATCACGTTCATAATTTTGTGTCGTGTTGCCTTGTTTGCGCCGTTTTTTTTTTTCGCTGTTCATAACTTGGTTTTTTTTTATTCGCGCTTAAGTTGCCTAAAAAAGGATTTGAGCCAATCGAGAAAAAAGCCAAATCAGCCGTTAAATCGCCAAAGATTGGCGGCACAATCCACAAGCCACAAGCCACGGGTTGCCTGCCAGCCAGTCAGCCAGCCAAACTCAATTCATAACCATATTGCATAATTATGCAACACTCTTCGCTGTTCGTTGTTTGTTTGTTTTACTGTGTTGCATCGTGTGTTGCCTGTTGTTTTGGGTGTCTGTTGTGGCATATATTGGCGCGATGAGGCTTGTGTGTGTGTGGCCGTGTTGTAACAATGCATTGTTTATTGTGATTTCATCGATATGCAGATGAGGTGTTGCCTGCAGCTTTGGGCGAAAATACTTGACAAACAATGTTACCAATTTGATGGACGGACTTTTATGTACATCGCTTGCCAGCGAATTTAAAAAATAATAAACTACTTGAAGCTTGGGTTACATTACTTCAGATATCAACTTATAATGAGCTTCAGCCATGCAATCACTTATTCAAGGGCATTTGCTTTTGATTGCTTTGAAAATGGGTCACATGATGAGCACCGAAATGGAACATAGCCGTCGGCCCTTTCTTTGTCCCCTTGATTTTTGCTTGTTATTAAATAGGCTGTTTCTCATACAGCCACAAGGACGCTATCATTGAAATTACCTTAATCAATCAATTTATTATTTATTATTATTTAATTTAAAACTTTTAATTATTATATTTTTTTTATTAAATTAGATTTGACTGCTTTTTACGAGAACTTTTTATAGTTAAAATAAGAATTGGTATTTTATGCTAGTTAGCCTTACACAAAAATGTTTTATAGTCATTTATTGTCACGATAGAAAAGTGTTTTGAATTATGCTTGCAAATATGAAAAACATAGCTTAAGAAAATAAATACATACATTTTTTAATATAAGTTTTTCTTTGGTTTAAACCATAAAAAAGAAAACATATTTATAATATATATTTTCTTGTCATTGCATCGTCATCGACTCAGATCGATTTAATTAACTTAAAAAATACTTAAAATTCAAATTGCATTTCATCCGCTTCACTTTTTCTTTGAGTACACTTAATTAAAGACGCTCATGAAGGGGGGGAAGGGAAACAGCACAACTAGACCGCATCGCACGTGCGATAGACATAAATTTCCAGATTTCCACATGTCAGACAGTTGACGGCGACGCCATTTTGTGAAATCTTCATTAAAACAACTTTCAGGCAATTGCACAGCTCAGGCAGTATCATCAGCATCATCAGCATCATCAGCACCATCAGCGGCATCAGTGGCATCATCGGGATGTGCCTGCTCCGCATTGGCATACTTTACGATCCGCAAAGTAAATGTTTTTGCTTGTCTTCTTTATTTTTTTGCATTTTCATTAAAATTTACGCATTATCGCATAAATACTTATATACATGTCTAGAACGCTGCCCGGCCGACCCACTCTGCCAATCGGCCCCACCATCCATCCACCAACCCCCCTTTGGAAAGTTTTGGCCAATTTTTGCCAATTAACAGAGCCGCAATCTCACGTACATCGGCCATGCGTTTGTCGCGTTTTCATTTGAGCAGCTCTTGGCGCAAGCTGCGCTGTTTGGGTTTCAATTTCGCGTTGCTTTTTATGGGACTACGGGTAGCCAGGCTTTGCCATATCGCCCAGTCCCACCCAGCCCAACCCAGCCCATCCCAGAGGCGCATATCAGTAGCAGTCGTTAAAATGCTTGTCATAATTCCGCTTATGTGCGTGTGACATTTAGCGGCGTTGGCCATTCAAGATTCCCATCGAGCCATCCACTGGAGCACAACATTTATTGGATGATGTGACGGTGACTGTGTATGTGTATGTGTGTGTGTGTGTGCGGTGTGGTGCCCGGTGGCAATTATTTTAAACTGTGGGTTGTCTGTAAACAAAATGGTATCGGCTTTTATGTACAGTGGTTATGAAACAATCATTGTCCTGAATGTTACTGAAAATCAATTTAAATTGTTCTTCTCTTTGGGATTTGGTTTTGATAGCAGTTAAAAAAGTTTTAATTTAATTGTAATTTTTTAAGCACTTTTAATAGAGTTGAATTGAATCAAAGCTATTAAAGAAGCACCCAAATCTTACTTAGTAACATTACAATGATTTCAAAAATAAAAAGTAGTAAATAGCTTTAAATTTAATTTATAATTCATAAACGAAGCTGATATAAAATGTGCTTTAAGAAAATATGTGAATTGAGCTTTTACCAAAATAGGTTCAGCGTTGCAATAACAAACACAAATCTTAATTTATATAAGTGTTATATAAAAATGTGTAAATATATTCAGAATATTTTCGAATGAATTACCACAGTGCATTGTGGGTTTGTAATAAGTAAGCCGCTTTGTCTGCATATTTCAATTTATTTTTCACACTCAGTAATTTTCTTTGTTTGAATTTGTCTGGGCGTACGCTGCGTATGCGTAATGCAATGGTATTTGGTGTTTTTTCATTTTCTTTTTTTTTTTTTGTGCCGCTCGGCATGCCAAATATTTGCGCGACTCTGGGCCATAACCTTGCCAGCAAAGTCAGCCAGGCCAGGCCAGTGAGGCAGTGAGGCAGTCAGGCAGACGGCAGCTGGTAATTGTCAATGGCGTTGGAGTTGGCGTTGGAGTTGGCGTTGGCGTTGGACGTTGGCTTTGACGATGGCGTTGGCTGGCGCACGTTTCGATTTACAGTCAATGAATGCGCTCGCAAGTCGTGTAACACTTTTTTGCACTTGCATTTTGGCTTTGACTTTTTAATTTGCATTTCGTGTTGGGTGGTATCCCACGCAACTATTGCCAGCTGCCTGCTTTCCGCTGACTCAGTTTCCATTCATAAAAGTCAGAACAAGCGGGCAAAAAGTTGTTCAGGTGTTGATTGCCGCATTTGGCATGCAAAGTGCAAGCGCATTGAACTTCTATTTTCTGGCTAAAGTTCAGGCGAAAGACGTGCCCCCAACAACTTTAGCAGCATTAATCAGGCTCACAAATTTCAGCTGCAGTTTAATTCAATTGGGCGTTACAAAATCTATTTGGTTAATTGCATGCCTGGCACTTTTGTTAAGCGACAAAACATTTATCAACACTGACTGCTGCTTGCTGCTTGCTTTTATTGCTTGTTAATTGCCCAGCAGAAACACAAACACGCCCCAGCACCGCCCCCTCCCCACCCCCCAACAACAGCCACGCCTCTGTCGTGCATTGCACCTGACCACGGACAAATCCTCCTCCCATTTGGACGACACTGCTCTGTTAGCATTGCTGAAAATGTAATCAGAGTGGAAAGCACTTGGTGGTCAGCTCACCGTCGCTCGGAAGCTTTGCACCTACGACTTCAGCACCTGGTCGCAGCTAGCTGCAATCTGTGCAAACTAAAGATGAGCATTTCCCAAGTGACACGAGACAAGAGACACACAATTTATTTAAGGATTGCTCCCAACTCACGAACAACACTTAAAGTTAAGTTTCGCAAATTGCTGTTTGCATTTTCACTTTTATTTGTGTTTCTCAAATTTTAATATTAATTTTTTTTATTTATTAATTAAATGTTTTATATTATTTTTTTTCGTGTTGCTCACGCGCTCTTCTCTAATGCAAATATTTACTGTCAGACGCTGTTATTACCTGTCTCTGGCTGAGTGGGCGGTTTGGTGGCAGCTTCTGCCTTGCTGTAAGCTATAGGCGTGGCAAATTTTGTTGTAAGTACAACACGTTGCACATTTGCAATGGTTTGTGTGGGTGAGTGTGCTTCCCGAAATGGTGACAAATAACTTGAATGGCTGTGTGCTGTGCCTGCTTGTGTGTGT
Source organism: Drosophila dives (assembly GCA_035042365.1). Lineage (NCBI taxonomy): Eukaryota > Metazoa > Arthropoda > Insecta > Diptera > Drosophilidae > Drosophila > Drosophila dives. The sequence goes on from JAWNLJ010000438.1 coordinate 1,865,674, forward strand.
GTGTGAATGTGTGTGCGCGTGTGTGTGTGTGTGTGTGTGTAGGTCCTTGACTGCATTGGCAATTGTATCTCTAGCTGCTGTCGCTGTTGGCTCCACTTTGTGCGTTATGAGATTTATGCGCTATGACAGGAAGCTCTTGATTAATTGAACTTTAATGAAAAGATTTATGTGGCTGCAATAATCAAAAGCTTACCAATTTTTGGTTTTCATTATTAAGCTTATTGCTTTAATTTGTTTTGGCACCTGAGGGGAAAAGGAATTTACATTTTTAGCCTCAAATTATTTATTAAATTGTGTGAATTGCTTAGCCGTTTAGCAGTTAAAATCGATCAGGATTTGCGATTTACTCGCCACAATTGAAATTTTCCTCTCCAAATTGATGTATTAAAATTTAAATAAATAACATCTAATTTTTCGACACACTCATAGTTTAGTTTTTAATTAGTTACAAATAAATAAATATATCAATTTGATTTGAACTTTCTTTGTGTGACACTTCTTATTTATCTTTTGAACCCAAATCAAACACACTAAGCCCTTATTTGTTATTCCAACAGCAAAGCTGAAATGCATCGACGGCTTAGCCATAATTCATTCAATATAACTGTGCATGTGAATGACAATTCTATAACTCATTATAAGCCGCCTGCTCCACATTAGACAATGGCAGCGGGCAAAGCCCTGAAAGCAAGCCAGGCTAATTGATATTCTTCAGCGATAATCATGGAAATTTATGCCTCAATATGTAAAATATTTCTTCGGCTCATTGTTTCTTCAAGCGCTTACAACAAATTGCAATTGCAGCAGTTTCTGCATATTAATTTCCACAGCGCTGACATCGACAAGTTGCTTCTAGTCGGCATTGTTGTTGTTGTGATTGTTGTTGTTGTTGTTGCTGTGATTGTTGTTGACGGCACGAGCTGCAGTTGGTTGTCGTGTTTGCATTGCCACTTGAGCTCCGCCACTGACAACTGTAACAATGCACTTTCAAATGATAATTGTTACAACTTTTATCGCTGGTATTGCGAGCAACTGTTGCCACTGTTGCCACAGTTGCCACCGTTTGTTGCCGCAGCAACATTGCGGGCAGCCTTTTTAGCTAGCTGTTGTTATTGTTATTATTGTTATGATATTATTGGCGTTTTATTTCATCTACGTTTGCTTCCCTGCCTTTCTCTAAACTACTTTAATGCTTTAAGCCGAAGCGGCGCATGCAAACTGGTTTCTTGCTCAAATCCTGGCCCTCAAGTAGAGCCCATTTAGGCTCATTTGGAGTGGCCATTGACTACGTGCAGTTGCCAGTTAAAAAGTGTGCCGATTTCCTATATACCCTGCAAATTATATAAAAAATTGTTTTAAATATTAAAAAGAACTATTGCAATTTAAATTGTTGCCTAAAATCAATTGTTCAACTTATTGCAGAATTATTGAAAAGTAGCGAACTGAGCAACATAATATTCACCAGATATATAAATCCCGTGCAAACTAATCTACTTTCAATAATTTTTAATTTCTAAAAAAAACACAGCGCCATTCAAAAATTGAATTAAATACAAATGTAAAGTTTGCCAATCAAAATTTGCTGGATATTTATGAATCTTGCATGCCCCATTTGAGAACTTTGATTGGTTGCTGTTGTTGTTGTTATTTCATTGATTAAATTTTTTTTTGGTTTGGTAGTTTGTTGTTTGTTGTTTGAACGTTGAACGACATTGTTGCAATATTGTCAGCGCATGTAAAAACACAAACAACAGCCACATTTTGTTTGCACAGGCGTGGCAGGCGTGAGGTAAGGGCGGGGCGTGATGGGGAGGTGAATGTGGGCCATGGGGCATGGCCCTACAAAAAAAAAAAAAACAAACCAAAAAAAAGAACAGTTGGCAGGCTCTGCCGCCCCGTCGCTTAGACAACAAAACGTGGCACTTGAACACGATTTTTTTGTTTTATGTTTTTTCCACAGATATTTCATTTGTTATTTGTTGTCATTTTTTTCGTTGGCCACGTTTATTATTTGTGGCTGCATATTATATTTGGGCATTCATGTTCTACCTATATCATTTTGATTTTTATTGATTCTCGATTTTGTTTATTGCGGCTGCCCTTTTTTGGCTGGTTTTGCTTGGCCAAAATCAATTTCATTTAATACTTAAAATGCTTGCAAATTATGTGAGTTCAGCGACGAGGGGCCAATATTAAAACCAATGTCAGTTTTGATGACCCACAAGTTGGAAGGTTTTTGGTATTTGTTTGTCGAAAGTTTTTTAATATTGTGCACATATGCTTTTTATGTGTATCATATTAGAAAACTTTGAAAAATAATTGGATGGCCAAAAATTTAAAGATATGGTTTAGTTGATAACTAATTGAAAAGCCGATGATTATCATTAGATAAATTACGCTGCTAAGTGTTATGTAAAATGTAAATAATATTTTTTTAGCTGCTGCCAACTAATTGACACTTAACATAGCTTGGAGTATTTTCAAGCTTAATTGTGTGTCGACATCAGCAGCAACCGCAGCACCTCTCAATCAGCTTCAACCACCCCTTCCCCCCCTCACGATCCAAAATAAAATGAGAAAATATCCACTTGTCCGTTAGCTGACTCTATTCATACACATGTTTGTATTTAAATTGCCTTGTCGTCTGTTGTTGTCAGATGTTGTTGTTGTTGTTGTTGTGTGGCTGCTGCTATTGCGCTTGACATTTTATCGATACACCTGCAAAATTGTTGGCGCTACGCATCGGGCTTCCACATGCAAATGAACAAAGCTGATACTGGCTTGAAAAACAAACAGCCAAAATATTTGACCCCTTTTCCCCCCGCCCCCGCAGCAAAAAGTGCAGCGAAACTCTTTCGTCTCTTGGCCTGGCTGCCTGCGTAGGTGGATAACAACTAAAACAACAAATCGAACATCAACAACAAAAACATTGTTGTCGATTCAAGTGGAAAATATTTTACAAAATTCCAAAAGCACTTTTACCCATAAAATTGTTAGCCGCATAACTGAACTTAAACAAATTGCTTGTGGGTATTCTGCTTTTGAACAACAATCAAGATTGAACACAATACCAAAGATCAATAGTTAAGACCCGAACTTAGTTAACAACGTCAAATCAAAAGTGTAGTTCAACTAAAGTTTATTCGTGTTTCGTATATCCCAGTAGAAGAGAAATATAAATAAAAGGGTTATCGAATTGATCCTGATTGTGTATTGTTTATATAAAATACAATATACAATTTGTTCAATATTAAATGGCTTCTTGTTTGCTGCAGTATTCAACATTTTTTTTGTTGTCATGCTTCACAATAAATGTTGACAAATTTGTTTTAATTTATTTATTAAATATTTTATTTATTGTTACATAAATGTTTCCATTTTCGCTTTATTGAAATGTCTTGTTTTCCATTTTGGCGATGTCAACAATGTATCCAAAAACAACCGAATTAAGTAAATAAAAAATATTTAACAACTTCATTCAAAGAAAAAAAATCCACTTACCTGAATAATGGGCTTGACTTATGGATATATAGAGTGGGGAATATAAATCACAAGTGTTTTAGTTTTGGTTAAAAAAGTTATTAATTTGGAATGTTAAAGCACTTTAAATGCAAGTCACAAATTTGTAAAAATTTAAGTTTAAGTAATATTTTGGTGCATTCGTATAAATAAAAAAAAATCGATTTCAATCGATATCAATAGCGTGATAATCAATTTGAAGAAGTGCATAATCGTTGTGAATTTTAATTGACAAACGTGTTTGCTAATAATTTAATTTAATTTAAACTGCTCAAACTACAACATTTGTGCAATTATTTCATTGATTGTTTTTTTGGGGTTTCATGTTATTGATTTTGCACACGCTAAATAAACTAATTTATCGAAGCTCTGAGCACGTACTGCGATTAATTAAAACATTTTAAAAATGAACACCAAATACCTAAAATGCATACTCGCAAAAAAAAATGTATATTTTTAAATAAAAGTGACCAATTGAGGGGGAAAAAAAGCGTAGGTGTTTCTAACAATGCGTTGGCTGCGGGACACCAACTGTGATTAGCAAAACATTTAAACTGCATGTTTGGGCGCATAAATAATTAAAATGATTGCATTAGTGTTGCATGCAGCATTTTGCATGTTTTCAGTCAGGCAGCATTTCAAATTTCAATAAGCACTCTAATTGTTTTTAAGTGTTATTCACCAGCCAGCAAACAACGCAAATGAGTCGTAATTGCACAATTCTAATTTAGCGTCGAGTTCTAAGCACTTCGGTGTGGGTATTAGGGGTAAGTGGGGTAAATGGGTCGCTCATTCAGTCATTTTGCAGCTAACCCGCCTGCCTGGCTGTAATTGAGCAGGAGTTTTGTGTCGTTACTGCCGCTGACAACTTTACGAGTTATGGCTCTGAAAATTGGCACAGGTGATGGCAGAAACGCATGCCATTTGGTAAAAAAAATGCATAAATGTAGATAAACAAAGTATTTTTAAACAAGATATTTTTGTAACAGTATATTTCAAATATCTTTGAAGATTATATACCCTTGTAGACCAGAGTCCATTTGCCGAAATTTAAAGGTTACTATTAATATAAAAAAGTGATCAATTGTTATAATAAATCTTTTTGAAAAATATATTTAGTTGATAAAAATTAATTGTGAAAATGTTACGAATATAATTGAGCAGTTTATAATACAAATATGTACATAAAATACGATTTAAAAAGTGACAAATACATTTTAATATAATTTTCATTGAATTATATTTTTTTAATATAATTAAAATTTCTAGACAATTGCAGTGGACTAAAAGTGAACTTGAATATTTAAATAAATCACCTCAAAATGAGACAATATAATATTTAAATCTGCTCACTTGGAAATTGACGCATGTGTCGCCTGTATTTAATCCACTCAGCCACTCATAAATGAATAATTTTCTGCGTCTCGAGTGCATGCATTTATACACACACATTCAAGATATGCACGAGTGTGTGTGCTGTGTGATTTAAATCCTTATTATGGCACCTGCACAAAACAAATACCAATTAAGAGCTTTTTCGCATGCAGCGAACCAACCATTTAAACCAGAGGAGTTGGCCAAGGCCAAAATGTGTGCCACACAAGCTGGCGAACATGCAATTTAATTACTGCACCACAGGTCCAGAATACGGTAGGGAATTTTCACTTATATATATGGCCAACAGTGCGACAATATCCCTCAGTTGGCAGACGACAGACGACAGACAGACGCAAAAATGGAAAAACAACTTCCACAGAAGAAAAACAAGTTTGCCTTGGGCAGGCGGTTTGTGCACTATTTGAAGGACTACTGCCAAAATTGCAGCCTTGCGGGTTTTTCCTATATAGCCAACCACAAGTAAGTCCAGGTTACACTTTCCGATCAATATATGATTTTATCAAGTACTTACCACATAGCCTACATCTAACGGAGCGCATCTTCTGGCTCATTTGCATAATTGCCTCAACATTTGTGGTATATCATCTGATCGATATGTATCAGCGGGATTACAATTCCCGGGCTGTTAGTATTGTTCCGGAGAGTCTATCGCCATTTGCCTTGTTGAAATTTCCATCGATTAGCGTCTGTGAAGTACGCTTCAAGACGGACTTTCCCCAAGAAGTGGAGAATTTTGTGACCAGGTAAGCCTGTAGCTCAAATATCACAGATAAATGAAGTATATTCTGAATTTGTTGCAGCTTGGGCACAGACCTAAATGGTCCCTATAATTGGGATGTAGAGTCGTATATGTCGTTTATATTGTTTCCCTATCAATATACAACTGGAATGTTTAGTCGGTGCGACCCCTTTGAGGATTGCGAGAAGTGCGCAAAGTGTCCCAAAACTGGATATAGACATATTGCCTCCAGGGTGAATCCAGGCAGAACACTTAATTACTTTAAATAAATAATACATTTTTGTTTGCCTAGTTTGCCTTCAATTGCTCGGATCTGTTTATTGAGTGCAAGTTGTCTCGCAAGCCATTCGATTGTTGCCAATACTTTTTGCCCATGGTGACACCGTTTGGCAGTTGTTTCCTCTTCAACTCGCTGCAGAACAATCATCCGGACTCGAAGCACTGGCTACCGGCAATGCTGGATCGTGGCAGCCATCCCGAGATGCGTCTGCATCTGACGCGGGCGGCACAGGTGAGTGTGCGCAATGAGGAGGATATCACGAATCAGCCGCTGCCAACGGTGGGCATCATCGTGCTCGAGGGGCAGCACAAGACGCTGCAGTTTCACAAGGAGGATATGGTAAACGATCCATATATGAGGGATATTCCGGTGGCCGCACGCGACTGCTATTTCCCGGATGAGGTGCAGCCGTGGAGCATGTACAAAGCGTACAGTTTCAGTGCTTGCATCAGCGATTGCTCTCGATTGTATCAAATGGAGCTGTGCAACTGTTCCATCTACAATTTGACACCGCACGAGAATAAAAGATATCCCGACTGTGACTTCAATGGCTATTTGTGCCTGGAGAAGGCTTCGATGGTCAAACAGGACGTGAAGCGACTTTTTAGTATTAATTCGCCGACCATCAATTGTCATTGCCTGCCCTCCTGCACGGAGGGTGATCTCAGGGCCATCTATGAGGATCAAAATGGGTGAGTTTCCGAACTGTTTACCATCTCCGAGTATCATTCATATATTACGTGCCTTAGCAAAACCATCAGGGAGCGCAGTATTAATATTACACTGGTGATGCCAATTTGGCCCACTGAACAATATCGGCGTCAGGTGCTGCGTACACCGCTGGACACAGTTGTATCGATTGGTGGCATCCTGGGACTCTTCCTTGGCGCCAGCATCCAAAGCGCTATCGAGTTCGTCTACTATTTTACACTGCGTGCTGCCAACACAGCTCTGATGGAACGCAGAGAACAACGGAAAAGAACTCAATAATTGGTTAACTGCAAAGCAAAAATTAAATATTTAAAACAACTGGGAAAATTACAATTTTTCTTCTCTTCTTTTCTTACATTTGTAAAATAATTTATTATATAAATAATCACTTTGCTTGTCCAATACCAATATTTTTACAGGGAAATCAAATGGAAAAGACACATTAAAAAACATTTTCTTAACATCACGGAAATCGTGGGGAATGAATATAATTATTTGGAAAGCGTTATGACTGAATTCCTGGAATCCTGGTTGCATGTGGCTTAAATGCATTTAAGAAATGCATATTAAATATTTTGTCGAACCGGGTCGACTGCAATGGGCATTAAAAATGCAGCCGTGGCCTGGTGACGGGCCAAGCATACAGATAAGGAGGCCAAAAAACCAAAGTGTGTAACAAAAATCGATGAAACTTAAAACTTGCACAGTCAGCGGTCAGTGGCCAAAGGCTACAGTGACTCCATCTCGTATTTTACCAGTCCCCTTTGCTGGCTTCCCCTTTGTCTGCCTTGGACACTTGGCACTCGCCTGTTCTTGTTGCAGGCCTTAATACAAATTTCATTTGCTGTGTTTTAAATATTTAAAAACACAGCAACAATGGAAATTGGCCCAAAAGCAAACACTCAAGAAAAAAAATTTAAGCACATTAATTTTGTTGTTTTGTGCCCTTTTAGGTGACCAAGAACAATGGTTAATTAATTATGCACTACACCAATTAAGGGTGCCACAAAATGGGCGTTTGCTTTTTGCCTGGTTGTCTGATGGTCTCAAGTACTCAGGAATATACAGAAAATAGCATTAAATTGTTAATAAAAGTTAAGAATTATAATTCTTTTAGAAAAGTATCAGTAATTAAAGCTATTTAAATGCTGTTACAGATTGTGAAGTCTACCAAAGTAAACTGGTATTTTATACATCTATTAAATATTAATCACTAGCTGAATTCTGGCATTGCAGGGTATTCAAAATGTTTCTTTCAGTAGGATAAATAAAATAAATAAATAAAAATAAATAGCTGAATTCTGGCATTGCAGGGTATACAAAATGTATCCTTAAATAGGATAAAATTGCAAGTTGAAAAAGCAAAAACATGTTCAAACTTAACAGCTGCCCGAGCCGCAAAGTCATAAATAATAATCTCGCCATTTTCTACAATGTGTTTTATATATTATTTTATTTTATTTTATTTTTGTATGCCCTTGACTCATTGAAAATGAGTAAAAGGGATATATTAAAGTTGTGGAAAGTTATGTAACAGGCAGATCCTAAAATGTACATATTTTCTTGAAAGGGATTAACAGCTGGGTCGATCTAATCATGAATATGAGTACATCAATGTCTGAGAAAAACTGAGAAAAAGTTTAAATTTTAGTTTAGATAAAGTTTTGTACATTCTGTCGTATAAAGACAGCAATTAAAGCCATAGTTTTAGAGATAAAGCTGCTTTATTTTGATGTATTTGCCTTGATAATCTTTGTATAATTTGTAACAATTCGTTAAGAATATATATATAGACACAGATATACAATTAAAGTTTAATATATATATATATATATATACATACACATATAGTGTGGAGTAAACAGACATTTCTTTTGAATATTTTAAATGTGTAGAGCTTATAATAAATAGAGACTTGATTTCAGAGTATTCTCTAGTCGAGCTCTCTTGACAAGGATATTGTTCCTTGTTTTTGCTTCGCCCTTCCCTTCCCTTCCCTTCCCCATTCTGTTGCCATTTCTATTTCATTTCATTCAGTGCTTAGCACGTCGACGGAGTTTTTCCTGTTCGTTTGGTTTTTCGCTTTTCGCATTTTCGCATTTTCCCATTTATGGTCTTATTCATATTCATTGTGCATTTGTGTTTCGAGGTGTTGCCGTATTTATGGCGAAAATCCCCTTTATTCACTTTATTCAGTCAAATGTCCGCTAAAGCTGAGTAGGCACTAAAAAAATATGACAAAGCACAGTGAAAGTAAAGCACAACAAAAAAAGAAAAAAAAACGAAAAAAAATAACAGCAATAACAAGGGCCAGCAACAAAGTAGAGTCCAGCAACTTTTGAGGGGCATGTTGCAAGCTATTCGTGTTGTGCCTGTCGCCCGTATCATTTATCAAGCTCAGCGGAAAAAAGGGAACATTTTTGTCATGTTAAACTGTCACAGTGCGCATTTAGTCATTACTTACATTTTGCTAGCTCTCGTCTTCGCTGCATGCCCCTCCTTCCCCCCATGACACTCACTTTCTGCTTGTCATACACATGCAAATGCAACACACACACACACACACACACCTACGCACGTCACACATTTGTGAAATGTAATTAAAAGTTTCCATGCAAGTCTGCGGTTGAGTTTTCATTTTCATATTCATGTTCGCTTCTGCTTCCGCTTCCGTTTCGCTTTCAGTCGGCCATTAGCATAACGCCCGAAAGTATGCAATACTTTAATGAAACGCCCCATTCGCCATTTATCAAACTCGGACGTCTCCAAATGTTAATTATTTTGTTTTATTCCTCCAGCCGTGCTCAAAGATTTCTATTTGTGGTTCGCTGCGATTTTGGTCGACACTGAAATATGAGCTCAGCATGTGGCCAGAAGCCAGAATAGCAAACTCTTCACATTCACCATTTTGAGAGCATTTATTTAAGTGCAATTAAATATCCAATTAATATTACTCAATTAACGCATATTTAGTTTTGAATTTCTAATGGATTATGTTGGTTAACATTTAATTGGGTCAATATATATATTTTATTTAAAGTTGGACATTTAAAGCATTTTAAAGTGCATTTAAATTGCAGCCAATTGAAGGCAGCTGCCAATCGGATATGGAATAGTTTCCAATTGCAATCGTCGAAGAAGTGCCGAGGAAATTGCAATAGTACTGGCAAATGGGAAAGAAAACTATTTTTCAATTACCTTCATCGCACGCACGTTTGCTTAGCATTTTGCCTTTGTGCGAGACTTTTGTAGTCCACGCAGCAACCGGCGCCATTCTGGAGGGTTTTTGCAAAAAGCAAACCCATGAATCGGCAAGGCAGTGCTGCAAATTGATAACTTATCGATAAATGTATGCCACAAAAATGACACACTTACTATTATTATTTTTTTTAAGATCTCATGGCTAACTTAACGTTATAGAGTACATAAGATTTTAGATATTTATTATTATATATTTCTTTGAAATAAGTCAAGTGGAAAATAAAGAATTTCACAAGTTGAAATTAGATTTCGTCTTTATAAAGTGTAAGACAAAAGTTGCCATCTTTCCATTTCCGGTTTTCTCACATTTCAATGAATGACTGTTGCAATACCTTTACTCTTGTCTGGAGTTCTTGTGTGTGAATGTGTGTGTGTGTTTCTTTTTTTGCTATTTTTTTGTGTTCTTTAAGTGTATGTAGTTAGCAGTTTTTCAATCAACGTGCCACACACACACATTCACACACATCTTATCTGAGAAGAAACGAAGCTTCAGTTTGCATTAACAATTGCCTTTAGCTGCACTTTTTAAATTTCCTCTAAGCGGAAATCTATTTAAATTGAATTCTATTCTTCGATTCGCAATTCATGCCGTAGAGATGCATTCCCGTCTGAATCTGACGATGCTCCTGCTCCCGCTCCCGCTCCTGCTCCCGCTCCTGCTCCCGCTCCTGCTCCTGCTTCTCATCTGGCTTCTTGTGCATCTTTATTCTTTAGCTGTTGTTGCAGTGTGAAAAGTTTTCACAGTGCAGTTTACGCGTTGGAAATTATATTAAATCCTTGGCTGGCATTTCCATTTCAATGGATAATCATTATGAGAGTGTGGCTGCAGACGGCACTAGATGCTGCTATTGTTATTCCTGTTGCTGTTGTTGTTGCAGTGGCAGCAGCCATTTTGTTGCAGACTGTTTGAGCAAAAAACACTTAGAGAAACACCCACCCACACAGACAAACATATTTATGCATATTATGCATTTTTGTATACGTTTTGATTGTGCTGCAAACTACAAGCCGGCATTATAGGTGTAAATACTTGCTGCTGGCATCACAGAATGCTGCACAACACAGCTTGTATGAGTAATATTTATTCACGCTCTGCTTTTGTCCGCCTTGTAGCACACAGCCACACACACACACACACACACGAAGTGCATGCAAGTCGAGTGAAGCATTCAACATATGCCAGGCATAAACATAAGCAGCAAAATCATTTTTCATTTGTTTGTTCAAGCTTTTGAGCTGTCAGAAAGATGTTACTCGCATTATGAATATTCATCATACGCCAGCGTGGCTGAGCAGCAGCAGCAGCAGCAGCAGCAGCACTTATTATGCTCAAATTAAGGCAACGTTTTTGGGGCTACACATGAATACGAATATATATACAGGAAGTTTCATTCTGCCCAAAATGCATAAAAAAAACCCCCGCTAGCGCCAAAGAAAATTTGAAATTCCAACTACCAAACTTGAGGATGGAGAAAAAATAAAGTTAAAAAGAGTAATGCAATTTTCTCTAGTAGGCGGTTCGACGGCCTTTCAAGCGGGCCATAAAAAATCAGCTGTTTAACGCACGGCATTTTTACTGATTTATGTCCTGAAAATTGTTGCACACACACACACTCTGAGCACAGGTCCTTAAAATGGCCAAACCAGTTTTTGAGTCGTTTCAAATGTGCTGCTAAAGTTGTTTTGGCAACTATTTTATATGCTCTCTTTTTATGTTGTGTGAATACTTGGCTCTAAGCGAGGTCTCCGCATTAAATGGATTTCGGCCAGCAAAATGAATATCTTGGCAACACTTGATCTTTGCCAGTGTGACTAAGTTGAATGTATTTTTCTTGATGCCAACTGGCTTTCAGTTAGCTACTTCTACGACTAAATTCTATTTGTCTTTAAAATTATGTTTTTGCTTACCAACTTTAAGAAAACCAGTTAGTAGCAAACATTTGAAATCACATTTTGCTATGTAATCGCATATTTTTAAATCCAATTCGAATTTAATATTTTTCTTTAGCTTTAATTTTAAATTTAATTAATTTATGTAGGAAGAATAAATCAATAAAAAATTGCTGAAAAATAATTAAATTCATTTTACTATATAATTATTTTATTTGATTTTAAAATAATATAAAATTAAATATATTTTGTATATTATTTGGAGCTATTTCATAATTAATTTGCTTTTTATATAATATTTTCTGCATGTTCATTTCGAGCAAATATTTGAGCCAAATGTATACCATTTAAAGCCACAAAAAATGGGCTCATAAAAAGCAGTTGGACATAATTGTCCTGCCACCTACAACATTTAGCACAGCCACTGCCCCTTCTCGATCCAATAAAGAAGGTAGTCGGTTTGTGTGAAGCAAATCTTATCGCTCGGACTATTAACGCCACAATCCGAAAAGCCAAGTTAAGGCCAACTGAGGAAAAACGGGGCTACAGCTGACTGCCGGGCATTATCAGTGACAGTCCGGGTCCATCAGCAGGTTGTAAACTACAAGGGAGAGCGTTTCAAATCCAAACGAAATAACCACGACAAATGTTTGCACGTGCTTACCAAGCGACATAAACTAGAGAAGAGAAGAAGAGAGCTGGCGGGATGGGGGGTTGACGGGATACGACACAAGACAAGAGGAGCTGCAAAGGAGGAGCACACAAATCCCCAGCAGGCATTGCGGATACGGTTAGCCAATGTCCTGGTATTTAAGTTCCGCAAAAAAGTTCGAGCGCATGAATATAAACGGTAAAAGTGGTTTTTGGGCCTTAAATTGGTTGTCCAATTTATGCATTCCCCCGGGCAGGTAGCAAACTAGACCAACCCAAAACACGACCTGCTCTGATCGAAGAACGGGACCTCAAAGTGTCGGCGAAAATGTTGGTAGTGAAATTTGCCAACACCCGTTGCGAATTGGTAACAGGTAAGCAGCATTTCTCATGGCCAAGTCTGCTGATAGCTGTCCGGACGAAGTTTTGGGATTAGAAATGATTTCTTATGGCTTCGCTCGCAACTCTATTCTAGTCCTGCTTTTGGCTGCCTTTCCCGTTTGATTTATGCTGACATCCTGTGGCTGTTCCTATTACTGTTGTTGTTGTTGTTGTTGTTGCTGTTGTTGTTGCTGCTTTCTCAACGACATTCGATTGCCGTGGCCAAGTGTACGCCTCAATGGTCAGGTGGATGGCCGTGCAAAAAGCTAACCAAACATTTCTTGGCAAACACTTTGCCCATTTTTCATGGGGTTCATTTTATTTCAGTTGCTTTTTATGGCCAGATCCCAGCAATCACCAGACTTGCTCTACACTGGTTAAGGACCATAGGGAAAATCCGTGGAAATTTTTAGACATTTCAGCATTTTTAAGAAAACCCGTAAAATACAGGGTAGATGAGGTTGAAAGTTTAATTTAATTTACAGTTTAGCTTAATGAAATTTTAGCTATAGATTTTTAGAAAATTCATTATTTTGCTGTATATAAAAATATTTATTTAACATATTATTTTTATTATATATTCTTTGAAATTTCTGTTATTATTTTGCTTATGCCTTAATTTTTAATACAGTGCTTAGTAAATCTAATAATTGTGGACACTGTGCGCTTCAAGTTGAAGGTAAGTTTTACGTTGCAAATGCTTTGGTGGTTTCTGGCAAAGTGAATGTCTGGGTATTTGTCACACAAGGGCAAGTCAAAATGGCGACCGGATGTGGGCAACATTGTTGCCAATCGCAAGTCCAAGCAGTTGTTGTTGTTGTTGCTGTTGTTGTTGTTGTCAATCGTAACCGCATTACATGTCAATTACCGTACACTAAACTGTAAAAGGGCTTACACCAAGTGCGTTGTGGCTGTGGCGCCTGCCTTTTCGATTCGATATAATAGACTCTTTTCACTTTGAAGTTTTCCACATGCACACACACAAACACACACACTCACACACACACATAAACACACTTTGGTTGAAATAAATTTGTGGCACATGATTTTAATTTATGGCGCTCGCAGCTATTTTGGCAGCCAAGGCGGAAGTGCTGCTGTCAATAAGGATTGGCAGCCAGCATGCGGGTTCGGCGCACACAGCTCTCCATTTGGGCTGCTTTCTTTTTTTTTTATTTTTTTTTTTCTTTTTTTCTCCCTGCACAGCCACAATCCCCTTTTCAGAGAGATTGACAAATGAGTGAGTGTTGGTGACTTTTAAAAAATGTTTAAGCTCCACAAAAACTGAAATAAAACCATGAGTGGGGGGCATGAATAAATACTTGGTTGACTGAGTGTGTGTGCGTGTGTGTGTGTGTGTTTGTGTGTGCGGTTTATGCTGGCAAAAACCCGTAAATAATGCGCAAAATTTGTTAAAAGGACAAGCGTAATAAATCCTCTCAATGGCACACAATTTCTTGATAACTTTTAAGTGTCTAATATTTTGTAGTTGTGCGAACGCTTGAGGGTTTTAGGAAAAATTAAAATTTATATCACTTGTTATTTGTTGCTTTTCTCCAAAAAAAACCAGAGGCAAACTCAACCTTCCATCATCCAAAACTAACCCTAACAAATTCATACCGGTTATGATATGTGATTTGACTGATGGCTGCTAAAAGTGCAATTTCCGCTTGACACACGCAATCTTCTCCTTGTCTCTATCCCTCTCTCTGTTTCTCTCTCTCTCTTTCTCTCTCACTCTCCGTTTGTCTGTCTGTCTGTCTATCTTTCCAACTGTCAGACTATCATAAAAACGAGTTAAAAACCATTAAATGTTTTATGAGCTCTTTAGATTTTTATTTCCACAAGTTTTGGCTTTTTATTGTGCATCGCATCAAGTGTGAATCGCAAATATGCTCGTCAAGGACGATCGCTGCTGGTGGGAGCGGGGGCGGATGGGGTAAGTCTTCATAGACGGCTTAAGCTAAGCTCCCAGAAAGCCCTTAATTCCTAAATTACAATGTATAAAATGTAAAGTATATGAAGTGTGAATGCTAGACAAAAGTTTTATTGTCTTCTGCAAAGTTCAAATAAAATAAAATTCATTTTCTCTCATTACAAAATGTCTTTCATAATTCTATATTCTTAAAGTTTCATTTAGAATTTAAGTTTTACTACACAAACTTATAGTGTCAGTCGTTTTACTAGTATTTTCAGCATAAAATTATTAAATATTTTAGTTTTACTTTTACTTACATTTTTAAAGTTGAATTCACATATTGTGTAAGTTTTCTCAGTTATTTTGAAATAGTTGTTGCGCATATTAAATATTGAATATATTTAAATATTGTGATTATTCATGCTCATTCTATAATAATAATGAAATCACTTACACAACTTTTTCTTTTAACTAAAATTGAATATTTTGCTTTAAATAAATAGACAGAATGTGTTCAATTTTCGTTATTTAATTTTATTCCTAATCGAATTTACTATAAAATGTGAAACAAAAGCGGTTTTTCATCAATTTTCTGGCAAAATATTTGCACAAATCAGTTGTCAGTCAATCAGTCAGTCGGGTGGTCAGTCTGTCAGTCATTTAGTCAGCAACTAATGCAACCATATTATACATCAGAGATTCACTCAACACCAAGATCATCCTGGTCATCCTTCAATGTCATCGTCCTTCTTTGTGTCAGTTTACATTCAGTTGATTGCCAGGTGTGCTACTGGGGGCGGGGGGCGTGTGCAGTTTACGACACTTGGCTCAAAATATGCGGCTTTATGTGCTAGAAATAAAATAGGTGGGGGGGGGGGATTGGGGAGTACGGCCAAGTTGGCCTTAACCAACTAACTAACTGTCTAATGCATAATTTGTCTGAACTTTTGTGTGACTAAGGCAGGCAGCTTAGCACACGAATCGTAGACAAAAACTGTTAGATTTGCTGCTCGGAAAAGGTCCAGGTCCAGGTGTGGCGACCTCCCCTCCCCTTTCCCCTCTTTCCACAGCCAACTCTCTTCTCCACCCCTGCCAAAACTTTTGCATTGAATTCATTGCATTTTGTGGCTGGAGTCGTGAATGTGTTCATTTGATTTGAATGCGAATGAGGACGCTTACACACACACACACACACACACACACACACACACACTCTGACATAGCCACAAAACGGTATAAAAGTTTGCACATGAACTTTGCGGTGGAAAACGATGGAAATGGGAAAAAGAGGTGAGGGGCATATTAAATCTGGCTGTAAATCCAGCAGATTTGAAGATATATATATATATATATATATATATATATATAGACATATAGGATGAGGTCTCAGATAAAGTCTCATCGTGTCCTAATTTATGCGTATTTAATAGAGTTTTTATTATTGTTTGCAGTTGGCTGCAAAAGCAACTAAAACCAAGTTTTATAGCTGTGGTTCAGCAGCTCTGATTGAATATTTATAAGACGCACTTCTCGCTATGCTCATGTGTGTGTAAGTGTGTGTGTGTGTATCTCAGTAAGAGAATAAGTGAGTTTTTGAAAAAGTTTTTCTTGCCAATATTTTATTTGCGCCTGTTTTCCTGTCGATAAGGCTATGACAATTAAAAATATATTAAAACAAACTCAAAAGTTGCAAAAAACCAAAATGGAAACTTAAAGATAATATTATAATAAATACGAAATTTAAAAAAATGTAAAAAAAAACTACATTTATATCTATTAAGAAACGTTTTCCCTCCTGCCCCATTTATTTATTTTTTTTTTAATTTTATAAGATTTTTTTTATGGAAATGGAACACATTAAAAAGTGATTTTGCAGTCAGCTATTTTGCTTAATACATTTTCTGTGTACTCAACACTATAATTATATCTACATGGAAAGAGCACTCGGCATCTCGAAGGTTAGCAGATTTAATTGAAAATTCCGTAAGACACACACAACACACATGGATGGAATGTAACCAGGATGTGCTCATTTTACCTGGTTCTTTTGGCCCCCTTCAGCTGGGACTTCAAATGCGAATTAGGGAAATGCGTTGGTAAAAATGAAATGAAATTTGCTTGAGAGCAAATATTTGAAACTAATTATGCCCAATAGAGCGACGAGTGTGGAGCACTCTCGCTTCGCTGCCTTTGGATTCCTTGCCTTGCGTTGATGCCACGCGTGGCACGTAGGCACATCCGTTCGTGATTTACGCGCCACACGCAGTCAGTTGTTTGCCTGTGGATGCCCCCCACGCAACATCCGTCACTGGGGGAGGGAAGATCACTGGTAGGTGCTGAAGAGCACCAGCAGCAATAACATGGCTAAGGGCATTAAGTTTAAACATTAGACGTATTTGGAAGCGCAGAGACCTGGCACAGAATATAAACAAAATACGCGTGACTTCCTCTTGGAGCCATTAAAGCGGCATATCCGGTTGCACAAAAGAGCCTACACATGAGTGTCTACAGATGTGTGTGTGAGTGTGTGTTGGTATCTGTGTGTGTGTGGGAGTGTGTAAATGATGAGCGGCGAAGCAAATTATCATCACCAACATGATGCAGACAGACAGACAGGTAGCACCGGAAAATGGATTTAAATTGTTGATTAGTGCCGTCAACGATGAAGAAAACACGAACAGAAAATCCAACGAAACCTGAGTTTAAAATGACAGCAACTGTCACAGTGTGTGTGACATATAAAAAGGGTATATTCGTATTGGAAACAAATGAAAGAAATATTGAGAATATAGCACTATATATAATATATCCACATATTTTGGCAGATGTTTATTTATTGTCCTTTAAAATGCAGTTCCAAAATTAATGCAAATTAAATACTTTGAAAAAAAATGCGTTTTTTTTTTATTAAACTCTAAAAATAATTAAAAGAAAAAGCAATTCTCAAACGTATTATTAAAAGCAATTTTTTTATTATTTTTCAAATGTTTAAATAAAACATGTTCATTCTTTCGATTGTCAAGTAAGTGTTTTGACAATTAATCTTTTTGTTTATGATAATAAAGATTAACGACGAATACTATTTAAAAAAGGTAATTCTCAAATTTATTATTATCAGCTATTTTTTTTTTTTATTATTTCTTAAATGTTCAGTTTATTTTTTTAATTGTGAAGTGAGTGTTCTGACAATTAATCTTATTGCTTATGATAATAAAATATTAACAATGAATCGTATTTAAGTAAGTTTCCAGTCGTCTCTTTATGAAATTAATAACAATTTTATAATCGCAGTTGTCTTTATTTATTCTATATATATTTTATGATTTATCAATGTTGAAGATTAGATTGATTACAATCGCCAAATTAACCATAAACCAGAAAATTAAAAGTTGCTTTTCATTATTGGCACAATTTAAATGTTGTTTTTTTTGCAGTATTTTGTTCTTTACTCTGCTCAGAGTATTTTGCCAGTCGGTGACACTCGACTGACATGTGACTGTGTCTGTGTGTCAGTGTGATTTTGAAAAATAATCGTAATAATGACTGGCATTGTTATGGAAATTGTAATGCAGCAAAAGCGAAGCCAAAACTGTTCAAACTACGAGTAAAAGTAATTTGTAAAATTGTCTGTAGGCTGTCTTTCTCAATCACTTTCTCTCTCTCTCTTTTTCTTTCTCTCTCTCTCTCTCTCTCTCTCTCTCTCTGACTCTGACACCGACACTTATGGCACGCATTATGCTTAAGCTTTATGTTACTTACGCACTTAAAAACACAATTCGCATTTGGATTGTTTTGCTTGGTTTTTTCATGTTTTGTTTTGCATTTTGAAAATTTCATGAACTTTGAACCGAAAAGAAGTGCGAAATGGTAGCAGTCGGCATTCCCAGCCAGGTAATCCTCTTTCACACACAACAAGATCAAAGGTTGGCAGGGGTAGAATAAATGGTTGGGAGGGGGGAGGGTGTGTGTTGGGGGGTTGGTACTAAGCAATTTGCGCTAAAAATGAATTATTAGCGCTCAAAATACAAAAATGAAAAATGTTGGCAGTCGGCAGTTTGCTTAAATTGTACCAACAAAAAGGCAGCCAGAAAACCAATCTTTTTTTGCGCTTTGTCAAGAATTATGGCTACGAGAAATGAAATGAATGAAAATTGTTGGCCATAATGGAGACGGGGCTGCGTTTTTGGCCTTATAGTTGACTTTGGGTTGATTGCGCTGCCTTATGCGCTACCAAAAATTTAACATATTGCATTGCCAAATAAATTGGAAAAACCCACAAAAAAAAAAAAATAATAAATTATACTATTTCAAGGAAATGCAAGTGAAATATATAAAATTTATTTATTTTTAAATTGATTTTCATTTTATTTTGTATATTAATTTGAACTAATTGTAAAAACATACAATTAATAATTAACACTTTAAGATGTAAATTAATAAAAAATAACTAAATATTTTTCATATAAATTTAATAATTGTGTTTGTAAATTTTTGTTTAAAATATAACAATCATATTTAATTAAATAACCGCCGAATAACAACAAATAATTTATTTATTCATTATGATTTTAAATAGAACTTCAAAGGAAAATACACAAAAAACATTTCGCAGACTTTTGTTCAAATTTCCAATTTGCTTCGTAGTATTTTTTAAATAAAGCAACAATATCTATTTAAAAACAGTGGCCAAGTTTAACTTTTGTTTAGTAAAAAGACTCGTTGTATAAAATTCAAACATTTCCATTGGTTGCGGCCAAATTGTAGCGCACAATTCCCGAAAAGTTTGGGCACTTTGTGTGTGGCACATTATGAACAATATTGTAGAAAATGTTTGACAGAAATAAATGAATATACTGACGATGTCATTAAATAAATTGAAATTTAACGCAATGCAGACACAAACACGTTAACACATAGACATACATATATATTCGGTAGATACTTTGGTATTGGCATAATTTCCAATTTGAAAACAAATTGCATTTGAAAATAAAGAAAAGTGAATAACAAAAAAAATATATATATTAAGTTGGCCAAAAGTATGCAAAGGAAAAAATGACAAAATTTCGTTGCATTCTTTTGGGCGGTCGTGGAAAAAATAATTGTGGTCTCAATTTCAAATGACTATTGCAGTTTCTCTTTCCATTCAATTGCGTGAATGGCACTCAAACAGTGTAGCTCAAAAAATACTGGGAAATTTTGTAAAGAGAGCGACGTTGCGCTCGCCGGACACAATTCGCCGCAAATTGGCTCTCGGTGGTTGAGCAGCGGCGACGCCGATTCCTATTCCTGTTTATGTTTTTGGATTTTGGTTTCTGGTTTCTGTGTCAGTCGGTTAGCAGTCAATGTGCGCGACTGTCGTCTATCGGCTGTGTGTTGATTGTTGCGCTGTCGCTGCCGACGACAATGCCGCTGTCGCTGCCGCTGCCAATGCCGACTTTGACGCCTCTTTGCCTACAAATTAAAAGTGTTGTTATTGCTGCTGTTGTTGTTGTTGTTGTTGTCGCATATTAATGACACGCTAGGCAAATGTGTCATTTTGACATTTTAACAGTCTGTCATGCAGTCACCAAAACCACGCCATACATATATATATATATATATATATATATATATATATAGATATAAATATACATTGTATACACACATACATAGAAATATTCCTATATGTTGAGGCTGGGAGGCTGCAGCTGTGGCGTTGCCACATACAAGAAAAAAGGAAACAAACAAACAAACAACATGCAAAAAATAAATGGCGCCGGCAACTTGAATGTGTGCCATTTGCTTATCACACACACACGCACACACACACACACACACGCACACATTGAAAGGATCCCAACTGACAGTTTTGTGGCGCACAGATTTGTCATGCATGGATTTATGTTTATGTTTGTGCACAGTTTCGGCAGCGGCCCTTCTCCCCTCTCACCAACATTTTTTATTTAAACTGACCCCCCACTGCCCCCTTTGCCAACGTACAGTCCTAGTACAGTTGACAGCTACATTTAATTGTTGGGCAAATGGATTAAAAAGGCATTTGTTAAGCGGTTTGGTTTTGTGCCCCACTCGCTTGCCTCCATTGTCCCACATATATATTTATATATATATATAATTTAAACAAATGCAACAAGAGACGCTGCTCATCATCAACACAGAGATACTCTTCAAATTAAATTTTAGTCTTTATTTATTTGTCGCAAACTGGACAAAAATAAAATATATAATAAAAAAGAGACTAAAATTCAATAATATTTGTTGAGAAAATATTCGTATTTTTCAGCTGCAATTAAATCAATTCATTTATGCAAATAAATGAACAACTAATATTTGAACGAATTAATATTTATATGACTAAAAATTTATGGAATTAAAAATAATTTTATAATCATTTTGTGTTCTGATCCATTTATCTTTTTAATTTTTAGCAATCGATTGAAATATGAAGCTGGAGGATTAATTACCATGCAAACAAGTTGATATATCATATATATATGATAAAAATAGGAGCGAATTAACAAATGTTTATATTTTGATTTTTTTAATCTGATTCACTTTTTTTTTTATCTCAACTTTTAAATAATAAATAAACAAATACATACAAATTTATTCTGCTTTTATTTCAACAGTTAAATATTATTATAACTTTGGTTTATGTCCATTATAACAAACACATTTTGCTTAGCTGTTGTCCTTGATGCGATAAGCAAACCACACAAGCATTTCACAATGCTTTTTGTCACACACACACACACACACACACATATACACACGCACAAATTGACACACACACACAAAGGCAAATCGCGAATAATTTAGACAATGCCTTACTTGAATTTGAACAGCTGTTTCCTTTGGGCAAACCGCAACAGTAGCCTCATTTTTTTGGGGTCACGGCTTATCGCTAATTGTGTGTGGCATGCGAAGTGTGCACAAAGGTCTAAGGACCTTTCATGTTAATTGCTCGCTCGCCTTGCGGTCCGAAAAATTATGCACTCGGAAGCGCCTCAGCCTCACCTTCTGCCACAGCTTCTGCCTCAGCTTTGGCCTCTGCTTCTGCCACAGCTTCTGCCTCAACTCGTAGCTTTCAGTTTTCAGTTTTCAGTATTCGGTTTTTGGTTTTGGTTTCGCTTTTCGGCGCCTGCCTAATTCGAAATTAAATTCAGCCTTTGTCCTGCTGCGATGTTTGGAGTTTTCATTATCCGGCTAATTAATTTATGCAGATGGAGGCGGAGGCGGGGAGCTAATGCGTATTAGGTATAAATTTATAACTTTTGCATTACGACAGAGTCCTGGACCAACCTTACCTTTGACAAATTTCAAAAATATTTAACTTGTGTGTTGTTGTTGTTGTTGTTGTTGCTGCTGCTTTTTCTGTTGTCTTTGTAGGTGTTTGCCCGTGTCGCTTGCCCCTGTCGTTGGCGGCAAAAGTGCAACAAAATAATAAGGGCGCCAAAAGGCAAACACAAAACAAAAGCAAAAATCCAAAAGGCAGAAGGCGCAAACAAAAAACAAGCACAACAAAATGTACAGTACAAAACAAACACTGGACACGGCAAAGAGAGTAAAATAAGAAAATAAAAAAAAAAACAGAAAAGAAAAAAAAAAACAGTGAAGGACACAAAACTAACTAACTGAACAGACGCCAGGACGATAACTCAGCGCTCAGTTGAGCCCGGCAGCAGAAACTGCCACCTGCCAGGGTCACAGTGGTGGGGCAGGTGGGTGGCTGGATATGGGTGGGGATGGGGGGGTGTCTTTGGGTGGTTTGCTTGCAGCCAGCGCTTTGTTTGCCGAAAGTGCCAAAACACTAATTTACTTTTTTTCGCACTTTGCATTTGTAGACTGTACCTATGTGTGTTTAAGTGTGTGTGTGTGTGTGTGAGTGTGTGTGTGAGTGTGGAGTCGTGTCGAGCAACCATTCTTGGTTGTGCCTGCTGGGTTGGTTCCGCCACGGCTCGATTATAAAACGCAGATGTGCCACTCCGCGAGAAGATGCAAAGATACACGAATTCTCATAGTCACCGTCAACTCAAACAGCCGCCGAGTCTTGTGGCAGGGGCAAATGAAAATATTTGGCAAGAGGCAGCGTGGAGTGGCAGACTGAATGCGTATGTGGGCAAAGTCATTGACAAGAGACAATTTCTTTTCGCTTGCCACTTGCCACAATTTTGGATTAAACTCTGAAGCGAGTATATCAGAAGTTAATAAGAGCTTGGGAATTTATGAATTTCAAAAATGCAATTTTAAATGCATTGATTCGATTTTTATTAGGAAGAAATGTTCAACATTTATTTATATATATATATATATATATTTTATTTATATTTATTTTATAATATCAACGAAAAGCAGAAGAAAAATGCCACAAAATATTGCTAAAGACATTTTATGCATAAACTTTAATTCCCGACAAATTTAAAGTTTTTTTTTTATATATTTCACCCAAACACAGGGTATGCTTAGGTTCAGCATATTTGTACACTCCTTCACCCTCCATTGCCTGTTCATAAATTCTGCTTTTTATTTTGCTCTGTTGTCTGCTTTGCTGAAATGTGTTTACAAGCATAAACAAAAATGCTTGTCGCGTCGCAGGCAACTACTTCAAATTGCTGAGATGCCATAAATGCTCCTTTCTACCGGTTTTTTTTTTTTTTTTTTTTTGTTTTGGGTGAGTTGGCCAGTGCTCTGTGGCGTTGTTGTGGCTACTGACACCCGCAGTGCCCTTGGCAGGGCTGAACAACAAGTGCAAAATTATTAAATTGTGCTCATTGGCTTGAAAATGAATTTAGTTGAAATAATTGTTTTACTTGCTTCATTTAGCCAGATTCATTAGATTCTTAAAGTAGTGAAATCCGATTAACTTTTGTATTTAAAATTAAATTTAAACATAAACTGCAGCTTTAAAGATTTAATTTAGTCTTACAAAATTGCCTTTTGATCGCTTTATCTTGTTATTAATTTAGTTGACTAATTTAAAAATAATTTGTATTTTTATACATTCCCTTTAGAATTCCCAGTAATTGGCAAACAGTGTAATTGGTGTCTCCTTCGCAATGTCAAGCCAGCAGCCCTTTTTTATTATTCCTTATATATATATTTTTGGAATTTTAAGAGAAATCTGCTTGAGCCTTTCTGCGACGCATTAAATTCATTAAAATTTCATTCACATTTTCAGTGAGGGGCATATTTTAAATTCTAATAAAAGTCAGCCAAAAACACATTTTTTTTCGCAGAGCGCAGAATATTTTCATAGCTACACAGATGAAAACACGAGTTTTACATAGATAACAATTAAGGCAAGCATAAAAATAAAAAATGTAAAGAAAAACAAAAACAACAATGGAAAGTAGAAGAAAAATGCCACAAAATATTGTTAAAGGCATTTTGGGCATAAACTCTAATTTTCGACAAATTTAAAGGTTCATTTTTCTGCGAGCCAGCTGACAAAAATTTAGATAATAAAAGTGAAAATATTCTCAAAAATTTAATATGCAATTCTTGGTAAATTACAAAGGGACAACTGATTACCACAGATACATCTGCTTTTCTCGGGATCCTCTATCGCTCTTTGGCGGTTTAATTAGGTTAGTAAGAGAGAGGGAGAAAGAGAGAGAGAATGTGGAGAAAGAGGGAGAGAAAGGGTGAGAGAGAGTCAGAGTGGAGTTGAGTGGCACTAGGACTAATGTCAATGGTCCTGGCTTTAATTGCCAATCTCTGGCGAAGTTTGTTGTGCAAAGAGACTCTCTTACACACACACACACACACACACACACACACACACACACACACACAAACAGACACAAAGTAAATACAGACAGCTGCACTGAGCCACAAAGGGGACGCTCAGTGGGCAAACAAATTACGCGGCTTTAAAGCCCAACGTGCTTTGTCCTTCTCGTCCTGGGACGGACGACCACAACCTGCCACCGGGAGGGAACAATACGGATTTGTTGCCCGTTGGCGCATTGCCTTTGGCGGCATATTTATTTTCGGCACAAGCTCAAATAAAGTCGGAGCGATAATGTGCGACAGTTGCTTATTCCCTGTCCCGCCCCCGCCCCCGCATAGGTCTCCTTAAACCCTTTCGAGTGCTTTGAGGATTTGGCGATTTTTCCTGCACATATTTTGCGGCATGTTCAAGACTCATTTCTTTAATGTGTTCCACTTTGTTTGAGACACAGCTTGTTGTGGTTGTTGGCCTTAAGCCAATGTGCTCAACTTTGAGCTCTGCAAAATGGCAGCAAATGATTCATCAGACTAGCATAAATAAATCTCAACTAGGGAAATTCTCAAACCCAAAATATTTTAGAAGTAAGCCAAACAACAAAGAGAAAGAGAAATTGAATATATAAAATATAACTAAATAATCAAATGAATAGCTTTCCAATTTATGAATTTTGTTTTTGAATATCATTTGAGATTAGAAGAAAATAACTTTATGTATATTGCCCTGATTGAGTTGTATTATTCCAAGCTGCAATAAATTAAAATTGAACAGAGTTCAAATCCAAAAAGTAAACAATAATTTAAAGTGCTCAGTTTCAAAAAAACCCTTTTATAATACTATGATGAGGTATCCTTGGCCATCGAGATGGTCAATTGCTTGCTAATTCTAACCATATTTTATGCCAGCTCACATTTGACCAGGAATATTACAGACAACTATCAAAGGCAACAAGCATAACGCTTAGCAGCAAAAGAATGTTCGACCAACAAGTCAAGTGCTGCTGTCAAGTGTAGGAGCAGAGGGGGGAGCAGAGGGGGTGTGTGTGGCCAATCGTAGAATTGCCAATAAGCTGCAAAATTTTAAGCAACTGAACGGGCTACAAATAAACAGGCGGACGAGCAGAAGTACGCCGGCGGGGCAAGGGGTGGCTGATGCCATGCTCAAAACGCCGAGCGTTGCTGGCATTGCACATACGCCACGTAAGCCGAATGGTAGTAAAGCTGTCGATGGCCTGCTGCTACGGCTACGGCTGCCATTGTGTGTGTTTGTGTGTGTGCGAGCTTGAGCCATAAGCAAATGTGTGCGCAAGGATGTGCCAGGATTATGCTTGTTCCATGTGTTGGCTTATGAGCGCTGCGAACTTTACAACGAAATGTGTCAATAGTAGCCAAAACTGCAAGTTCGAGTCCAGCACTGAAGTTTAAGCCACTCCAACACGCAACACACATGCCAACACATATACACAAAATATGTGACTCTGTGTGTGTGTCTGTGTAAGTGTGTCATCCTTGTGTCCTGCCAAATTTTACAAGCACGTACTCTGACTCGGGCTCCATGCTACATGCTTGTTACCTGGATGGCTGGCCAGCAGGCCAACATGGGCAAAGGGCGACCCATATTAATGCCCAGCAGTCGACAGAGAACACATTAAACTGATGAGCTTAATTGGAGGTTACCTGCACAGTGAACCCAGAGAACTCAGCGACGACTACATTTATTCCACTACGTGCAGAACTGCGAAGATCTCGCTTCAGGTCGAGCCATGGATGCTCTAAACAATAATCTAAAGCAGCAGCTCCGACAACAGCTGTCGGACTTAGACTGCTCCCTTCAAGAAATTTAGAAAACAGGATAACTAACATACTTTTCAGATATACAATTTGTGGTTGGTTAACTGAGCGTATTTAAGGATTAAATGTAACACTTTAATTTGTGTAAATTAAGTGACAGTTTCAGCATTGCTTAAACTGTTGTCTTGAATTAAAAATGCTTTATATTTATTTTACAGGTTTAGTTGAGTATTATTTTTAAAGTTAGCTTCACCTTAGTTGCTTTATTCTGAAGAAAAACATTTTATTTAATAGTTAATGCTGACAATGAATGATCATTTGCTAGACAAAGTACGTTATTTAATTCTGGTATTTACATAGAAAATATTTTAATTTATACTATAAACTAACCGATTCATTCTCACTCATAATATGATATATACCTTGAGTTAAAGAATTTTTTTATAATGTTATAGCCATAAATTTAAAAAAAAATTTCCGTTTACTTTTCTGAGCAGAACTGTCAGTTTGCACATCTTATATTCTACACATTCTGCGATTGTCATGCGTTCTGCGTTCCTTCACGTGCTCTTGTCAACACTGACCCATTCCCATACCCATTCCCATTCCCATGTCCACAGCTCTCCCATATGCCAACTCCCCTTGTTGGCAGAAATAAAATCATATTGCTGGCGCGGCTGTGCTGGGCTTTGGGCGCTGCTTAGGTGTGTTTGTTTTAGGTTCATGTTCACACAGTCACTTAATTAAGAGCATAATTTATAACAAATATTTAGCTGGCGGCGGAAGAACTGGGACACAATTAGAGAACAGGGCATCAACTGGGGCAGAGGGGAGGTCCGTCCGACTGGCACTTGGCTTTTATTTATTTATATTTTCTATTATAATTTTTGTGCTCTTTTTTTATTGTGGTTTTTATATACTTTTCTCTTTTTTTTTTGGCTTTGTGGACTTCATTAAGCGCACAGCATAAAAACGAAATGAAGTAAAGCAAATCCGACACAATAAAAAAAAAATGAAAAGAAAAATATGCAAATTTGTTGCTGTCCTGAAAAACTAGTGTCGAATATGCAAATATAAAATATTTACTTCCGCTCTCGTGTGATATTCACATTTTTAATGCCACACACAATCGCATATATATATGTGTGTGTGGCACGGTTTGCCCAGCAGGTGCTCCAGTTTTCAGTGCAATTATAAAGCTGCCAAAAAGCAAAAGACCATCACTACACTATGTCGCATAAAAACGTCAACGAACTATACAAAATGTTGGCTAATTCCAGCTTTGTAGGCCAACTTCATTAAGAGCACAACTGTCCACGTACTTTGTGTGTGCGTGTGTGTTGCATAAGGTGTGTGGCTTAATGAATTATATTATTTAAGTGTAGTGCTAAAACATTTGTATTAATTAAAATCACAATGTTTTGGCACTGTTTTGGAGCTGTATTAAGTCGTTTTTTGCTAGCCAGACTAGAATTTGAATCCTCGAACATAATATTTTAATTAGTTCAATAAAATTGCTTTTCAATTTAATATATTATTTTTCAGCTGATATATATATGATAAATATATATATATTTCTATGGATGAAAGTGCTAAGAATACAATAAATATTCAACAAAATAACAATGAAATTGACAAATGTTAATTTTGTTTGTTGTTGAAGTATTGGAAAATTGATAGCCGGCTGCTAAATGTTTATTTGCAAAATATTATTTTCTTGTATACTTCCGACAACATTTTCGATATCGCTTCCAATTGATATATAAATAATTTGGTACTAATTTGTGCCAAATCATTGCAGCAGCGGCAACAAAATAAAGCCTTTCGCACAGCGGGAGAAAAAACTAGCGAGAGCTTGAGCGACAGAGAAAGAGAGAGAGAGGGAGAAAAATTGGGAGGATATGTTGGAGCAAATGAAAACGGGTTGCGGCTTAACATGACATTAATGGCTCTGGCTGCCATATGCCAGAACGCATTTGAATGAATTGATATGTGTGAAGGGTTTCAGGTGCAAAGCCCGTCAACGTTTTGTTGAAGGTGTTAAAAAATTCAAAAGGATTTCAATAAAAATAAAAAGCTATGTTTTTTGTGTACCCAGTTAATAAAACGAAGCAGCTTATATGATTTTCATAAGCGGATGTTGCAATGTAATGGCTTAAATAAAAGCTGCATTAATTATTTTAAAAAAAAACAATAGGATTGATAACCTGTTAAAATTAACATATCATATAGACTTAAATGTTACATTTTCATGTATAATGTATAATGATATCCAATCAACAATCGTCTGAAACAGGGCTTACCAATTTGTAAAGGTGCTTTTTGTTTATAAAAGGTATTATATTTCTATAAGCAGATGTCGCAAAATAAGGATTTAACAAAAAGCATAAATAAATATTAGAAAAAAAAACTGAACTTAAGACCGTTTAAAATAATCATTTATGGAGTTCCATTGAATTTATTGTGGGTTGTTTGGAAGATTTTTTTGTTTACTCAAAACCTTTTAAAAGTTTTCATTGCGGTTTCATTGCGAACAAGTAACGAACAATTAAAAATTCAGTTAGTTCTTATTGCGTCGCACAACGCGGAACGGCATTGTTTATTGTTTGGCCTGCAGCTTATGTAAAACTTTTCAAGCTGATGAAAATATTGCATCAACAATTGTCGTGCAACCATAGGAACAACATGGCTAAGAATGGGCATGGCAAACGGACTGAATGAATGGCTGCCTGGGATAACTAACTGAGTTAACTTTAATGTTGCCAAGTTGATAAAAAGTTCACAGAATTTTTATTGTTGACATTCGCATAGGAATTTGTTCATTTTGTGTACATGAAGGAGCGTATTGTGGCTTGTGCCAGAGATTGTATTATGTGGGGATTATAATATATTTATTTATCGTTTATTCTATTTTAATGCAGCATTATAAATGTTTAACAGATATGTAAGTATTTTTACATTGGATTTTCTTCCTGATTACTGTTGGCAAAGATGTTCAAGGGTGTTTTATCTACATGAAATGAAATGGTTCAATTTATATTTTTATGTTGCCTATTTCTAAATATGAATTTTATTTGAAATACCATTTATTTTTATTTGAAAGCTCATACAATAAATACTTACTTCCATTCAACCGATTTTTACTTACAACATTTTTTTTAAATTTTATATAATTTCATGCATTATAAGTTTATTTATTTAATTAAATAAGTTAAGTAATTTTTAGTTAAATATAATTCGAGGGTATTTTATATGCTTCCATTGACATACTTTCTGTTTCTCGTTCATGTTTCTTAAGCCCATTTTGTGGATGTAAGTCAACGCGATATGCGCGCTAATCTGGGCAACTTCAAAGCTACTTAACTTTTATCCATTTAAGCCATCAACGCAGGCAGGCAAACAGGCGAATGCCAGCAAATGGGAAAGTTAAAGAAAAGGCTGTCTTCCACTGGGCGATAAATAAAATGCCTGAAAGAGAACGAGAGATAAAGAGAGAGAGAGATAAGGAAAGATAGAGGGGGTGGCGAATAAAAAGTGGAAGTTGCGATTTTATAATGTATGTGGCCTGGTGACATTTTCACTTGACTGCACTTGGCTTAGAATGTCTTAGCTTTGGCTGGAACTGCTCTTGTCATAGTCGTGATTGCGACAGCTGCTTATGACATTATGCATTCGCCTCGCTGACCTTTGGGGAGAGCGAGAACGAGTGGGGAACGAGTGACTGATGCACCCCTCTGCACTTTGACCCCAAATTGTGTGAGGCCATTGTTTCAAGCGTAAGCCGACAAAAACTCAAAACATATGCTGCGCTTTCTGCTCAACTAATGAAGAAGTTTGGGATACAGTTTTGGTTCTTGTTACAGTTAGTTGTAGCTGTGCGCCACTTCCGTTTCCGTTGCGGCGCAAAAACAAAAGCAACTGCATTACACTCTTTGCCATGTCACTCTTATCAACATCCCCTACACATTTGCCACAACGTCAGCAAAGCTGCTCACTGGCTGCCCCTGCTGAGTCCCCTGCCTGGGCTGCTTAGAAATGCAAAGCAGCGCACAACGCAGCACCGCAGCAAACACAACACACAAAGTGATTTTTATATTAAAACTACAAGTGCCTGCCTCACTGGCTTGCTGCCTGTCTGCTTGCTTGCTTGCAACCCCCTACCATTCCACCATTCCACCATCTACCGTTTTCAGTAATGTCCTGGCCACCGCTTTGTTGCCATTATGATGACTGCCAAGGCACGTTGATTGCTGCAAGGCCTCTGAGCTGCAGCTAAAGAAGGCTCTGTCTGTGTGTGTGTGTTGTGTGTGTGTGCGCTTGGAATGCGCGTTGCACGAGATAATCTTCTGCAATGTGCGTGCCGCACGCCAACGAGCCATCATCCTGGTCGTGCCCGGAACTCAACTTAAATTTCTTCATGCCGCTCGGTACAAGATGAGTGTATGCGAGAGAGCGGGATAGAAGGAGATAAGAGAGAGAGAGAAAGAGAGAGAGAGGAAGACAGTACGCGAATTTTTGATGGTTAATAAAAATTCCAACATTGTCTTGTGCAGTTCATCGTTGCCACATATGAACGGCGGCAAGCTGAGGCCAAATCAAATGCTGACAACAATTGTACACTGTCAAAAATTCTTTTTACATGTAAAAATAATATTAAATTATTTAGGTATTATATTCAGAAATAAAGTTGGTTTAAAGCTGGTTTAAACAACTATTTTTAATAGATTTTGTTTGTATATTTTCCTCTCAGTATTTGTAGTAGATATTTTTTAATTATATCTTTTTATTTACATTTATTAACATGTAAGCAAATTATAAGTTTCGTTTTACACATACTTTTGTGCTCAGTGCAATGTGCTGTCTCTGTAATCCTATTCAGCTGGATGTGTGTAAATCTTAAAATGCAACATCTTCAGCATTTTACAGCTCAACTTAGGCGCTGAGAGCTTAAAATACGCTCGTTGTTTGACTCATAAATGACACGAATTTCAAATTATGTGCCCCGAGCACAAGTTTTATTAACGAGCAGCGCCAAATGAAATAGTAGCAAACGCTTTATAGCCGTCATCTCCATCAAGAAATGAAATCTGATTAGACTGTCACAGATCGCAGCAAATCAGCTAGAAGAGCAGCCCACGCAAATAGTGTAGCATACTTTCCAGCGCTCTGATTTCTAATTAAAATGGCATAAACAAAGTGCGTTCATTGTGTTAACGCGTAAGTGTGTGTGAGTGTGTGTGTGTATGTGCATATGCTTAACAATTTGTGCTATTTGCTCATTTGATATCTAACAATTGCTAGCAATACGTATACATTGTTCACATATGAAAATGCGATGCAATCACCTGCAGGCATTTTTCAATCAAATACTGCGTCGACTCCACGAACGAAATTCCCACTAGGTGAATTTGAGTTAAGCTTCTCCTTACGACCGTAAAGCTAGTGGTGTGAGTAACAATCTGTACTGAGTTGCAGCCACAACTTGCAACATCATCATCATCATCATCATCATCATTATTGCTGCTGGCAGCCATCTGAATTTAGATTTTCAATAATCAGCCATCATTGAAAAACAAATACGCGCTCGACTTTCAACATCAATTGAATTGCTGCTGTTGCTGCTCTTGATGCGCTCCATGTTGCAGTTCCGAGGTGCATCAAGCTATATTTGGGATTTGGCACATAAAACGTGCTTGGCTTCGGTTAATGCGTAAAGCGCACAGGTGACGACCATCAACTGGATCAAGCACAACTTGCACCCGCTGACTCCAAGTGGGCGTGCAACGCACTGTGGCAACTTATCGAACTTTAACACAACTTCCAAAAGGAGTAAACATCTGCTTGGTAAATACTTATCACACTTTTGAGTACTGAAAAGTAGGTTAAGATATCCGAATACTCAAGCAACCATAGGTAAATATCATGGCCCAAACGTGTAGATTTTATAATCCTTTTGGTTGTTTTAATTAATGTTTTTATGTATTTTATTTCATTGACAAAACTTTACTATTTTTACTGAAACTTTAAAACTAAACTACTACGAGTTTGGCAATACCAATACAAATAATATTTAAAGTCAAACAACTCTCGTATGTGAACTCAATTTGATTGCTAGACAAATTCGAAGGCTGATTAATTCAATAAAATCAGCCACATCATCAGGACACACAAATTTAAGTGTGGTTGCCAAGTCCATGAATCCATCCTTGTTTGACAACTCAAATCCCAATGACTGCCATAGTTAAATGTGTTGACTAATCGGCTTTAGATGATAAAGGAGCTGCCCAAAAACGCAATGAACTATATTTAAGTAAAACTGCTGAATGGAAGCCAATCAGTTGACTTTCACTTTAGATAATTTGGACCCACTTGAGGCCTTGGGCGAAATGTTCGCTGGTTTCTCTGGCTTATGCAGGACACATCTGCATTGACAATTTTTCAACATTTGCATAATTCAATAAGCATACAAATCAATGGCCCACATCGTGTGCAGAATACAAAGAAAAATATAAATAATAAAGAAAATGAAACCACAGAAAATAAAGGCTAGAAAATTCTATTCTTGCAACTAGATGCGATTAACTTTTCAATTATTTAAGCATCCCGTGGCACTGAGCAACAAAAAAATAGATCGAGCACTTTGGAATGAGGAATACGAAATACACTTACCTTATGCGAATTAGTTTGTATTTAAATATTTTATATGCATAATTCCAAAACTAAGCGACTCACCAATTAATTATATAGCTGATTTTACTTTTGCATGTGCTGCCAATTTCATGCCAATTAAATAACACCCTTTAAAAGTGTATCTACGTGGAATAAAAAAGTCAGCGCTTGTGCCACAAGCTCCACTTGCTTTCAAATGAAATGGGGGCAACAGCGATGCTGGTCAAACACAAAACACTTAGTGGCGCAATCTGATGGTGCTCTGGTCTCGCTGTCTATGGTTGGCTTCTGGCGGGTTAAAAGGGTTGCAATCAATTGACATTGATGTGTGCCAGACCAAAAACTATTTCAATGCCCCCAGCTGGGCCAGTACAAAAGCCTACAAACTTACCGACTAACCAACTGCCTGACTGACTGACTGACTGACTGACTGAGTGACTGACATAGAGCAAAGGCTGTAGTATCCTGTTGTATCTGTGCAGTTGCTGCCCCAGACGCCTGTGTCAGTATCATAAAAACTAACATTTATTGGTACGGCTGATGTTGACTTTGGTTGCCATTGGCTCTGCCTAGTTCACGGCTAGTTTTGCTTACTTCTAACGGCCTGCCGACGGATATCTCTCCCTCTCTCTAAATATTTGTGTATGTGTGTGTGTGTGCGTCATTATAATCCGTGCCCATTTAGTGGCGCTATTTGTCGTCGAGCTGACTCCCTTTATGGCTTGCTGTCTTTGGCTGTGCTGCATGCAAAGTGCGCCACTCGAATGGCAGCATCATAAAAATTCGTTTTATTGCCCCAGAGGATGTGCCTCAAGACATGTCCTTGCAGACGCCGTGTGTGTGGGTGTGTGTGGGTGTGAGTGGCAACTAATTTATATTGGAGCATATCAGCGTGGGGTTGCAACCTGCTCGTTAATTCGTAACATGAAAACTAAAGTGGAAAGTATGTGGAACAGCCACAAAAACACAACAACAACAACAACAACAAATAAACAAGCAGCAAAAAAATACACGACTGGCCATCAAATTTAATGTTTATGTCAACACTTACAATACACATGGCCAGGACGTTTTACAGCACTGCTCCGATTGTGAACCCTTTAAAGTGGTCGTTCCCCTTGTTGTTTTCGTTGCTTCATTGATTTTAATATCAATTTTCACACTAATATTTTCTAATATGTAATTCTTATGCATGAGACGCGCACAGTTGATAACACACACACACGCGCACGCGCGCACATACACGTGTGTGTGTGTGTCACTGCGTATACGTAATTTTTTATTATTATTATTTTGACTGGTTTTTTGCCACTGATTGCGAATAACAAAAACAATTTCCAATAAAATTTGCAATGCCATTGTTGTGCCGTTAATTAAGTTAATTTTTGATTACATTTTAATAATCAAAGCGCTTTCCCTTCGAAGTGCCTGCCCCATTAGCACGTCCTGTAAAGCCAACGCATTTCGTTGATTACCAACGTGTGTGTGTGTGTGCGTGTGTTTGCGTGTGTGTGATTCTTACACGCGAATTCCTGATGTTAATTTCAATGTGCTTTGAGTGCATCGATAAGCGCCATTATTTCACCAGTTATCGTTCTTATCCTACCTTGTTGCCTTACCCTTACCCTGCTCGTCTGTTGAACATGTGGCAATTAAATTGCATTTAAAAATCGAATAATAAATTAAAATGCAGGTCGAAACTGCTGGGTTAACATTAAATATACAATATAAGAGGAATGTCCATTTTATATATATTGAAATGTTTAATACAGAATTTGTTTTAAGTTAAAATTATTAAGCAAAGATATGTATGTTCATTGAGAGGCTCTTAGTATGTGACATTCCTTAAAATTGAAATATTAAGTTGAGTAACCAAATGCTTACCTTGAAGAATAATTTAACTTACAAAGTTAAGCAGCAATTTAATTGTACTGGGCCATTAATTATGAAATTTCCAGCTGCCAATTAAATAATGTTCCTTTTAATGTACAACCAATTTCAATGCGCTCTTTGAAAATGTTTCCCTTTATTTAATTTGTAAAATTATTTTTTTTTTGTTCATTAAATAAATGCATTGCATTGCTGCAGTCGATTAAGAGTAAAATATTTATAATTCGCAATATTGGTTAATGCATATATTTTTGCCAAATATCTTAAGAATTTACTAAAAGTATGTCAGTACATATAATCTAAATAGGAGGTCGAAAAGGGAATACTCTATAAAAATTAAATAGTTTGTAAGCGCAATCTGAAAATATAAATTAACAATTTGAATAAAAAATCGTTTTTTTTTCATTTTACTTACTGTGTTTGATATATGTATGCCAATCTCAACTAACTGACATTAGATTTTGTGTAAAGAATACTATTGTCGACTATAAAAATTGGAATGAAAATGATATCCATTTATGATATTTCTTTTTTTTTTGGTATTTCAAAGGAACCGAAAAATTATTGAGGGTAATAAATATGCCGAGTGCCAAGTGCGCTTTGGCATTTCAAAAATCATAAATATTAGAAAGAAATAACTGTAAGTGAGGAGCTGGTGGTGTTGGCATTAGCAGCGAATTACCAGATAAAGGACACAAGTACAGA
This sequence comes from Drosophila dives, assembly GCA_035042365.1. Classification (NCBI taxonomy): domain Eukaryota; kingdom Metazoa; phylum Arthropoda; class Insecta; order Diptera; family Drosophilidae; genus Drosophila; species Drosophila dives. The sequence continues at coordinate 1,901,206 of JAWNLJ010000438.1, forward strand.
GCCTGCCTGCTGCTCCTTTTGTGAACTGTGCCAGATACTCGACATTTTTCAATGGCCCACACATCTATGTGAGTCTGTGTGTTTGTGTGTGTGTGTTTGAGTTTGTATTTGAGTAAGCAACAGCCTGCGGCGTTTATTAGTATGGGGCGTGGCCCACAATCACATACACACACACACACACCAATATTTATATATATTTATGAGAATACCAGTTCTCTCTTAGCTGACTTTTGGCGTATTTTATGCTCGTGTTTTGTGTCATTTGCTTTTGAGCCATTAGCACGTACTTCCTGCCAACCAAAGAAATGAAAGGAAAATATATACACATTATGTGTGACTCTATCCTGCCCGCCAGGATCTGTGCTCTACGAATTGGCTTCATTGTGTTATGTTTGCCTCGAAACGATGCAGTCCGCAACAAGAAAAAATAAACAAAAAAACAAAAAAAAAAAAAAAACACAAAGATAGAAAAAAAATAAAAGAAGTAGAACTAAGTAGTTCATTTTGAGATGCCTGCTTTTGTTGTAAATTTTAAGTATGGATAAGTAAGAAAGCAAGCTGCAAATTGTCGCAAAACAAAAGACTACAAGGGACTGCCAAAGGAAAATGCCCAAATGAAAAGGGGCCAACAAAGAAAAAAAACAAGGAAGAAAAAAAATAAGCAAAAAGCCGATGGGAAAATAGCGGCACTGGCTGCGTCTTGACACAAAATGGGTTTCCGCCCCAAATCCCAAATATCCCCGGAAGCCGATTAAGTGTTGCCCGTAAGCGCGCGCAACAGCGTGAAAGCGACGTCGCCGTCGACAGCAACAGCGGCAGCGGCAGCGACTGCAAATTGAGAGCCATGCATTGAAAACTGAAGGAGCAGCAACAGCAGCAGCAAACGCCTGCGAAAATAATGGGAATACATATTGCTTAAGCAGTTATAGCTAAATCGAGGGCTGTTCTAAAAGTTAATGCAAAAAACGTTAATAAATATAAAATAATAACATTTTATTTAATAATAAAGCATAAAAAGCAACATAAATTTAACTTCTATTTTTTTAGTATACAATTTCGGCTCAATTTCATAAACTGCCCTCGCATGTGCAGAAGACGCAGCCGGCATGTAAACATTGCAAAGCACATTACAATAAAATATTTATCGTTATGATGCTTTTCAAAATGCCTTTTCAATTGAGCTCTTGTCCGTTGCGACCAGCATTTTGGCATCCCTTATATTCCGGTCCTATCTCCAGTATATTTTGGCTTATTGGCGCAACGCTCCACGTGAAGGCGGCTACGTCGAAGAATGATTGATGAAAGTACGGACCATGTGGCGCCTGGCACTTTTGTTTTGTTTACTGGTGTATTTTATTTTTTTTTGTGTTTTTTCTTCCGTCGTCTTGCGGTGCGCTGACAGCATTATCATGCGCCAGATCTGTGATTGGCAACAACTTCATCAAACACGCCGAAATTCTCCATTTATTGTACATATTTAGTGCGAGCATTGTGGTATATTAATTTCTTTGGCAAATAAATTGCAAAGGCAAGCGAAAATAGCTGGCATACGCGTAACATGAGTAATGGCATGTGTAAGCCCTTAACAGGCAGTCAGACAGTCAGTCAGTCAGCCACGCCTCGTCTCTGTTGAACCTGCGGGGGCGATACAAAGGCGTTGATTTGCCGGATCATATTTATTTAGATTTCGTCAGCTATTTGCATGCGATTGTGTGTCTAAGTGGGTTTGCCGGCAGCTGGCTCATGCCTCCGGCGACAACTTCATTTATATATTATTACGTTTCCCCTTTGGAAATTAATATGTCATTTGAGCCACCTACAGAGGACACAGACACACCGAGAGTGGCGGAGACAGCAGCTGCAGAAAGTGAGTGAGACACGTCAGTCAAGGACACTGTCACAGGCTCAGGCACAAGCACAAGGAGATAAAGCCATAAAAGGCAGCAACAACCTGCTTGTGGTGCTGTGCCAAGCCAAAGCAAAGATGAAGCTGTCTAAAAAATATATGTATACAACATATATATAGTGTATAATATGGGGAGTGGGGAGGAAGCAGTGGAAGCCAGGAGCAAAGAGTAAAATAAAAATGCAAATAAAATAAAATAAAAAATGTGTCTGTCATGTCAATATTTGCCGCCAGCAGATGAACTCAATTTGCAATTGGCATTGAGTGTGACAGGCAGCTATCTGTATTTGTGAGTGAGGGTGAATGTGTGTGTTAGTGTGTGTGTGTGTGTGTATGGTGTGTGTTTGCAACTGGGCAGAACATCAGTGTGGTATACACTTTGGCAGTAAATCGTGGGAAAATTGATTGACATATTCATTATACAATTTGCCAAGTGAAAATCAAAAGCAAAACAGAAAACCAGAAAACGGAAAACACATAAAATGAAATGTTGTTGTTTTTTCGTTGTGGCGTTAGCAAATTAAACAAATTGCTCATAATTTACCACAAATAATTAATGCCAGCCATTAAAACAATAAACTGTCTACATATGGCCGTGTTTGTTGACGTTATTTCTGCTAATTGATTAAATAATTAAAGGTTTCTTCGATTTTGGCACCAATCGCGCAAATTGATGATGGCAAATTAACAAAAAAAAAAAACAGCAGCAGCAGGATAAAAAATACCAACAGATATACAAAGAGCTCTCTGCTGATTAAGTGGCAATTAATGCACATAAATAATGCAATAACAAGCACAATGAAATTACACACGAGGCAATTGCAAAATGATTGCCCCGTAAACATTCTGCGTAGAGTTTGCAGCTGACACTTACAATCTGGGCAAGTGGAAACAATTAAGGATTAACGCAGCTGCAACAAAAAAATAATAAACAAAAAAAAAATGTACGAAAATAAATTTATAAATCTATATATTATGTTCAAGTGTAGGTCTAGTGATGAGAATGATTCACATGCTCGTAAATAATTTATTTAGTTTAAACACCAAATCAAGATGAAGTTAGAAATTGTCAATTTTAATAAAAGTTAAAGCTAAAACTATAAATTGCTAAGCTTAATTCTGTAATTGCATTATCTTGAATTTAATAATGTATTAAATTAAATTAGTTTTTTCTCAGCTACATTCTTATCTATTATGCCCTAACTAATTTTAAGTAATTATCAAATTTTTTATTTTCACTTACCGGAATATAAATATTGAAACAGAAAAGGCATGTTGTTCATAATTATTTAATTTAACCGAAAATTTTAATAGATGTTAACATAAATAATTTTTTTTCACCTTAAACATTTAAATTTTTGTAGACTTTGTTGTGCATGCCGATTATTCCACAACGCTATTGTGCCAGCCTGCGCCAAATCATCTGCATTTTGCAAAGAGCATGGAGAACAGCATCATTCTCTCTTGGGATGCGTATGAGTCGAGCAAGCTGCTCCTCGCTGGCGCCGCTGAAGCGCTCGCGCCTCAAACCCCAACAGATTGCCAACTTTCTGATCAGATGTCGAGTTATCAAAACCTGCTCCACAATACCCGCCTTCCAGCAGCCAGAGTTCATAGTGTAGGGCATGGAGACAAGATTTGAGCTGACCGATCCCCTGCCAGCGACGCTCTACAACATCAATGCAACAGCAACAACAGCAGCAGAAGGCGGATCATAGCCAATTTTGGCCAGTACAGAGGTGGGTCTGCCCAGTCCGACATCTACACAACACAAGGTTCTGACACTCACAGAGAACACCATCATGGTGGAGCTGGCACCCGTGCACAGCATCAAAGGGCCCGTGACGAAGCTGCTCATCATTGTTGAGTTTGTGGACAATTCGCTGAGTCACCCGTTCGATGGGCCGCTCCCGGTAGGTAGCAGGAGGCACAGCAGAATGGCCGCCAAGCTAGACTATAATCGACCCGAGGACAATCGCTCCAGGCACCAGGTCGTCGTCGAAGACAATTAAAACTTTAAGAATATTGATTTTAGGCAATATATATTTCTCAATTGTCTATTTAGAAATTCTTGAACTCCTTCCCTCAATTTGATCAGATTGGGCTTTCTTATAAATTCTATATAGTTACTTAAGAGTTCAAATAAAGTCTTGTTTTTGATAACATCTGAAGAGCAACCGATACTTAGCAAACAGTTGAAGTGTACACTTAAAATCAAAATCCTGGAGAGATTACAATTTATTAAAATGCCACAGCGAAAAGGTGAGGCTTTTGGCCTGACAAAAAGCCAGAGAAGGGATATGTCTGGGTTGAACAGACCGATTTATGCGACAGAGCAGAAAACATTTGCGCGCTGACATTTGTGATACTGGAACCCATTGAAATGAACAGACAATTGACATTTTGAACAGCAAAGCAAATGGCTGGAATGCTAAACAAGTCTCTCGGAAGTGGGGTGGATGGGATTGAAGGGAAGGCAGACAGAAAGGGCAGGCAGACAGAAAGGGCAGGCAGATGCTTGCTGAACATTAAATTAATTGAGCAATTAATTAAGATGCCTTCGTGTTGGCGGAGCAGCAACACTTCTCGCGCTCGACGCGATTGCGATGGCGATGGCGAATGCAGCAAAAGGAGCAGCCACAAACAAAGAGCCATTGTAGACATCGGGCTGACTGGTTGACTGGCTGACTGGCTGCTGGCTGGCTGAGTGATTGCCCTTCCCTGGCCCTGCCCATCCCTGGCCAGCTAACTGACTGGCTGTCTGATTGTCTGTATGGCTGTTATTAAAGCTTCACGGAGCACGTGAAATTATGAAGTTGAAAAATTAATTCAGCGGCAAGTCGAAAAGTTTGAACTTTCAATTATGCGGAAAGAAGTGCGTTTCTCCCTCCTGCCACTGCCAACATGAACTGCCAACATGAAAACGAAAATGAGTTTTAAGAACAGCAAAAGCAGCGCTGAATTTTGCAATTTGTATGCCGGGAGCAGCCGTCAGCTCCACTCGAGTAATCAATGATGGCGCCCAAAAAACACAAACACTCCCAAACAAAATCATTTCAGAGCAAATGTGGAAAATAATAGCAAGTGCTTCCGTTATCGATTGCTGACGGATATCTAATTGTAAATACACACGTCGAAGGGTCAGCCAGGAGGACGAGGAGTTGCCTGCGCATTGCCTGACTGATTTGCGACAGCAGCTCATTGAGTTGGTGGAAGATGGCATGAGGCTGGGAGCTGCGCGATGGTGGTGATGCGGAGATGAAGATGGAAAATGAACACCAATGCTGTGGCAGGGACAGTCGTTGCTTTAGTCGTTGCTCGGGTCACGGAAACGGACGACATGTGGAGCAAGTTACAAGTTCCAGCTATGGTCTGCCAGTGTCCAGCCCATGTGAGCTGACCTACATATGCATACAAAACGCCCTGCAGTCAGGGTGTGTTCTCGTTGGCTTTTCTATGGTCCGGTCTGGCCTGGACCTGGCCTGGCCTCATGCATTCGATCATCGCAGCAGCAAAAAACAAAGGATGAATTCCCTATCCTTTTGCCATCCTGGCACTTTGTCCGCTTGTTAAGTTGATTTCTTGTGCTAAGCGGATGCCGCACGTGTGGCACGGGCACACGCTGTCCCACTTCTGTACTTGGCTACATGCATTTCCGGTTTAATTGATTTTCCCGCAAAATGTGAAATGTGTCGAAAACGAGCTGGCGAACAAGCTCAGATGCCCCGCCCACTCCCACCGCACAGTTGGTACAGTTGGTAGTGGGAGTTGGAGGCGATGGACCTACAAATAATGCGCATGTTTAAGAACCAGCTTCCGCAGGGGAGCACCTGCATCCGAGCTGGCTGACAGTTTAGTTTTTCGAAAGGGCAACCTTTGATTGAAGCTGCTCTCTGTAAATAAATATTGACCAAATCAAAGACTGATTGAAAAAGGTCACAAAGTGCCTTAATTTGACTTCAAATTAAAAGCAATGCCAACTGCTTTTACAGTTCAATCTTGTAATGAATCCAAATTCGGTCAATGAAACTAGGAATTAAAAAAAAAAACACTTTTGAATCTTACTTAGATAATTATCCAAGAAACGTTTAAGAATACTTCGATATTTTTATTCTACCTTGGACATCTCAAATTTACTGTATACACAATTTATTTCAAAATCCTTTTCTAAAACTGATTTAATAAAATAAACCTTGATACTTAGTAGTATTTATTTTGACCAGTGTAAGTCGAGATTGATTATGGGCATATAAAACTGTGAAATGTTTATTGTTTCAATGATTGATGAAAAGTGATATGGAATCTTAAGAATAAAAGGCACAACATTTCCATGAACATGTGACATCCGGAACCTTAAATATAGATCTATATAATATATAGTAAATAGGGTGACTAACACATTGTACAAGAGACATACTCAAACGCTAAGAGGACTTAACGGACTCTAAGAGCTACCCTTATGACCTAGTAAAATCATAGCTTTTACAACTAGGGAGGGAATTAGCTTAGCCCTTCTTGAACTTGATCATCAGAATGGTGATTATGAGAAAGATGGCCACCCACAATGATATTGAAATGAATCCATTGTACACTTCGGGATAATCCATGCCCCAGCCGCGTTGCAGTATCGAGCGCATCGATTCTGTGGGCTTGGTCAGCGGCAGGAAGGCGGTGACAACCTGCAGCAGCGGATACATGCCCTCAATGGGCCAAATGATGCCGCACAGCATCACCATTGGCAAGAAGGATCCCATCGCCACATATGTGGCCGTTCGCTCTGTATCCACAGCACATGAGATGACAAAACCAAAAGTCATGCCGCAGAGTCCATTCAGGATGCACAGAGCCACCACTAGCCAGATATCTCCGACCAGTGTCAGATCGAAAAAGTAGAAGCTGACAATCAGCACAAACGTTGTCTGACTCAGCATCACCGTGAACTGTGTGACCACCTGTGAGAGCAATATCTCCGGACCCGTGATCCCAGCAACCAGGCAACGCTCCAACATGCCCTCGTTCCGCTCAATCAGCATCGCGCCAGATGTGATAGCAACGGACAGGAAGAAGATGATGGTCAGTATAACGCCTGGGGCCGCAAAGTCTGTAAAATTCGGTTCCCTATATCCATAAATAGGCTGATTCCAGTCGATGGGGACGCGTCCCAGTTTTGGATTCAGATCGCACTCCCCTAAAATGGCCTCCACAAAGTGGAAGAATGTGAATTGTAAATCCCGATAAAGCAGCGTCGATATCTGTTGATCTGTGGATGAAGATGTATATAAAATTAATTTAAATTCGTATGATTTTTATCATTGTATAACTTTAGTAAACTTTGACTTATCAAATTAATTTTATAAGTTAAAAGCTATCACAATTTGTAATCAGAAACTAATTAAAAACTTGCACAAAGAATGCTTTCAAATAATTTGAATAAAATATTTTGAATTTATTGATTAAAAAAATTAAAATACTTAATTTAAGTTACTTACTTGACCAGTCCATTCTCACGGCCAAATCAGATGATTCAATGGTGGCATCCTCTGCATAGCGGCCATCCTCAACGCGCTCGGCTAGGGAATTGGTGTAATTCGACTGTATGACAAGAGCTGCCCAGGCACGACCTCGACGCACCTCCTCGTAGGCGGTTTCATCATCGTTGACATATTTCTAGAAATGAGACAGAGAAAAAAATAAGCGATTTGCGATAGCAGTCAATCAATTGCTCATTCAATTGGCTTAGAAGTCAATGCACCTGCCCGGCCACGGAATGACTGGTAAATATACTTATGTGGGTGAGTGTGCAGCGTCAGCATGACTAGGCGCCTTTTAATCTTGTTTGTTGTTGTGCAATTAGAAGAGCCAACGATGCTAAATTATTGACTCACGCATGTCAGGGAACTGGGTCTAAAGCTTAGCGGCTGTTTCTTGACTGTTATATGTTAACTGGTAACTGGTACAGTTACTCTGACAGAAACTGTTACTGCTGCTGCTGCTGCTGCAGTACAGTTATTGTATCTCGCTTTCATTTCCTGTCGCATTGTTTGTTGCATGTTGTAGCAGCACAATAAAAGTAACTCCGAGTAATTAATGTGCGTACTTTGCGTCAAGCGATAAATTCTGTAAACAACGACGACGGGAATAACAACAACAACAACAACAACAACAACAATAGTGAAAAAGATCCTCAAGGCAAACGAAGTAATACAAAATGCGTTGCCTACTTTTGTGCGTTTTCGCCTTTTGCTTTCTGCTTGTCAACGCTTTTTTGTTACGTTTTTCCTGTTTTCGTATTGTTGTTGCCAACAATATGTTTTTATTATCTTTTACATTTTCATTGCGCTGAATTTTTTGTTCGATTTTTTTTTTACAGCTTCTGTGTGTAATACGCAAAATAAATAATGAAGTGTAAGCTGTAGAAAGAGAAATTTGTGGCCCGCATATCCTTGGGCCTAAGCCAGTCCTTATAAGTGCTCGTACATTGATTAAGTTGGTTCAAACAACTTTTCGGGCCAGAACTTTGCCTAAAGTTTTGTCAGCCACTTATGTACATACAATAACCCACAGACAACAATAAGAACAACAACAAGAACAACAGCAACAACGATAACTGCTGCCACATGTATTGGCATTTGTATTTGGGCTAAGCTTGAGCAATTTTGTGGCTGCCAAACTTCTGTGTGTATTTCTGCGTATGCGTTTGTGTGTTTAGACCAAAAGGGTCTCTAGAACAACAGGCGTGAAATTTACGCAATTGCCGCATTAATGTTTAGACAAATGAAGTCATTTACACACACACGCACACACATCCATACACACATGCTACAAACATGAACGTGGTTGGAGAATTCGACACGTCGATAAGCTTCATTCGATTTAATGGTTAATCGAATTTGTCGGCTTAAAACATGGCTTACATAGTTTTAACATATTTATAGTGCCAGCTGCTCATGTTATTAGTGTTGTAAAACTATCGATTATCAATTGGCCTACTTAATTTTATGTGTTTTGCTAAACTTTCTACTGAGCTCTATAGTATTTAATAGGAATTTATATATTTGTAGATGTAGATAAGTTCAAAGGCAAATATAAATTTTAAAAACTCAAATTGTAGAAGAAGAACAACAATTCGAGTCAGGACAGTAGCTAGTTATAAGGACCCACATTGCATAAAAAATGAATGTAGAATTAACTTAATCAGAATTCCTCCTTTCAGGCGCTGAAGTATTAAGAGCAAATAGAGCAATTTAGCCGTCTTGACAACTTTTATACTTCAGCTGAACCTTAAGTTCAACATTGTTTATGACAAACTTCAGTCGCAAACTATGCGAAAATAAAGTTAAGTTTGGACGGTGAATAAGATTGGCGATGCGGTAAAGCATAAACTGCATATCCATAGACCAGAGCAAATTACAGTTCTAAGCAAATGAGCTGGAGACAAGAGACAAGAGACAAGAGAAAAGAGCAGGTAAAAACTTTGTTTCATAGCTGCGCAATTTTTGGTTTCCGTTTTAGCCGCAACTTTTATTCACCATAAAAGTAACCACAACAAAAAGGTTATTTTAACTAAAGTTAAAGCTTGTCGCTAATCAAGTGCAACAATAAACGCACTGCATTTACCAAAAACCCCAACCCCCCTCCCCGCTACACACAACTACCCCTAGAAAGCAGCAAAAGTCGCCTAATGAGCAGCGTTGTCACGCCTAATGAACTTTTAATTAAAAGTCACAACAACAAGGATTGAGAACCGCCCAAAAAAAACCCCATTTTGGGCATAAATTAAAAACCAAAAGTGCCCAAAAGGGCAGAAGGGGTTGCCTTTGGTCCTGGGTACTGGGCCTAGAATTTAGCCTACGGTTTGCGGTTAAAATGTTGCTAAAAATAAGGACCAATTTTTATAGCACTTAGATAAGGGAGCCCAAAAGCTGAATCCCTTTGATCTAAGGCGACAAACCACAAGGAACACAAGACTTAAAAAAAAAGGTTTTTTGTGCTTTTAACCTGCGGAGCTTCTGTTGTTACTTGTTTTTTTTTTTTTGGAATCTCTCGAATTATTGAAATGCTGTCAATACGCAAGTCGGCTGAAGCAGCCAGCGGGCAACGAACAAAGCAGTGAAAAATTCAAATTTCAGCAAATGCCAAAACTGCCTTTAGGGTAGAAATTGTGGGGTGCGTGGAGGGCATTCCGTTGGAAATGTTGTTGTTATCATATCCTATTATTGTTGTTGCCATTGCTGTTGGCCACGTTCTGATGTCTGCTTGATATGCTGTTCATTGGGCAAAATTAACTTTTCGACCCGCAACGCAAGGTGTGGGAGACGCATTGAGTGGAAGCCACAAAAACAAGAGCAGCAGATGCGTTGCCAAGATACACAAGCCGTGTATTTTTTCTGTATTTTATATTATTTTTATTTCTTATCTTAGCTAAAAATTTACACAAATTCGAAGTGATAAGAGAATTTCAACGTTTGACCGAGCGGCAATTCAATATTTCGGCAATGGAAAAGTTTTGGCTTCGAGGTCAACTTGGCAAATTGGCATTTGAGGCGAATGCATTGTTGTTGATATGGCTTGGCATCTCAAGTGTTATTGTTATTATTATTGTATTGTTTTTAAAAGATCCAAAAATTGTGCCAACTGCTGCATCAGGTTATGCCGAAAACTTCTTTTTTCAAATGTTGTCTGTTTAAGTTCAATTTTGTGTTCTAAGCAAGAATTCTTTCTAATTTTGAATGATTTTCATTTTATTCATTTGAAGGTGGAGAAAAAGCTATATTTGTTGTCATACAAAATTTGAGTAATGGCGCTAAAATATAAACTCAAACTTCTACTTTCTGGTAAAGTGTAATTTTGACTCTAGATGAGAATTAGATATTTTAAACAAGAATAAATGCAATTTAAAAATATTAGCTGTGCCTAAAAAAAACATAGATTTATAGCTAAATATTTAACAAGCTCAAGAAGTTAATAAAAATTAAATAATACATAATAAAAACCTAAAAAAAATAATAAAAATGCTCAACAGATGTTGCTTGTGAATGACAATATTTTTTTTTTAAATTGATGCCTTTAAGTTCCCAAATTAGTTAAGAAGGGCGGCATTGTTTTTGAAGCGTAATTTGCAATAAATTGCCATGAAGGGCATGTCCACTGCACTGGGGCTGGCTTTCAACTGCTATTTTTGCCCACAGCAAGTTACTTTATTGATGATCTCAACCGGTCAGCAAATGCCCAGCTGCCCAGTTGCCCAATTGCCCAGCTGCCCAAGTGCCCTGCTGCCGAACTGTAGTTGCCAAAGATAAGCAGCTGTAATTTGTGTGCGCCAACACCAAAGGCAACAAAAGCAACAACAACAACAAAAGCAACAACAAAAACAAAAGCAACAACAAAAACAACATCAGCCAAGACGATGCTAGCTCCAAGAAGAAGAGACTCGCACTGCGTGCTGGGACTCACTCAGTTGATTTAGGAGTATGGCAAAGGGGGGCTAGGGGGCTAGGTGGGTGGGGAGATTGCCAGGCGTTATATGTAGTAGATGGAAGAGCCTGCATGCTGTAGCTGACCAGCTTTGCTGTCCACACAAATTGAAATAAATTACACGAATGGCCGGCAGGGTCGAACCGTCGTCTCAACGTACTTCAATAACCAACAACAGCAACAGTCACAGCAGCAACATCAACACCAACAACAACAACAACAATTGTATAAGTAACATGAGTGGTTATTGTTGTAGTAGCCAGCAGCAATTTCTCATTGCACAATTGAAACACCTCCCGCCGACTCCCAACACCCCATTCCACCACTCCTGCAGTTGATCCGAACCTGGGTAAAATGTAATTTGCATTGCATGTACTCACCAGAACCATGCTCTTGTTCTTCACAAGCATATCGAGATAACGGCAACTGAGCATGGTCTGATTGCATCCGGAGTGCACGGGACAGAATTGTTGCATAATCATTTCCTCGGACATCTCGTGATTCGCCACAGCCAATTTGAGGCCAGTCGGATCATGGCCAATCGCATAGCAAAAGAGCAATATCTGCAGCACTGGCAGACCCACTATGAACAGCATTATCCTTTAGTGGAGTGGAGCAAGCAGAAGTTAGTTAGTCAGACAGTTGATGGTTTTGGTTACCCAGCTGGTTAGCTAGTTAGTTAGTTAGTTAGTCACTCACCCCACGTTCCGCATCATCCAGAGAAAGTTTTTCCAAATGAGCGCATGCAAATGATGCGATTGCATCACATGCAGTTTGTACCATAAGGATGTCGGCATCTCCTCCGCCGGCGGCAATGGTGGCGCAGCGGGTGCCGTACTGCTGATGGGATCACGCGCTGCCGATGACATTGATATATTGTCACCGAACTCACCAGAGATTTCGGCGGCATGCTGCTCATCGGATATATCCAGCGCTGGATTCGAAATGGCTGGCACGGTGACCTGCTCCACAATTTCCTGGGCAATTGAGGAGCGTCGTCTTTTGCCCATGTTCTGTATCACGGATAGTTTGAGGAAAACATCCTCCAGCGAGTCGGCGTTGTACTGTTGCCGCAGAAAAGTGGGCGACTCCTCGGCCAGCATTTTGCCGCCACGCAGCAGACCAATCTGTAAGAAAAGACGGCACTTTGTCAAGTAAATTGATTCGGATTCGGATTTGAGGCAAAAGTGTCGCCAAGTCAATTAAACTTTTGACTTTGACGTCGAACAACTTTGTGTACTTGTTTTTCCCGCCACCCTTGCCCCTCACCAAAGCCTCTTCTTTTCAGCTGAGCATTGTCAATTCCTTGCTTGTTATGTGCCAAACTTTCTAAGTCCTTGTACAATGACAGAATTATGCACATCCTGTTGTTGTCGTTCAAAACTTTTATTGACTGTCCTGCGTGGAACACGCCCATCCTCCCCCACACACCGACACACTCGGTGCTAATCCCAATGCTGCTTTTGTCGCAACGTGCGGAAATTAAGTTAATTGATTTCTCTGCCGCACATGACCAGGCATACAGAGCATCAGAGCATCAGAGCAACAGAGCAGAAGTAAAGTTGTGGACATTGGTCCAGCCACTCCTGGTGTCTGCTAAACTTTGCCGCCCATGCAATAACTTAGCCAACATCTTCAAAGCCAACTCTGCTGGCTCATCAATTCCAACGCTCCGCATGGCTTCATTAGGCATGCACATGAGTTGCTCCAGCGCCTGCACATGGAAATTCTATGCTAAATATGCCACAGACACAGACACAGACACAGACACATGAACCAATCCTGGGCCAAATGCTCACACACCGAGTTTGGCTAGTTAGAAAAGTTTTGCTGCTTGATTTGATTCTGTCTTCGGTCTGCAGGAAATCGCTTGTTTCCTTTAGCATGTCCATTGGCTGTTGTATTTGCTAATACGTCCATGGAACGACCAATTAACTTCCTAATTGAGTTCCATGTTGAACAGAACAGAGAAGGGCACAAACTTCCCCTAAACACTGCCAGCCAATTGCACTAAGTGCATTCAATTTAAGCTAAATTTTCAACTGCAATTCTCTTTAAATTTTTCAATTTTTTTTGGGTTTTTTTTGTAGGAGATGAACAAGCTTTAAACTGAAAGCAAACTTTTGATTTTTTATTTTAAACAAACTAGTTCTAACCTTGCATGTAATATATCTCACATCAGTTAGGCAAAATCATATTGCTGTTTTACTCAATTTCAAGTTAATCGGTTAAAATGAGTTTACATGGCAATAAAATATAAAAGAGTAGTAAATATTCAGCAAAATAAACAAAATCTTTCTCTCTTGATTTTCTCTGCAAACATGTAAGAGGAAATTGAAAAATGATATACGACAAGGCGGATGTTTTACAGAATCTTATAGGAAAGGGTTGCTCTTATTTGCATAACCAGAAAATGATCTTAAAGCCTTTATGGAAGCTAGGAATATTTAGTTTATATGTAGCTAATATTTAATATATATGTAAAGGAACACACAACTAAGTAAAACAATTTTAATTTGCTCAACATTTCTGCTTCAACCAATTAACGAATATAAATTGATTTTCTAATATATTCATCAATTTCCAGTAACTGATTTCCCTCACATCGTTTACTGTTAGCTGGAAATTGTGCCATATTATTTGATAGTTTCCCTTGTCCTTAGTGTATATATCAATCTCTCCCACACTCGGTCGCTGTCTTGCTCCGTCTTTATCTGTTACACCTCCATATCCATTAGGGCATTTCCTGTTGGCAGGGGCATTGAATATGGGAGTCGTTGACATACATACTGAAAAAACAGTGTGACCCACATCAAAGGCTGCTACCATATTATGACAGAACATCAACGCCTGCAATTTGTGTCAATCTTGCTCGGATACAATGTCGCCCCCAACCCAACCCTGCTCAGCCAACGTGCAACTAAAGCTCTAACTGTGTTGCAGTGGCACTAGGGCATTTTTTTTTCCTCTGTAGCTTTTCTGACAGACATTGCCCCCTAAATTTAATGTCAAAGTTGGCTTAGCTCATGGGAAATGGTTGGCGAAAACAAAGAGAAGGAACTGTGGCCACGCTTCTAAGTGGAGGATTGGGAGCGAGAAGTTCCATTTGCATTAGGCATTTGTACATGCAGCACTTTATGCTCTAATAAATTAAATCAGGGAGCGTAACGTTATTTGATGGATATATATTTTTACTACCATTTTCCCCTATCTCACACCCCGTCCTGCACTCTTGGCATTTTCTGCAGCGGTGGCAACACTCTTAGATTGTTCAGATGCTGCTTCAGTTTCTGTTTCCAACTTTTTCCCTTTTTTTTTATATCTCTTTTTTTTGTGATTGCCTAGGGTTCCTGATAGTTATTCCATCTCTTCTGTGCTGCAATTGGTTTATTGTCGCGCAATTTTCCGCATTTTGCTTTTTAATAGGAAAAAAAAAATAATGCAAACAATCACAAAATCGAAATAATACTATATATTTTGAAGTCAGCACTGAAAATGCAAACGGACAGTTTAATAATTGCTGATATTGTCGAACAAAAAATAAAGCAAATCCTGCGAAACAGGTTGCCATCCTGTGTGTGTGTGTGTTTATTTATGTGTGTGGTTTTCACTTTTTGTGGGTTTGCGGTTACATTGATTGACAATTTTATGTGACACTTCCGTCGCTGTTTTATTATATATATATATATATATATATATATATATTATAGGCGGACCTTGCAAGTAAAGCAAAAAATCAATAAAAGAAAATAATATTAATATTTCATATTACGTACGGTCGTTATATATATATATATACATATTATATATATATTAACTGAACGGCTGTAAAACAGAATATTGTCGACCTCAATTTTCTACTGATATAACTATTTGAATTTAAAATCCCCACTAATTGTGAAAATATATGCGAAGATATTGTCGAATGATGGCTTATATACGATATATGATATTCTCCTGTTTAAAAAACTTCACATTTATAAATTAAATATTGTGTACCAAGAAATCTCAGTTAAAAGCCAAAGAATTTTTGAATAGCTCCTAAATATATAGCAAAATTACTTATTCTTTTCCTTTTTATTAGGAAGATTAAATAGCTTTGATTTGGCCATTCCAAAAGCGAATATTTTATGATTTTATGCTTGAAGGTTTATAGAACGCAGTTTATTATTTCCCATCAATTTAGTTGCACATAAATTTGAAGCAATAATGCATTTTCAGCTTGTAAAACGCTTGACAAGCAATAATAATAAATTGTAAATGCCAACTTGGCGACTGCAGATCAAGTGAAATGGCCAAAAGAAGAGGGCCGTTGTTAGATGTCCCATTCAATCAACACGAGCACCAACTCGGACTAGTTAAATATAGGTGTGCTTGAATGTGTGTGTGTGTGAACTATACAAATACTTATACAAGTGTTTTAGTGTCTATGCATGGCTCTTATGCTGCTGCCAGCACGCAATTCTGTTGAGTCAACAATAGCCAAAAAAAAAAAAGGCAAAACAAAAAAAAAACAGACAGACACAAAAAATGACCAAGTCTGTTGGACAGTTGAAAAGTCGCACGACAACTGAAGCCCAAGTGACGTGCAGAATTGGCGAAATTGTATGCTGCTGCAGGACGACGACGACGACGACGACTCCTTCGAGCCGGGCTGGTGCGCTGGGTATTGCGCAACCTGCGGCAAACAAAAACGTAGCAAACGAAAAAGTGACAAGGCTGAAAAAGCAATTTGCTGCCAACCATAATACGAGTAGCCAACTCAAGCGTGCACAATCTAAGCCGAATCTGTGTTATTGTTGTAAGTATTGGTGTGGTTGCTGCTGCTGTCCTTTGTTGTTATTGTTGTTGTGAAAGTAGGAGACAACACGTGTTCAATATGAGCAATTAAACACTGTCGCCAAAGTCACCAGACGGACAGACAGACAGAAAACTGGCTAAAAGTTTGTTGCCAACATAGGCTGTTAGCACTGCTGTTTCTTTTGTATTTATCTATGATCCTAAGCTCCATAGAACAATTGGCATTAAAGACACATTTCAATGGACGACGCGTTGCGGTTTGATTAACCGCATCCTAAATCTACCGTAAAGACCCATTTTTTCATTTTATATTTTTTTTTTTGTGGAGTGTGGTGCGTTTCAGGTTGCCAGCACGTTTTGTGGTAAGCCAAATCGTACATTGATTTTGTTTATTGGCCATAACTCTTTACCGGAATGATACGCACAGAGCGTGGGTGTCGTCACTCTGACAACAATCGTATAACAGCTGTTGCACGAGAGTGGAGAGTGTCGCATGTGTGGCAAGTACCTTTAAGCAGTTGGCTAACAAGCTCAAGAGCACTTTTTGAAACATTGAAATACAGATTTACCAAATAATCTGCTCTCCATAATTTAATATTATTCACTGCAAATTGATTTAAATTCAATTTCTTACAATAATTGTTGACAGACACCAAAAAAAACCCTTTTAAGACTTTCATTTGAGAAATAAAATCTGTTTTTGGTTTTCTTTTAAAAAGACTAAATCGAAAATACTACGAAAGATAAGACTCAAATTATTTAGAAGTGCACTCGAATGTTGGTTTCTGTTTGAGTTTATTGCTATGTATTCTTCAAGAGATTATTTTTCCTTTAACCAAATCTAAAGACAGACTGTCTCAAATGTAAACAAAAAATCACATCCGGCCCCTTAAAGGGGCCTGAGCTGCATTTAAGTGTCGATCAAAACCTAAATAAATCCTAGTTTTTTTTTTCATATTATAAGTCGCTTGGCCATCAATCATTTCATTTCATAGGCCTACATACGTGTCGATTTGTTTGCTTGTTTTCACTATTCTCCAACCTAAGCCAACTCTTTATGGTCGTTCCTTTTGCATCAATCTTTGGGACTTGCCACTGATATATGTTGCAGACTCGGCTTTGGCTTAGCCGCCACTCGGACCTGACCAGCATAAGCATTTGTGAGGATTTGCTTGTTTGTCTCATATGTGCGTGCTTGAGTGTAAGTGTGTGTGGATGTGTGTGTGTGTGTGTGTTTTCATATCCTGTGCGTGTCGCATGGGTATCTGTTGGTTGGTCTATCTATATATGAATCTGTCTATCTAAGTGTCCATTGTGACGGGCGTTTGCATTGTGCGCTTTGTCACGCGTTATTTCTGTATTTCCAACATTTTTTTGTTTTCCATATTTTTACTGGCAATGTCAGTCGTTGGCATCGTTCATTGTCTGCCACTCGCATTGGCAGAGGCCAGCAAATTACTAACGGACACACACACACGCACACACACAGTCAGTGTTTCCATCTCTTTCTCGCTTTTGGCTGATTATCGTACATCGCATTGGCAACATAAATAAATCTGAAGTAAATTTTGCAATGTGTCTCGCTCGGAAATGCCTCGTAAATCGTGCCATGGCCATGGGTCAACAGTGGGACAACGGCCCAGTGATGTGGTACTTTTTCGAAAGATGACACAGATTTGTTGCAACTCGCGAAGGATACAAATTTGCCAAGCGAAAAGGCCCCACATGCCGTCTTAACACACAACCCATACCCCACCATACCACACAACATCCTCTCCACCACCCAAACATGCCACACCAGAAGGGAGCACTTAGTGCCGCGTGTTGACAGCGCACACTTGTGCTTGAGCTTGAGCTTGAGCTGATAAGCGACATGGGAGAGAGAGAGTTGCCAGGAGACTTACGTCTGAGCTTTCACCTTTGCCAGCCGGAGCCAGCTGAAGCGCATAATATTGCTCATACGCCACATATTACAAATAGACGTGCAAGCACCGACTATAAATCAAGTGTGCAAACAATGCGTGGGCTCCAAAAAGCCATTGACACTTCCCTGCTTGCCACATCCCACATACCACATCGTCCTCCCTCCCGTTACCCTTCCTTCCCACAACTTAGTAGTTGTATGTTGTATGTGAACTTACCACATGCGCCTGGGCACACTCGTCGATGTAATGCGTCGTGATTATCACAGTTGTGTGACCAGTTTTTGTGATTTCCACCAAATGATTCCAGATGCTGTAAAAGTCATAAAAAAAACTATTCAGTGCACATCAATTGCAATTCTTAAATGACACAATTTTTTATTTAAACACAGTTTTTTAAGTAAATGGAACTGGAATGCGTTTCGTAAATAAGAAAATAATCAAACTTTAAAATATATATTTTATTGGGAATCAATTAAAATAACCCATTCAAATTATTGGTATTTTTTATCAAATGTAATTTATTGACAATTTATTACATATAGAAAGCATACAGAGATAAATATAAAAAATTAAATTTATAAAAATGGGAATAACCATAAAAAAATATATTACAATATTATATCAAATTTGGATTGTTATCAAATGAGTTGATTTGTAGAAATTTCTGAACTCATAAATAAACTCTTTAAAAAAAATTAACATAAATGTGGTTTTTTTTTTGTATAAATCTAAATCTTGGCGCTTGCTAATAAAAATGGAAAATATTTGACATAAAAGAAAAATCCACATATAAAAATAAAATATGTGATTTTAGAAAATTAAATTGTGCTATTTTTATGACAAACTATCTGTGCTACTCAAATACCAATTAAATATTTACACTTGCAACTAGTTGCATAAATATTAATTAGTTACAAAACCCACTTACTAAAATAAACTTTCACTTCTCATAAAAATGCCATTACAAATACGCAAACGGTTCAAATATTTTATCAACAACAACCAATTGAGCCACCCTCGCGACAGTATGGCAAATATTTATACGTACCTCTGTCGCAGCACCGGATCCACGCCAACTGTGGGCTCATCCAATATGAGCAGCTCCGGTTCGTGGAGCAGGGCAACGGCCAAACTCACACGGCGCTGCTGGCCGCCACTCAAATTCTTGACATTTTTCGAGCCATTTGGTAAATTGAGCAATTTGAGCAGAAATTCAGTGCGATCCTCGATGTCGCTGCGGGACATGGCCGAGATAAGTCCAAAGTACATTAAAGTCTCTCGCATTGTGAACTCCCCGTAAAGTGCTATCTCCTGCAAAAAGTGAATTGTTTTATATATATATATGGAGACAAAAAAAAAAAAACACAATGCCAAATACAGTTCGTTGTCTAATTCCCGGCACAGCAGCTTTATGAGCACCGGGGACTGAGAATATTATTTCGCTTTGGCGAAATTAAAAGTTTTGTGCTGTGCAGCATTTAAAAGTTTTATTATATTATTTTAGTTTTTGAATTTGTGGGTCCTTTTGCTTCATATATTTCGCGTATGCTGGCTTTTAACGTTTTATTGCATTTATTTAATTTAGTTACGAGCAAACGAAGCCAACTCCGGCAGGGCAATAAAAAGCGAATAAAATATTCAGGCATCTGCCGTTCAACTCACCTGTGGCATGTAGCCAATTCGCGGACCCGGCACACCAGAACCCGGCGAGCCCGGTCGTCCGCCCAGCACCCAAATTTCGCCCGAATTGAGACGCCGTCGGCCAACGATGCAGCTGAGCAGCGTTGTCTTGCCACAGCCAGAGGCGCCCAGGAGACCATAGCTACCGGCAAAAGAGAGGAGAAAATCGGTGAGCGGGGCGAGCATAATACCGAAGCTTATATAATAAAATGCATAAAGATAAAGTTACACACACATGCACACACACTATTGTGTATATGTATGTGCATCAGACAGGAGCGTTTCATTGCTGAAGTGGGCCCATACATTATGTATGATTTAAAGATTGTGGTTTTAAGTTGTTAACTGGGCATCAAATATGATTATCTTATCTATGTGGAGAATATTAAATTAAAGTAAGCAAATAATAATAAACTAAGCTAAGCTAAAAAGTAAAAAAATTATTAATGCGTTTAAAATTAGGTTATTTCGTCCTTGGAAGTAATTTATTCAATATGATTGCTAATACAATAAATTCTACATTTGTTTATATATACAATATATGCAAATATAATTTATAGAATTTTTACACAATTTTGGTATCAATCACTGTATTTAAAATTCCCTTTAGTTATTGGCAAAAAATTTTTTATTCATTGTAATCCACATCTGTGTCAACCAGAAAAAATCAAAAAAAGTTTAAGCCGTTAATTCAATATTGTCAATGTTTAAAGGCCAAGAGTAATTTAATTTATAACAGAGACTAAAATCTGATGAATAATGAGTTTATATAAATTAAATTATCATGTTTATAATTCGTGTGTTTTAAAACTATTAAAAAACCAAACTAAACTTTGCAATTTGAATTAAAGGATTCAAGCTGACCACAAAATGTTTAGCGCCCAATGCAATTGGCTACCTCGGATGGGGCACTGGGCAACTTCAGCTGGCCCAGGAAAGGCACTACATTTAACTTGAGTCCTCCAAAGCGAGCCGCTGGTTGGGAAGCCAGACATTTGGATGGGGCTGCCAGGCATGCCGCAGCTTCACCAGCAGCCAAGCAGACAAATATTTTAAGCACTTATACACACGCACACAGGTGCATAGGCATAAGCACACACACACACACCTACACACACCTAAACACACACATGCACACACACTGTCTATGAAAAGCATCAGGTGAAAAATCAACTGTGAATAGTTTTGGAAAAATATTCAGGTGCAAAAAGTTTCATTGCAACGCGCGGTGCCCTTTGCTTCGCTGCATGTCCTTTTCGTCCTGGCAATGGTATGTGTGCCGCTTATCTTGGATGTGTATATGTGCTTGTGAGTGTGTTTATGTGTGTGGATGTGTGTGTGTGTGTGTGTGA
This sequence comes from Drosophila dives, assembly GCA_035042365.1. NCBI lineage: Eukaryota > Metazoa > Arthropoda > Insecta > Diptera > Drosophilidae > Drosophila > Drosophila dives. The sequence continues at coordinate 1,922,343 of JAWNLJ010000438.1, forward strand.
GGAGCTGTTGCAAAATATATTTAGGGAATGTTTAGCACAGCTTAGAGCCCTGCCGTTCCACACGCCCCCGCCTCCACCCCCTTCCGCATTCGCGTACAGGCCAACGCCTTCCTTTTACTACATAAATGCGCAGCGCGCGCAAGTTTAGAAAATTGTTGGTTTGGCTGTTGGGATTGGGTTCACTGTGGTGTGCAGTCGGAAAGCTAGCTACTGTGTGTGTGTGTGTGTGTATGCGTGTGCTTGTGTATGGGGCTTAGCCATGAATAACATGCAGGTCAAAGTGACTCCGCAGTGTGCACACGAAAAAGCCACACTTGAATAAGCCAAACTGTGCGCCAAAGGGGTAAATAAGAGCGCATCTATGGCCAGCTCCAACCCAAAACATTGGGAGTCAACCAAGAGCAAAAGAAACAGCAACAACTACAGCAGCAGGAAAAACAATAAGCACAGCTATGATTTAAGCGCGAAAGTTTAAGAGTTTCAAGGAGTATAAATAAAGTTGAAAGATTTGACTTAAATGTTCCACCAAATCTTCAAAACGGGACTGCGATGCACTCGAATGCTTTGGATTAAGAGATGCTTTGTTACATAGTTTGTGCAGATATAAGACTGGGTTTAATATAAATATTGTATATTTAATCTGGGTATTATAATTTTTTCCGTGATTGTAACGCATTGAAGGAGAGCTGTCAGACCTCATTAAGACTAAATATGAATTGATTTTGTGCTTTCAATCTTTTTGGTGTAACCTCATTAATTACACCAAATTATAGAAAAATAAAATAGCTCACCAAGCTTGAAAACAAACTTGTAAAAACTTAAATTATAACAATTTTTTCTACTTAGCGGACCTGATCGGGAAAAACTTTATAAGTTGTAATATTCAGATGTAACTAGCCAAACAAGTCACTTATTATAATAAAACTTAATTTTGCATTAACAAATTAAATATTCAGTTCACAGCCAGTCTTGTAAACACAGAGATTATAAATAAAACTTGCTTAAAACTTAGCCAATCTTAACAATAAGAAACACCAAGAAAAATTATAAATATCTGCAGATCGCCTCCGGTCTGCAATCTACAACGTGCAAAGGATAAGCAATTTTCATATATTTTTTTTATATATATTTCTAGAAAATCTTAAACGGAGTTTCTAGTTGCCGTCCCTTTTCAAAGTCCACTTTTAATCACAGCTTTCAACTTATTTCTATTTCCGTTTTCCTTTGCTAAATTGTGTTGCTGTTTTTTGGCATTAGATATGCAACTACATGTTGCCACACGATTTAAGCATAAATTTGCCGCTGTAGAAAAGGGGAAATGTCACCGAGCGTTAAATGGGCAACGTCATGCAAAAAAAGAAAAAAAAAAAATACAAAATTTTGCATTGCTGCAGAAAAAAGCCATTTTAAGTCACAAATTACCTGCGGCGTGCGCATATTTTAGCCAGCCGCCATCGCCCTTTTCAGCCAACACACAAGCGCAACAGCGGCAACAACAACAACAAAAACCATGGTTTGTCGAATGGCACCAACAAACTACCAAGTTGATTTGGTAAGCCATTAAACTTTTTCGTGCACAGCCCGATGCTTCTGCACTGAGAACTTGGCCAAGTTAAGCAATTCCACTGCAGTGATTGATGATTTGAGCCGTTGAATTAGCTTGTGGCATGCCAGATAACAACAGTGCCTGCTGCCATATGCCTCTGCTGCAGACGCCATATTGAAAATCTTATTAATTATATATGATTTAGCTCGACGATATTTGCCATTTGCCATTATCCATTACCATAGATCCATAGCATTTTAAATAATCATGATGTGTGTCTGCCTGCCAGTCAGTTTCACTGTCAGTTAGTCATTTGGTCTGAGGTCAAAGTGTCGGCTGATAATTAACTTTAATGTTTGCTTATTTCACGGCATATTTTATTGAGTGCAACACGCGTCGCAGCAAAAACTTTTGCAGTCGACTTGAACAAAAATACCAGTTTTCTTTTGGTTGCATGTTGTTGTTGTTGTTGTTGTTGTTGTTGTTATGATTACTAAAACAGCACATCCAAGGCAATTAGAGGCGCGGTAATGCGTATTTAATTAACAAGCTTACTTTGTAGTTTTCCATGGAAAATTATAAGCATTATTTACAAGTCTGAATGACTTACTTGAGCCACTACCCGTCTGTTACTTGTCTAATTAAGCGCTAAACTTTCAGTATAGACGTGGCCCTGCACGCTCCATTCTCGCGTAGTTGAAGCAGTTCAAAAATGTAGATAAGTTTATAAGTAGTTGTCTAAACTTTCAGATGATTTAACAATGTTAAATACCAATTTTTTAAGCTGAACCTATTTGCCACAGCTGCTGCTGCTGCTGCTTATACAAGCTCTGCAGATGTCCGAAAACAATAACATTACCGCACCGTTGCGTATGCTTGATATTTTTTCAATTAGAGACACAAAACGTACGCGTTACGCATACGAAATGTGAAATAAAACGCACAAAACTCATAAAATTCAGAAGGCGTTGCTGCCATTGCGCCTGAACGTATGCTAATAATTAAAATTTGCTGGCACAAAGGAGACTTCCAAGGGGAAAAGGATTTACTCATGATGTATGACTGGCGGTACTCTTGGAGTTCTTGCCCAGTTACAGTTCGAGTTATAGTTACAGTTACAGTTAGAGTTACTTATTCAGTTGTAGTACGTGCTGACCATAATACACACACACACACACACAACACTTGACCCCTTGACTTGAGCCATTACAATAACTGGAGTTTTGTGTATTTTGAAAGGGATATTTTTCCTGACAAATGCAGCAGCTGTCTAAATCCGTGTTGCAGCTTTTAGAAATAATTAAAAAAAAATTCATGCAGTGCAGTAAAAAACACGCATATTGTTTGGCATATTCATATTTATTTTTCGCTTTTGTTTGAGTTAGTTCGACAGAGTCAGCGTTTTTTTAACTTCAGGTCAGTTTGTACACAAAAGCAAAAATAATGGCGAAAATAATTGGATGCCGAAAGCTCAAATAGCAGATACCCTATGAGCTAAAAATATGTATCATTTTAATATTTAACGAGAATATTATATTTTTACTAATGCTAATCTTTATTTTATTTTATTTACTTTAGTTTACCATTATTTTTGCATGTTCAGTTGATAATAAATATCCTCAAAGCTCTCAAATTTTCTTTATTTATTTCTTTATTACGCTGTCTCATTCAGATCGCATAGATTTAATTTACTCTTGTAGAACAGATATAGTCAAAAATTTCAATGATGATTCTACTTGAATAATATTCGACCATATTTCTTTTTACCTAAGGCTATCTACCAAAATGAAATGTATATTTTCAACACTAACCACAAGCGCAACTAACAATTATTTTTGGCTAAATGAAGAAAATGTTGCCTTTACATACCCGCCCCTGCCACGCCCTATTCAGCAACACCAAATTTGTTAACTTGTCTGCCTGTCTGTCTGTCTGTTGCATATCAGTTGTATGTTATTTGCTCTAATATAAACAATTTAGTTTTCGCCTCAGTCAAGCTTATGTTTCGGTCAGCCTTTTCCGTCGGTTTTAGCCATGGATCCGGATAGAATTGTGCATTGTTTTGACATTACACTATAATATTTAAATAGTTGTCTTGTTTTTGGGGCTTTTAATTAAGTTTGCGCTTGCTGCCAGTTGTTCTGTGGAAATTGGAGGCGCAAATCGGGTTTTGTTAGAGATTTAAGTCTTGGCGCGTCAAAAACAATTAGATTTATATAACTTTTGGCCAATATTTGAATTCAGTTGCTGTGCAAAAAATTACAACTTTCTCGGGCTAAATTTTTGTCTATTTGCTTCGTTAACCGCACATACAAAAATCCATTCTGCGACTGAATGTTCTGAAAACTTTGTTTTCTTCTTTTCGGTGCGCATTATGTTAAACTTTTCTGCATTTTTCTTTTTTGTGTTTTTTTTTTTGTGATTATTGTTTGTCAAATGCAGTGGGCAAAGCCAAAACCAATTACAAAATCCATAGCCACAGCGGCGAGGAACACACCAAAGTGGGCGTGGGTACAAAGTTATCTCGCAAACAATTGCAATTTATTAAGGCAAGGGGCAGGCCAGGCCAAGCCAGTGCAAGCCAAGTAGAGCGCAAACAAAGTCCTTGTCCAAAGTGTCCAGCGCCTGCTGTCTTCCAACATAATTAAAACAAAGTTCAATGCGCCAATTCAGACAGCGAAAGCACCCCAAATGAAAATTTAATAATAAGAACTGAACACAGAGATGATCAAATACCTATTTATTATGCTGATGAATTTATCATGATTTTCAGGATGCAATATGTGAATTTAATATAAACAGCTTTTAATATATCGAAGTTATAGACTCTAAATAATTATAGGAAATTCCTTAAGTAACCTATATAAATAAAATGTGTTGAGTGACTCACTAGAATAGACTTACTTCTGTCATGACCGTGAAAAGTTTTCCTTTTCTTATTTGTACTCATGCATACAATAAATGTAATTAATTTTAATTAAGTATATTTTTAGTAATAAGAGAATAGACTTAATCCTGTCATGATCATTCATTAAATATAGATGTAATACATTTTTATAAAGTATCTTTTTACTAATAATAGAATAGACTTAATCCTGTCATGATCTTAAAAACTTTTCCTTTTTTTATTTAAGTACAAATACAAATATAAGTCATACAATAAATGTAATTAATGTTTATTAAGTATCTTTTTACTAATTATATTTTGCAGAGAACTTTTCCGTCATCTTCCAATTAATTGTTATGCGAAACAATTCTTATTAAATAAATGGATGTATCTATATTCATCTTTCATTAATCCCCTAAACATTAATTACACTTTGACAAATCAGAGCGATTAGCCAGCTAAGGGCGCATCTCTGTTCCCAATATAGCTTATACGACCCGTGGTACGAATTTATTATGCGCTGCAGGGTTCGCAACGTACAATTATGTTGCAATAAGTTGGTCGCCTGGTCACTGAGCAGGCAAAGCGCTAATTCGCGTGTTGCAAATATGTGAGTTGGCACTTCAATTGATATGGGGAGGGGGGTTGGGTATCGGAATAAGGCAGTCAGTAAGTGGCATGGCAGTGAGGCAAGGCAGGCAGGCAGGCAACAAAGACATGGCTAGACAATGGAGTCACTGATTAGTTGTGAATTTACTGCTGATTAAGATGCTTTTAAAAAGAAGTTGCCGACAAATGAACTTTAGCAAAACTTGTTTGTACGTCTGTGTGTGTGCGTATATGTGTATGTATGTGTTTGTACTTGTTGTTGTTGTTGTTGTCACAAACTTTTCGTTGAATTGGCAGTTTATGAGAAATTCAAGGACAGCATTAATTTCGCGCTCAACTACGCTCGCGAGGCACACAACACACACACACACACAGTCGCCACACTTCAGAGTTTGGACACGCGAACACTATACATACATATACGTATATATATATATAGATACATACATAGATATGCTTTTTTTTATGTGTACACTGAATGTCAGTGAGTGAGTGTGAGTCATTGAGTACAGCAGTAAAAATGTGCAAACAAATCAAAAATGCTGAACCGGCAAAAATTTTTACTGAGCGCAATTTATGGCATCGCACGTGGCGGCTTTTAACTCAACTCTATTTGTTTTTCTAAGCTACTCTTTAATGCAAGGCATGACATATGTTATTAGCTCTACACAAAACACATTTATTTTTAAATATTAAAACAAAAATATAAAGATTATAAAAGCCCAAAGTCACATCATCGATGCTATCATAGAAACAAATAGAGCTCTCGAATTATAAAACATTCACAATAAATTCTACAAATATTTATGGGATTTACAAAAAACAAATATGCTTACAACTGATATGGTATATTTTTCAGTTTTATAGCAACGATCCGAAACTTTTAATAAGTGGCATATAAATATTTGCCAATGGTTATTCGCAGTCACAGCACTTAATTACAACTTTTAACTGGAGATACACACAATCGAAATTCAACGTAAATATTTAGACAGTCAATGTAAATAAGTGCAGTGCAATATGTCATTGGAACAATGCTAAATAAAATCACAGTGTATATGGGCATTTTCTGTTGTGTTGTGCTGAAATGTTAAATGAAATCATGACTATCAGCTCAGCTCGAATGCAAATTGCATGCCACACGCGTAGATACAGAATCGGGGCATCTGCCGGGGCATCTGCTGCAACAGTATTTGTCCATATGTTAATTACAGTTTTTTTGATATCTAAATTGTTATTGTTGTTTCAGATGCTGCTGATCTATTGACAAGCTAAACAGTTGTCTGTTGCACGCGAACCGTTACCTGATTGTAAATCCAAATAGAGGGATGCAGTTTTGTTGCCGTTTGTTGACGTTTTATAAATTCGTACAAATTTATTGCATCACATTGGTGTGTGTCTCTCTGTGTATGTGTGTGTGTGCGTGCGGAAGCTAATAGCATTTGCAATGTAATTAACAATTTAGCAGAAAGAGCAGCCATTTTATTATTGAGCCAACTAGTAAAGCTAGTCAAAAATAAATATATATATATATGTGGGAAAAAACAAAATTTAAAATTATTGTGCAATTATTTTATGCGCATAATTTCATTTTAATTAGAAAATGCGTTTAACTAGCGTGCTTAAACCGTCATCATCTTCACCAACATGGCCATTTGCTTTGGGGCATGCAGCAATAAATAAATATGCTACAAACTATTTTTTAATGGCAAATTTAATTACCTTTTGTGGCACTCACACGCGCCTCACATTTTCACATATTCATTAGCTGCATGTATAGAATTAAAATATACTGCATATATATATTTTTCAGCGGATGTTGCGCATAAGGTCAACCCAAATGCCGCCAGGCACTTGCTGTTAGTCAACGTAACTCAGGACTCGCATTGGTATATATATATATATATATATATATATATATGCACATCTCTTTATATATATTTGTGTATATGTGTTTATTGTGGCCACATTATGCTACTCACGAATGAATGGGTAAATTGGCTGCATTGTTCAGTTTGTAGGGTCTGCAGACAGTTACGTGTAAAGTGGCATAAAGGCGCAAAGATGCATGCGTCATGTGGCTGGGTTAATTAAAGACTGTGCACCACAGAGCATCAACAATGGCATGTCGATGAGGCTACTTACAACAACTAATTTAAGCCGTACAATATTGTTTACCACTCATATGGGTAATATTTGTAGCAACTTCTGAGCTCAGAGTACAAAATTGTTTTTTCCACTTGTTTGAATAATATTTGTATTAACTTTTCTCAGCTGACTTAAGAGCAGTTTTAAGTTTTATATTCATGATGAAAGCTGCACCATAAACTTTAAATTTTTATAGCAAACAGTTTAACAATTAACAATTGAATCGATTAATTGGGTGAATTCCTTTTTTGTAATTTTGACAGGTATTTATAAATTTCTGTTATTGTAGCGCATTACAAAAAACGTAGTTGCGCAAATGTGTTTAAAATTGTGAATAAAAAAAACACACACACACACACACACATGAAAAACAGGAAAACAATGTCGCAATAGCAGCGGAAGCTGTGTGTGTGTGTGTGTGTGTGTGACTGAGTGGGTGTGCCTCACAGTGGTGATGATGTGTGTGTGTGTTCGCCTCGTCGCTTAGCTTATTAAACAAACACACACAGACTTTTAATTACTTATATAGCTGTAGGAAAATACTTAAATATATTTACGCACACATATGCGCTGCTAATTGCGACCAACAGACGCACAAAAAACCCACACACACACACACACACACACATATGCACATTGCTAGAGCTGCAAACGCTCATAGTTAATGCACACTTCCGTTTCCGCTGAAATGCCCTGCACCGTGGTTATTTTTATAAGACTCCCCGCGGGACCCTTAACAGTAACCTGCCACACAATTGCTGTTGTTGCTGTTGTTGTTGTTGCCACATTTCGCGGTGTGTTATTGTTAATTTCAACAGTGCTGCTGCTGCCGCTCTTTGAAGGATGAACGTCCTAGCTGTCTGATTGACGGCCAGACTGCACTCCAAGCATGCGGTGCACAACTGCCACATGCCCCCTGCCACAGCTGCCACATGCCCCGCTGACAGTTTGATGTGCTGCAGCAGCGTTTGCAAATTAACAACATTTTAAGTGCGCGGCCGCAAAAAGTGGAAAACTGCCAGCATGGATAAACATTGACAGTTGCGGGCGGGGTGGCAGCCAGAAGGGGCAACCATGGAGTGGCTAAAAATAAAGTGCAGCTTAAGCAAATTAAGCGCAAAATCAGAGTGATGACATTGCGACAGCAGACGAGGAGCAGCCAGAGCAGTGGCTAAATTAAGTAAAGATAAAGAAGTCGGAGTTTGAGAATGAGGTAGCCGTAGAGATTTGAGCCGAAAGCACATTATTCAATCATTTAAACATTGGACTAGAAGAACAAACACAAATACGTCGCCAACTGGGAACTGGGAACTGGGAACTGGGTAAGGAGCGCGAGATGTGCCAAAGTAAATTGAATTCCTAGATGCCTAATTGAGGGCAGCACTCAAAGGCCGTCTGTCAACGTCCCTGTCCCTGGCACGTAATGTCCTTCACAGGCCAGCGGCGGTCGCAACAGAAGCTTCACTAGCCCCTCCCCCTCTCTCCTTCTGTTTCCCACATTTCGATCTGGGTAATTGCTGCTTGAATTTCAATTCACATTCCGATTTGTAATTGCTGAGTTGAGATGACTTAACCCGACCCCCGACAACGTGGCCTTGCTCTGGCCTTAAACTACTCGAAATATTCAGTGCTAACACTTAAAATTAATTTAATTTCTGCAAGAAGCTGACAGTCTCCAGATGAATATATATCTTAAATTTAATTCTTTATAAAAATATTTAAATTCATTTTTAATTCTTTACAGATTTTTTACAGTAATTAGCTAAATCAATAAAGGACAACTTAAGCCTTCTATATTATTTTTAACTAGCTTAAATTGTTTTCTAAAATCCAAATACCCTCTTCACAAGAGAATAGAAAAACCATTTCTTGGGCAAACTAATTTTCTATGCCACTTAGCTGAATGGAGGCTGGAGTCTGATTTGGTCGCGGATTGCTGCTTGATGGTTAGGGGTTTTGCTGCAGGTATTTGGCCATTTCCAAACAACATTCAATCAATTAATTATTGTTTTATGCCGCATTCAATCCTTCGAAATAGCCGCTCTCTGCGAAGGCAACGACCAAAGCAAAATGGGCGCACACTTTACAATTAATTTGCCATTATGTGCTGGGTTCTCGCCGCTGACTCTGCGCCATTTTTAATCGATTTTCATTAGAGACTGGCTGCGGCCGAATACCGTTGTTCGTCACTCACTTGACGCTTCAATTGGCCACGTCTAAATGGGCATTCAGCCAGCCCACCAGCCCGACCAGCCCGACCCGACTGCTGCCTAATTTGACTAATAAGCCTGGCCATTGCAACGGCTGTTGAACTTCCGGTTAGCAACAGTCAGACACACAGACGGCCAGACTGGCAGTCGAGTTGGCTAAGCCAAAGGGCCACTTCGGTAATTATATGCCACAACAGTTGGGCGTTGAAGCGTCTGCTGGCCTCAGGCACCAAGTACCGTTGCCGTTGAACCCACCCTTCCACCTCTTCCATATTGTGTTGGCTTCTTTGTAAGGATTTGCTTCATTCTTTCTTCGTCGTTCCATGTTGCTCTTATTGGTTAATCATTAGCCATAAAGAATTTAATTTCCGTTTTTTAATAGGCAACCATTCTGGTTTCGGCTCTGAGTCGCTTGTTTAACTTCTGTTTGCCCTTTGAATATTATACGAAAATTAAGCCAAGTCCTAATTGCTTTGCTTATAGCCGCAGTTTGATGATACCAACTTTCTAATCTTTATGATTTAAGCAAGCTAACAAATCGATGCAAGAATTCAAGAAATTAATTCAGTTCAATGGCCCACAGAACGTGACAAAATATACAATCAGAGCAAGCCGATAGATCGATCAACTAGAATTATGACTTGCAATTGACCTGTGTCGATGTCAGTTAGTCAATTTGAGTATTTCAATTGGACTCTGAAGTGCAGCAGGACACGCATACAAAAAGCCAGCCAGTCAGGCGAAACCAGGGAAACCAAATGGGATTGGCTAATCATTTAGCCAGTAGTCCGTAAGTCAATCGAGCATTGACTGATATGCCAATTGAATGACGCCATTGAAAAGCACTCAATAATTTACAAGCCTGCCCTGTCCAGAGAGGGGAAAAAACTGGATTGGTCATTGGGGTGAGTGAATTGAGCAATCACAACAAATTGGGCCGACCCTGAAATGCTTTATAATTTCAGTAGTCCAGAGATATAAATCGGTGTGATGGCGATGATTGTAGAGCAGTCGGAATCAAGTTTACTTTAGCCAATGAAAGGAATGTAAAAGGCCAAAAACAACAACAAAAGCCACAGCAATATGCCATTATTGATTCAAGCCACATTGCTTTATTGCCTACACCATATAATTATTAGATATTTAGTACATATATATATATCGGGGATGCAATTAGTGGCATGTGAAACACGAAGTTGACCTCAAATAAATACAAACTGAACAATCAATCGACTGAATACGGCTTATGATATAAGTATATATCGTTAATGTATCTCTTACTCTTTGCCTTCGCTCAATCATTAGCCACAAATGGCCAGCCTGTAAATAGGGTTTGTATCTAATTGCTGCCGATACTATATACTATATACACCCAAGTCACTGCAACTAATAAGCATACTAACAAACACTCAGTCAACACTCAGTAGACACATTTAGACAGACAACGAAACTAACTAATGATACGATAACTCAAGACGAGGTGTTTCTATAGAAACATATATACAAATTAATGTATATAAATACTGACAGTGGGTAGTTCGATTAATTTCATATGAAATTCATTAACATATAATTATGTTCTTGCAATTGCTTCTAATTGAAGTGCTTTAGCTCTCTGGAGGCGTTTGTTTTTTTTTTTGTAGACACATGCTGTATTTCCTTCGTTTTTTTCCTAATATAATATATAATATATTTAATATCTGTCATTTACAGTGTAAACATTTAGTCACATACTAAATTTAAAAATTTTTAAAAAGTATTATTAAATTATTTAGTTATATTTCTGTTATTTTTCAGTGCATGTTCCTATTTATTTTATAACCACATTCCGCCGACATATAAGTTAAATGTTGCACCACTGTAAATCCTCTTATTAATGGAGAGCAATCAGGACGAACCCTCCCCGCAAAATGCTGCACATGTGTAGTTAATAACCCATAATTTATTTGCCTTAGTTTCGCTCCCATTTACTTAATTGTAAGTCACACTAACCAGACAAATATCTAAGTACGGCACTATCCAACACAAATTGATTTCTTGAGATCGGTTTATTATTATATATATATATTGATATATTCGGTTAATTGCAGGGCGGTCTAAGTCTGTTATTAATATGCAGAAACATAACAATTTACTTCAGTTCGCAACTGTGTTGTTAATATATATAACGGCGCAACTAACAAACTAATTACTAGCTGAATTGGAAAAGCTATAATTATTTAATAACAATTTCGTGCCAATTAAAAAGTGAATAATATGCATGAGTGTTGAAAATCTCAGGTTTGCAACCTGGTCGCTTGATAATCTCTTGTATGGCCTGTTTATTGTGTGTGCGCGCTCAATTTGGCCTGACTCATGCACCATTAATTGGCCATTTTCATGGTTGCTGCAATATATATTTTAGTGGTCGAGCCCAACCAAAAAAGGGTCACGTCTCCCTTTTGGCCGAAAAGCCCTACTCAAAGCCGCACTCTCCTTCCCCTGGGTGTTGCTGTGACCCCTCTCAACGACCAATTACACCTAAACAGCTTTAATTTAATTTAGCTTGCAGCCCATTTGCCGAGCAACTCCCGGCACACCCACCCCTTGCGGGGCAGCCTGCCTGACTCTGTGGGTTTGGGGCAGGAAACAATGGCGCGGATGTAATGTTCGCATTATGCTCGTTCACAAATTGTAAGCAGCCATTATGTTTCTTCGTGTTGCTGCCCCATGTTTCTGCTAGGTGTGTATGTGTGTGTGTGTGTGTGTGTGTATGTGTTCGTGTGTCTGGTTTTGCAGCATTGTAGTGCCCACCCCAACGTGAAGAGGCCTGGTCCTCAGACCTCGGCCGGTCGTTGCGTCCTTTTTGCCAGCATGTAAAATGATTCAACGCTCGTGTTTTCCATTGTTCCGGCCGCCTCTCAGCTCAGTCGTACGTCAACATAATGGAGGCTTCGTGATGGCATTGTTGTTGTTTGTTGATTGTTGTTACTACTGTTGGCCATGGCCATGCAGTGGTATTACCTGCCTGGCCATATTTTGCAGTGCTAGTTGAGTTTACTCGAGAGCAAGTGCAATGCTAAATAACAGCAAAGTTTTTAGCCGTGTTTCTGATATGCGTTGCACAAATTTCACTTATTTATCAAGTTAATGGATGCTGCAGTCGACGCGCGGCTAAAATTTAATATATATATATATATATATATATATTATATTCTCTTGATTTACTGTTAAGCACTTTTAGTTTATCTTGTTTGACATTCCAAACCAATTCGCTTACATAAAACATGCAATTTCTTAAAACTTGTAAGCTAAGGACAGGAATAAATGGCTTCTTTGGCTGCCAGAATTTCATCACATTTTCTCTAGTCAATTTGAAACTACCATTTTCAATTTGAGAAAAATGCATGTATAAATCATGTCGAAAAGGTCATTACCACACAAATTACATGGCAATCAATGGGCCGGCCTACAGTTTGCGGTCGACAGACCTGCTCCTAGCCAAGGAGCAACAAGTAAAAAGAACACAGCACTCAAAACTCAAAATTCAATTGCCAAAAGCCAGCACAAGAGCCAAGCCAACTTTGAGAATTAAGTCGACTTCAAAATGCTCTTGCAAAAATATTTATAAGATTCGCAAAGTCAAAACCAGCTGAGCAGTAAAAGAAAGAGCAATGATTATTATTTTGAGGATTAGTTTTAAATCCTTTGATATAACACCTTTTTCAGAAAATTCGTCTATACTTTAGATTCTAATTGCGGTCAAGATAGATAAGTTATTCCAAGCGAAACGATTGCTCTTTTGCCCTTTAGACAGTATGTAAATGCCCCTATTAGAGTGGCCTCAGATTTGCCTGAGTAAATTTATTAAGGCATATTTGCAGACGAATTGCAGACCCCGGATGCACTGATGTGGTCATCTTTTCTGGTCGGTTTTAGTTGAGTTATTCACTAAAGGTTTCCGTTGTGGGCAATTTGTGTGGGCACATTGAGTTAAATATTAAATTTCTGATACTTAAACTGAGTTTGCAATATCTAAAGTACTTAAGACCCTTTTAAGCTATTTGTAATTTGTACTTTGTGAATTGTTTCTGTGTGTATTTAATTAATAAGTCCATTACGCTCCACCCTAGAAATATGCACTTACTCAATCAAATGTGAAGTTTCTCTCTGTAATTACGGATAATTAATTGCATTTGTTTAGCGGCATTTAGCTTTTTGAATCATAAGTAAATTACACAGTTCGGTGATTAGACAAATCTATGCAAATTTACCATTGAATTTAGATTTTGTTTTATTAAGTTGGCAAAAATAAATATAAGATTTAAATCCTGTTGGTTTCTACATAAAATAAATAACTAAATTATTTGAAGACAATGTGCAAATTTAAGCTCTAAGCCAATTGAATTCAGTTGAACTATTTCAAGTTGTTGTGCATTTAAATTATTCATTTGAGTAAACAATAATAAGAAAATTCAACGAAAAATGAATTTAAGAATTTCAAATGTATAAATACTTTTAGTCTTTAATAAAATGGGTGTTTCGAATTTATTTTTTACATAGTTGACGCCACTTATTGACAGACGGATTATTTTTTCTATTTATTGTACTCTCGTTGGATTTTTTATTGGGTCATCGGAAACTGATTGTCGTTATTCAATTAAAATAGCTGCCGAACTTTTCAATTTAGCAAATCAAGTACGTTGAATGTAGGACTATAAATTTGCCGCAGTTTGGCCTGGAAAAAAACCCTGAAATTTCTACGATATTTATTTATGCGTGAATTGCGTGATTTATGTACGAGTTTTGGGCAAACCGCAGAACAACACTTCAGCACACTCCTAAGTACTTATTGTCTACACTTGTCTTGTTTGTATATCCATATTAACATGTGTGCAACTGAATGTGTGTGTATATAATGATTTCTGGTGTCTGCTTGTGGCGAGTGGAACAAATAAAAAAACAATATAATTCATTGCAAATAAAGCAAGCGACACACAATTATTTATCACTGTGGCGGCCGTCAAGCGGCACTGACAGCCAGTCAGCGATGGCGTTGCTGATGTATCCGTCTCTCGCTGGAAGCGACTTTCCCCTCAAAAATCTCTACCACCCACAAAAAATCAAAAGCAAATACCACAGAACAATTGTCAGTCAGCAGAAGCAGAAGCAAACACAGATACAAATAAAGATACAAGAAATACAAACACATACAAACTGGAACTGAGCCGCGGATACAAAGGCGCCAGAAACTTTTAGGTTTTGAATTTTCCCAGTCGTCTTTTCTTCTTTTCTTATAGAGCACTAGCTAGGCCTGTTCTGGGACTTGGAGAACGAACTTCAGTCGGGTGAGCCGTGGCCAAATATTTTGTGCTAAGTCTTCTTGTTCACACTAACGCGTCGTTGACAGTTCTTCGTTTTAATTCCGTATTTTATTCTCTTATTTTTTTCCATCTTTTGTTTGCTTGCCTTAAGTTTTTGGGGAAACACTATTAAAGTGGCCACCACATCGCGTTGGCTTTGGCTTTGATGTTGTTTTTGTTTTTCATAGATTTGTCTGTTTGTTTGTCAGCCTGTTTGTCAGTCGTTGCCTCGTTGTGTTTTGTAAGTTGTGTGAAATATCTCACCAAATGGGAACAACCAACACCCGCCTCAAGGCTGTCGCTTCGTCGATTTCATGGTCAAACTTTTGTAAGCCTCATCGTTCATTCATGTTTTTGTTGGACGTTTCGAAAGTGTGGCAACGCCGCAGCACGCGCTCTCTCTCAACTCAAAACTGCGGTTTGTGTCTTGTCTACAAAACTGGTTTCAATTTTAAGATGCTGTTGCTGCTGCTTGGGTTATGACGTTTTTTTGTGTCGTTTCTGGGCAACGTCTGGTTAAGTCATATTAACATATTCATACACACGCACAGTAACTATAACTTTGTTGTGTGTTAATTTGGCAGTTTTTCAAGTGCTGACATTGACCCACTTACCGTTTGTCGACGTTGATTTCATCTTCATTTCCAACGCTTTCGCCTCATATGCTGCTTGGCAACGCCAAATCGACAGTCATTTGAGTGTTAAATGCGGTCAATAACATTTCAAAGATAACATTCGATCGCGCACACTCACACACACACACAGACCTATCAAAAAACCACATCACTTACATGCCGGATTTTCATTTGTATTTAATTGATGATTTTGGTAAGCGTAAATGCGGCGCATTTAGAAGTGCTCAGCTGACCACAACACCCACTTCCACTTGCATCAGCTATTTACAAATTGGGAAATTGTTCCGTCTATGATTCATCTAACGAATTGTTCATTACATAATGTGTGATTTACATTTATGAGTTTAACTTGATGCTCAAGTTTAATAGAGTTTTTCTGTTATAATTTAGGTTTATTTTAACTGTCAATTATAGCACCATTTTATGAATTCATAATATTATTCTATATTCAAAATAAACAATTTTGGAATATTTATTAAAGTTACTTTAAAAAAATATTAATTTCTAATTAATTAGTTAATTAAAAAATTAAAATTAAAAGAAAGTTTTCCATATTTGATTACACTTTTTTATATCTTAATCCAAAACTTATCTTCATATGAATTAAATACTAATTTTAAACGATTAAAATGCTTATGATTAAAATTATTAATTATGAATGGTAAGCAAACTCCTATGCATAGTAATATTCATAAGTACTTACATGGAACCTTTGGGCACTGTCATGTTGAGGCCGTCAAGAACAATGTTTGGAACCTTGCCCCCGCCATACATTTTGTGGGCGCGCCTCACGCAGACCGCTTGCTGTCGGCGCGTCGCCAGCGTGGATGGCTGTGACATGAAGAGGCGACGACGGGCGGCCAAGTCCAGATCACTGTTTGCCGCAGTTGCAGCTGCAGCTGGCGCCGTTGGCGGCACTCCATCGGCTTCGGCTTCCATGTTTCTAGATGTTGTTGTCGTTTGCTGCAAAATGGCGAATAGAATTCGATGTGAACATTTGCGTGTATTTGAACATTGATATTAAAAAAGAATAGATAAAACTCAATTTGGCAAACGTTTTGCGCGGCATCGTTTGCAGTTTGCCATTGTTACTGGCTCTGCAATGACAAGAATGAAGCGATGCAATATGTATATACACACATATATATATAAATATATTTATATATACGTATAGATGACATGACCCACGCAGCAACTCGCGTAAGTGGAGCCAACTCCAGCCATGCATCCTCGCTGTCAGTGTGCGTCTAACTTGGCCAAGCTCTAACGATTGCCGTACTTGTCACTATTTTTTTATTGGCTATTTTTTTCAGTGGTGATGCTGCTGTTGTTGTTGGTTTTAGTGCTGCTACAGTTGTTTCACAGTTGATTAAACCAATTTTTGTATATGGCCAAGCTTTTGGCGAGTACCCTGCAGTTAGCCAGTGATGGATATTGCTGCCATGTAGTGGCAGCTCAAAGTTGTTCGGCTATTGCCAATTTTGCAGCAGTCAGTGAAATGAAATTTTCAAAATGGCCCCAACCAGCTGGCTGACCTGCTGGCGGGTTAACGGCCATTTTGACCAAAAATGCTCGAGCGTTTGTCCTTTTATTTCCATTTTGTTTTCATTTCAAGTTGACGTTTTGCTAATCGAAAACGCAGCAAACAATTTGCGCATTGCCGCTAAAGTTTTGCAATTATTTTGGCCAAACCTCATGACCAAAAAAGGGGAACAGAAATAATAAAAAAAAACAAATATGTATAATATATATATAATACATAGAGTAACCTAAGCTCCATTTTATTTATTGATTTACTTCGCACTAACAATGCTCTGGCCAAATAAATAAAAAAAGGCATAACAACAGCAAATAACTAACCAAAAGTAAACAACAACTGACGCCTTGTGGCTCGGTACGGGGTACGCCTCCTCTTTGCTTTTGGCCTGGCTTTTTCGGGGCCAGCAGCAAGAAATAAACTTTCTTGATAAATGACTTCAATGTAATTAATTTCTGCTCAGCTCGCAGTGCACTGCTGGCAAAATTGTAAGCACAAGTGTTCGGCTGTAGGAAGAGACGGGGGGGTAGGTGGGTAGGCGTCGAGTGGGTGGGTGGCTGGTGCTGTTTGGTACGGCCACACTTTTGTGTGTGGTGCGGGTGGCGTGTGGTTAGGCGGTGGTAGGAGTAAGCTCATGAGTCTGGCCTGGCCTGGCCAAATGCTGTCACTGCAAATGTTCAGTTGGTTCCTAGAAGTCTTCCTTCCTTTCTATGTTTCTGTCTGTGTGTCTGTCTGTCTGTCTGTCTGTCAGTCTTTCTGTCTGTCTGTCTTTTGGCCTGTTGTGTCTGCATGTGGTAATACAAGTCAGAAGCTGCCCCGCAGCATTTCAATTACGAAATATTGTTTAAACATGTAAGTAGCTGATTGGGCCAACTTATTGTTGGCCACACATGATAGTCAACAATTCAAGGAATTCTACCCTCTGTTACCCATAATTACATTATCATTAAGTCATCAAGCTTCAAGCAATTCCAAATTAATTTCATTTCATAATAATTACTATTGCTAGATTTGTGATCGCACATTTGCACATTTTGTGAAACGCAACCGACCACAAATCATTTTTCTGATTGCTCAGGCGCCCTTAGTTTTTCAAGATGAAATTATATATAAAAATATATATTTATTTAAGTCCCAATTACGCAGTTTTTCAAGACCAAATTTTTTAGTATGCCATCATAAATTTAATAGGAATATGAAAAAACTACCCAACATATATTTCCGCCAAACACGCTTACATAATCAGTAAACAAACATTGCAATTGGCTCATAATTGAGCAACATCCGTTTATTTTTATTGTCTGACTTAGCCGATTTTAATCTGATCTTATTTCAATTTTTTTTGCTTGTTGTGCGTTGCCACAATTTTGTTAGCAAGACTGTCTTTAATTGAATTTTCATGCTGTTCTTACAGTAACCACTAACCTTTGTGCCCCGCCTGCTGTGCCACAATTGTGGTGCTGTCCACTTGCACATGCCTCTAATTAAAACTTTATTTATCTTTAGCTGGGTGGCCCTAAGAGCTTGCTGGCTGATTGGCTCTAGTTTGGAGTACACTGGGCACCACAGTAACCACAAATTTAATCAAACAACTGTAAAACTAAGTCCACAAATGCAAAAATACATATGCAAAGATAACTACCTTGAACAGAAACAAACAAACAAACGAACACGTGCCAAATCTTTGAGTGCTTGCAAATTGTAGAAACAACAAGAAAGTTGTGTGCAATAATTTAGAGAAAAAAAATCTGAATACATAGAAAAAAAAAGAAGAAAAAAAAGGTGTTGGCAAACTACGAGTGTATCTAAACAGACAAAGGTATCTTTTATTGTAATAAAATGGCTAACGGCACGTGAACAATTTGAAGGCAGACAACCGTGCCGGCAATTTTCTGGTTACCGTAAATCTTTTAAAGTTTTTACGTGTCTCGTTGCAAACGTATCCATATTAGGTATCGCTAGCACAGATTCCTATCCGTTCTCTATATTATGCCAGAGCTGGTTGCCGAAACAGGTGCCAACTTGACAGGCAGCTGAAACGGAACAAAAGTAAAAAAATAAGGCTCAAGAGCAACAGTCCGATAAGCGGGGGGGCTGGGGATACACCAGCTGGGCGTATGCATGAAATGTAAAATATGCTTATAAATAAAGTACAAAACAAACACACAAATACACACACACAACGAAAACACTCGAAGGGGGCACACACACACACACACAAAGTTTGAAGTTCAGCAACATAAAGAAGTGCAAATTGTTGCGTGCTGCGATTGTATCTATCGAAGAAGGCCGCACAAAGGTATTTCCTGCCAACAAATACAAAAGCACCGCAATAAAATGAAATACAACAAGAAGAGCAACAGACACAAAAATTGGCGCGACAAAGAAAACTCACAAGTTATACATATTTTTGGGTGTGTGTGTGTGTGTGAAAGGGGGGAGTGCTAAATAAAAAAGTTATAAAATGAAATGATTATCTGGTGCCTGGCGTTTGTCTAGCCATAGAAGTACATGAGTAAATACGCCTATACACACACACACACACACACACATATAAGTATTTGTATAGGTGTGTCTACTCAATGTCCTTGAGATATCTTTATCAAAAGTTGCGACAGCTTAACTCGGCCCAGGTAAATAATTCCAAATGTGACGAAACTCGTCTGCGTCTGGGTTTATTGCAATGCGAGTCACATATTTGTACTGGTTTACTGCATTTATATGGGGTGCCCCACACATATATTTATAGGTTATATGATCTCAGCATTTATGGTGTTGGTATAGGTTTATCGTTCGCATAAACTTTAGTGCATATGAAGATGTTAATCATGACATAATCACAGTCACAGTTCAGATCAAAGGATCTCCACAGAGCTCCATCGTAAAACGATTATTAAATATACTTATAAAAATGTTATAAATTATTATTGTTTATTGAGCAATTATTGTGTGCGATGCACATTAATGGATAAAAAAAACCGAGACATATTTATATAAAAAAAAAAACCCTAATTTTATTTTAAGTGAATTTTCTATAAAGTCCTAAAAACAAACCATTTTAGATTCACTTATAAACATTTTATATTCACTTTTCAACATTTTTTGTAAAGCTTTCTTAATATTTAAAGTAAAAAATCTGTGTTTAGTCTTTTTGGCACTAACAACTATTTGGCCATTGAGAATTAGGCGCCATTAGCTGGTTGAATGCATCATTTGATGGCTTTGGTTTTGTTTTTTCTGTGTGCTATCAAAGGGCTATATTGTCCATAAGTACGCACAGTTTAAGGCACAAACATGAAATGGGTCAATGGCTCTTCTAGGCAACACACTTGCTGAGCCAGTTCATTTACATATAAAACGCATTTGAAGTACCAAACCAACCAGAGCCTAGCAACTATAACGAACAAAATCTTCCATACAAAACTCAGTTTTGGCAGCGTAATAAATATTTATATTTATTTTTGCACATACACAAAGCTATTGTAGTGCTATATCTTTCTCCCTCCCTACTCTCTCACAGTCTCTGCAGTTTGGTCAGTTTTTGTTGGCCCTAAAAAATTTGCACAAAATTTTACGCTCAATAAATTTAACAGCAAAAAATGCGCTCATGTGTTAGTAATGGGCCAGTTCCATAGACATCCTTACTAACACACACACACACATAAATGAATTTTCATAATAGTTAACAAATAATTTGCCACATCTCTCTTCAAATAAAGTTTCAGAAAAATGTGTAGCAAAATATTTTTGTAAATAGTAAATGGTTTGCGTATTTTTCAAGAGAGCTGCTTAAATAAATTTGGTTTCCATCGAAACGAGAAGTAAGTGCAAGAAAATGGATGTGGCAAGAATATTGTTTGCGTTTCAGATACATTTCCCTTGCATTCCCAAAAGATAAACACAAAGCGCAAAAGCTGCAAAAGCCCTTGAAATACTCAGTAAAAGGTAAACATAGAAAACAACTGCAAACTGCAAACTGCAATTCGAAAATGCAGTATTATTTTTCACATAATATTGACTATTTACGAATAAAACACAGCAGTCGCAAAATTGAACATACACTTACCAAGTCAAAAGCAACTGTGCGAGTGTGTGTGTGTACGTGTGTGTGTGTGTATATATCATTTGTTTGGCTCGCCTGGGGTTTTGGGGTTTTTGTGGGTTGGTCGTTTGCCAAGCACATTTGTATGAAATGAAGCCTATTTTATTTTTTTATTTCTGTGCTACCAACATAAGCCGCAATTATTACGAGCCATTAGTTTGTAAATAATCATTGATGTTCTACAATGAGTCTGGTTTCTCTGAGATTTACGAGTACATAATTTTCGTAATTTATTTTTAAGAAATGCATTTGCAATCACAATCAAATTCTTTTAATAAACTCAGAAAACACAAACTGTGTGGATCAGTTTTAAACATGAATGCAAACATAAACGGACTATAAACATTGCTTATAGCTTAAGGCTATAATGGTGATTGTAATTTCGATAATGTAATCTTTAGTTCTATTAACTGAATATCTACTAGTCGAGCATTTATCCTGACAACATGCTCGTTTTATTTTCCATTGTGCTGTTTTATTGATTAAGCAGTTTCAATACAAAGCTACAAAACAGTTTGCAGATGGTGAGTACATTCCCATCTTGCCACCATCAGCTTCATCCCTAGCATACCCACAACATACCCACACAAATACAGGCACCCACACACACACACAGATGAATCGAGGAATATATCGTTTTCATTACCCGTAGCATACTTTTATGCGTTTTGAGCTTTGGCGCAACATTGTTAACTCTCCGTGATATTTTCTGATTGCGAATTTCACTAAACTACACTGAGCACAATTCAAACTCTTACTTAAATTTAAAATTTAAGCTGCATAGTAAAAGCATTTTTTTATTCAACTGTTATGCAAATGCAGCTGCCATAACGCAATTAATCAATTTGAAGTGCAGTAATTGCTGTATATTTTTTTTCAATGTACTATTTGCAATTCGTTAAATTCGCATTTCCATTCTTTCACTTTCTTTTTCTCTGTGACTGTGTTAACCTCGACTGATTTTCCATGACTCAGCGTTGTTAATTGAAAATTGTTTCAAATTTCAGTTTGTAGCTGTATAAGCCACTGCCGCTATAAGGGTCAATTGGTCAACTGCAAAATGGGCAACGATGCAATCGATGTGAGATACAATCGCACTTGGCTAGTCTACCGAAACGCAGCAGTTGAATTGTACAAAGCAGTTAAGTGGAAAACTTACAAATGAATTTCATTAGAACACAGCATAGGATTTAATTTAAAACATTTTTTATATTCAACTTTTAACTGAATTCAAGTCATTATCATTAGTATACCATAATTTGTTTTATAATATATAAGTGTTTTACTCTATCATTAAAAAACGATATATTTTCCCCTTAATAGCACTCGCATGCAGTTCACAATTTATTTTGACCTGTTCAATAACCAAACCGTCTAGAATGTATACAAAATGGCATATAATAAAACTAAATTACAAAAGTAATAAGAGGCTAACCACACACGGGCACGACCTTGTTGCTATTTAAGTCTAAAATCTGTAACTTTAAATCAACAAAATAAACGCAACTTTACCCAGTTTACAAGTTTACAAGTTGGCTCGAACGAGTGAGCAATATGTGCACTTCGAACCGACCGAATTAGCAACTATCTGTCAATTATTGGCTTTGTTCAGCTGAGGATTAAGTAGTTTATACATCGACTTTGAACGCTTGCACTCGAGAGAGTCAACAGAGAGCTTGTTGAACTCAGGGGCAAGTCAAGGAATGTGCATCCTCAACAGTGTGGATCTCAAAAAAAAAAAACAAAATAAAATTCTAAGTCATTGGCTAAGTGTGGGGAACAGGTTTTCGTAAGTCAAACTGCTAATCAACTTGCATGTAACAAATCTGTCTGTAAAATGCCCACAAAGGTCGCTCATTGATTGCATAGTTTCAATAGAAAAAAAAACAAACTGACTAGAAAACAGTCAAAGTATAAAACTGCAAATCAACGCTTTACAAATTTATATATATAAATGAGTCGAAATGGGATACCGCCCAAACTTGACAGTGAATATTTTCCTCATTGTTTGGCCAACAAATCACAGTTTAGAAACAATGGCAACGACGTCAGCAATGTCGCAAACGATTGCAGTTTTGTCTAATACAAATTGACATGTAATTTATAAGCATATTAGAAATGATATTAAAGGGGGTATGGGAGCTCATTCCCTCCCTCTTCGACTCCTCTCCAATCAAATATGCAATTCGATCTATTGTACATTTGTGCATTATGCAACTGCCACAAAGCCATTAAATCTGGTATGTGCACTCCATTTGCAATTGGATAAAGATAGTTTGTCAAATGTTTGTGCTGTGTCTTTTGAAACACACAAACTGTTGGATTAACCCTGATACATCCATAAATAATATGTATTATACCAGGCAAAAGGAGGAAGCTGGGCACAATACAGAAATAATGACAGAGACTAGTCCAGGGTGAAGTTGATTCTGATTCTGATGTAGTGATGGAATTTGTTAAATAATAATTTAGTCGATATTAAAAAATCCATTAAAACTATTTTTGTAGTAGAAAAATGGTGCAATTGTAGAATTAAATCATTTATCAAATACATTGTAGTAATTGTTTTTTTTTTTATTGCATGTCATGCAACAAATTATTGATGCTTAATTAATGGCTTATTGCGACTTAAAGTTAATGGATTCGGTCAAGACCTCCAATTGCAATTGGATAATGAACTTATTTAAACTTAAAACTGAACTTTAAACATGCCTTTTAAGACTTAATAGAATGTTATTTGTAAATGTTTTATTTTTTAAATTTATTGATTAAGAAATTCATTTTCCTATTTAGCCAATCACAATTAATAGACTTGAGCAGTTCAAAATCGTCATAGTCATCGTTATATTTCTAGAAAATTTACTACTAAGTTTTGAAATCCCCGCAATAACTTAACTCGATCAAAAGTTGCGTAAGTCTCAAAGTCAGTTTTACACTGATTTCAGCTCATCTCCAATTACGGGCTGAATTTGTAGTTTTTTTTAAATGCAAACACAGAGACAGGCGTATTGAAATATTTATGTCTTTGCATATTTTACAGAGACATTTGCACTTGACAATAACTACAAGAAGTACAAGAGTCGACAGGGCCTTGACAGGGATTAGTGGCAACGGGGGGGCAGGCGTTGATGATGATGACGTTGGCAATCGCTGCAACAGCCGTTACAGCAACAGCAGCACAAGCAATTGGGGCAGTAAGATGGGAGACTGGTGAGGGGTGAGAGAAGGAGCAACAGCCTCGAGACGCTGGCAGAAGCAGGATTAGAACATAAAGTGCATTGCGTTTGGCTAGGGTATGTTTCAGGTTACGCTTTGGGATTGAGTTTGCAATCGGAACTGCGTCTGGGGTCGGGACTGGCGGCAGGGTTAGAGACAAGCACTGACATGCATATGGCAACAGAGACACAAACACAGACACAGACACAATCACAGACACTGACACAGTGAGAGCAGCGAAAGTGTTGCTGTTATTTGTGTGACAAAGGCAAGACACAGGCTGCTGTTACAAGGGGGAGTGGGGAATGGGGGGCGGGTTGGATAGAGATATGAGGTGGCTTGGCAATGGATGAGCCTGGGGTATAAGCAAACGTAGACAAATCTCTCTGACACCGTCAGTCACTTACAGAAGTCAACAGAACATGGCACAACAAAACACAAGAGCAAACAAAGCGTACGAAATTGCATACATTGAATTTTTGGTTGAAATCCATCAAGTATACGCCATGGTGGTGTGCTGCTCAAAGCCACGCATTCGATGGAAAATCATGGCGAACCAAAGCACTCAAGCAAAAGGCGGTACAAATGTGCATCCCCCTTTTCAGCCCCCCTCAAGAAAACCCACAACCACATCACGTCTCTGTTTGCGCTCATACTCCAGACTGTTTAGCATTTATTTGCATATGGGCATCAAGGATGCGTCTGTGGGACAGGATGTGTCGCCGAAGTGTGGGTATTTGTTTATTTGTGCTTTTGTGTGCGTGTGTGTAAATATTTAAAGGCCTTCATTGCGTCGCTGTTGTTGCCTTAAGATGACAGCGAGTTATAAACCAAATTATATATTTTTAAAATTTAAAGCAGTGAAATTAGAATAAATAAATTAATATAAAATTGAAGAAACTGGATTTCATTAAATTACCGCAGGCAAAAATACACATTATAATGCTTTCCATGTGGAGTAAAAACGTGCTTATGTTTTATGTATTTTATTAATTTATATGTAAATTTAAATTCACCAAAATGTCAGCTAATAAAATATAGATTTTATCTAGTTTTGCATTGCGCAATAGCACAGAGGACTGCTATAATAATAATAATAAAACAATAAAAGTCAGTTGCACGGCAATTGCGAAATAAAAGCCAATAAAATATTGTATTTATTTGTCGTTTTGTGCAGTTGGTTTATACTATCGATTTTGTGCTACGAGCAATAATATTTGTAGTATTTTGCTAACGATTGTCTGCGCCACTGTGATTGTCGCATTGGCTGTCATTTACCTAGCACACACCCACACACACACACATGCACACATACACACATGCACTTAAAGCCAAGTAAATGCAGTTAAAGCTGGCCAGTCGAACATGAATGGTAATTCAATACATTTATTACCAACTCATTGGCTTTTCGCAAGTTCATGTATTTATTTATAAACAAACAATATCAAGTTATTAATATGCGCTGCTCAATACCATGACAAACAATACAAAAAAATAAAAAAAAATACAGAGATAATATTTGATTACACACATTGACAAATTGTATAAGCAATTATGCACAATTCAAAATTTTCAGGGTTTTTTGTTTGCAGTAATTGTGCACACCAAATTTTCAAGTAAATTTGGTATGCAATAACAATTAGCAATTAAATGTAATAATATCTTAACGGATTAGAGTGCATTTGACACAGTTTTTGCAGTTGAGCGAATTTCAATGAATTCAAACGCGACTACAAAAATGCCCAGTTCTGAGCTCAATTTCAGTTACGCTTGGAAGTCTCCAATTTCGGTTTAGCAAAACTACTCTTCTTCTATCTTTTAGATCAGCTTTTTAGCTTTTGTTTGCACACTTTTGGCCTTGGTGAGTAATCGTTATTTTAGGCTTTTCAAATACCCTATATACAATGCAAAATCTAAGAAAAGGTTGTTAAGTTTGTAAAGCAGCACGTTAAAAACAAAAAACATAGAGTTCAGTTATAAAAAAAAATCTAGCAAATCTGAGAAATATTGCGCAGCAAATGAAACTATTAATTCTAATTTGACTAAAAATATACCCAATAATTAACAGGCTGTTAAATTTCATACCTATATATTGATTATATTTAAATATCTATAAACAGATAAATAAAACAAAACATAAAAGCTTTACTGTTTTCTTTAACTATAATTATCACTATTATGCGATCCGACCTTTGCTACTTTTGCAAAAATCATCAGTAATTTTTAATAACCTCAGACTTTAGATGGCAAAATATTTTATTCACTTCTGGGCTTATAAGAAGAAAAAAAACATATTTTGCACAGGCTATCAGCAAGTCGAGCACACTTAAATTGGTTACTATTTTATTTACTTAGCTTGTTGAAACTCCAAACTTGGCATTGGTCAGAGTTTCAACTTGAGCTGGTCTGGCTCTAGCCATCAGCTGACTTTAACTTCTTTAATAAGCCACCTTCAAATATTCAGCACTTGTTGTTAATAGTAGCAGAGAATAAACACATTTTTATAGTCATAGCCAGCCAACCATCAGTTTTCATACGATTCACAAAGTAACCAATTCAGGATGCAAAAAAATTCAATACCAAGAATTTACCGATAATTTAAAACGAATCACAGCTTTTGGAGCCTCCACTTTTATTCACGTATGTTTTATGGACCTCTAGGTAGCAATAAAAAGAATTTCAGACAACTTTTTAAAATAGTATGCAAATAAGGGGGGTGGATGGCCACCTGCGAACAACAAAAAAAAAAAGAACAAGAAGAAAATGTGGCAACATCAAACGAAAATCGGCTACATATGCCTGTTTATATGCAAATATTACTTTTACATATGTACGCAAATATTTGGCAATTACTCCACTTTTCTCTGGTTGCTCTGGTTGTCGCCACCGGGCTGCGCCAGTTGTTTGCCTATTTTCAGATACAAATACGCAACGAAGAGATTGAAAAAAAAATACGCCACTTTGCATTTTTGCGAATTTTCAATTTAAATTGTAATTAAATTTTGTACGCCTCAATGCAAAAGTCGTGCATCTCTATAAATATTCCTCTCTCTCTCTATCTGTCTATCTATTTCGCTCTCAGTCTCGCAATATATTTTCTTGTATATTTTTCGATAATGCGCATCAAGTGCATATTTTTCTGGAGTGTGTGTCCTGCCACGCACAACCTGCCCCATATTTTGTTCACTTTTGCCTTGGCCGCTATTTGTCATGCAAATTTATTTTCGATTTCTTGTTACCAAAGATTTGGTTCAGATTATGCAAATGTGTCAAACGTAAGATTCGCAACCACACAGACACACACACACGAGACTGTTAAGAGGGCGTGGCATTTTGAATGCGTGTCGTGGTGCCTCTTCACTGCCTTACAAGCGGCTTATTACACTTAGTTGTTGTCGTTGTGGCATAAAAGCAAACACTTTGCATATTTTTATAAACAGTTTGCCAAATGATTTCCGTATTTTTAGTCATTGGAAAATATGACTTGGAAAATCTATTTTCGTCTCTATTGATTGTTTATCGCTCAGGCCATTGATCCCACATTGAGACTTGGAGTAATGGCATTTATATATCCACATTGACACAACAGTCACAATTCGGAGAATTGAATTTTATGATAAACTTTAAGAACATTTTACTTGCGATTTAATAAATAGATGCAAATTTACAACTTGATAAAAATTAATATATTGTAGTTACTAGGTTATACCTTGGTTATCTAGTTAATTAGGGCTCATTTTAAGAGTTATTAAATTCTATTCTAAGCTTTAGTAATTATCTTTTCTGCAACAGCTGAAGAGTTAATACACGCAAAGGATTTAAAATATAGCCATTCAGAAAATATATGTGTTAAAGCTAGTAAATCGAAGATTTTTAAATAAGTTATAAGTTTGAGTGTGAATAATATTTACTTCATTTTATACAATTTCTGTGGCAGGCGTCATATATCAGTCATATCATTTATGTATTCCAATGGAGTAGTTTTTGGCTTGGGTTTATTTATCTTTGAGCCCATCAATTGTTCACTCATTATGACATTTAAATTAAATCAAATAAACAAATTTAATTTATCATTGGACACATTTCAGAAAATACAATTTTGTTTCCTGTCCTGGAAAATGCGTTTATTTATTTTTTATTAATTTAAATTTTTTTGCATACTGTATTTGGTTTGATTATTTTTATTGGCGGTTACCTGTGGACGCTGTCATTTTATAAATGGTAAATTGTTTGCGCGGTCTTTTTAATTGAATAATTATATTCATATATATACATACATAAATATACATATATAAATATATATTTACAATTTTTTTTTTACTAAAATATTTTTTTCAGTTTTTGTGGGATAACTCTGCTTGCACTACTTGCAAATCAATTGCCAATATACGGTTTGACAAGGCATGAAACAAATGACCAAAATATTTAAAGGCCTTTACAAAATTCAATAAAAATCGTATAGCGTACCAAATGTGCTGACAGTCATGCAAATCGCATGTTGAAAATGGGGAAAACAACACAAAATAAATGCATTTTAGTTGCACTCACGCATTCCAATAAATGCAGTAAGAAATTTGCAAATTGTTCAAATAATTTCTTTTTGAGTGCATTCCGAAATAATTAACATTTATTTGGGGCCACAATTAGCAGACGAAAATTGGGAAAACTAATTTAAATTTAAATAATGCATAATAATTAAGGTAACAATTAAAATAAATATATTTATTTCTGCAAGTTCAATATACGGATTAAAAAATAAAAAGCCTTTGACGATACATTTAAAAATCAACTGGACATTAAAATGTTAATGCATTGCAATAATGTTGATATTTCTTCTTCTTGAACAGACATGCAATTACAATGCAAATAATGTAATTAAATAAGTATCGTTATATGGCATAATCAACATAAATTTCACATCAGAGTGACTGGTAAAATGTAAAAAGCCGGTTCGGCAAACTTATATCTCACAATGACAAAATATCGTTGCCATAAATTAAAAACGAAACTCTTAGCAAACAAAAGCTGAATTTTGCTGATGATTTCTTTTGTGCAATTTTTCGTATTCGTTCTGATTGGGCGTTAATGCTTAGCGTTTTATGAAGTGACTCAGAGAAAGTAATAAAAACAATTTCTGCAATTCATGTGAAATAATTAAATGGGGCTAACCAAGGCCCTGCTGACCGCATCCAATGCCAAAAGGAACCGGAACAACAACAGGAATTGCGAATCGAAGAGGTGAGGAAAATTAAATACTCTTTAAGACCTAATTATTGCCTAATTTATTAATTACGATAGCAAAAATAATGCGACTATAACGTTCTACAAATTAGCAACTTTTTAGAGGGGTATGCGAGCAAAATGATTTTTTTTTATTTTATTTTATTTTTTTTTTGGTTTTGAAATGCCATAAACAAACAGGCAAATGAGCCAACTGAGCAGCCAGCAGCAAGCCAGGTTGTGTTTTGCGGTTTAATTGCGCCAAGTAATGCGGTTACAGTAATTGTTGTAGTTGTTGTTGTTGTTGTTATTGCGATTGTTTTTGTTATTACAATAGTTGCTCTCATTGTTGCGGCTTGTGTGTAAACGAAAAGTTAAGTGGCTTTTATAAAGCAACAATTTAATTCGTTACCAGTCACCCAGGGACAAGCAAAGAAACAGTTAATATGAACGCAAGACTTGACCAAAAGATTTTCACAGAGTTCACGGAATTGCATTGAACTCTCAAAACTAGTCTAAACACTCTCAACTCTATCGGTTTTGGCTATTAACATTATATTTACTCATTATTTTAAACTGCAATATTTCCACATGCGTTTTGTGCTGTCAGTAAGCATTTTTACGTTTCTTTCTCAATTCAAAATACCTTGACTAAGTCACAATACCCTTCGCAACGATACAAGCCAGTTCTGAGTGAACCTACAACAATGGTTTGCTTACTCACATAAGAAAAACCCGGCAGCAACAACAACCTGTAGTAGTAGGTATTAAAAAAAAAAAAAAAAAACAAGTTAGCGTGCAAGAGCAAGCTAGCTCGAAAGCCTAAAACACCCTGTATTAACGTTTAAATTGACTTAGGTTAAGCAAGATATGCAACTTAAAGTATTTAAAAATGCACAAGTATAAATCCACTTAAACAATATGATTAAGAATTCATCAGTTGTTCAAATAAATTTAGGTCAAAATATATTCCTTAGTAACAAGAATATGAATATTCATATATATATACATATCTAAAATCTAAGCTTATTTTTTACCGGCTTGCACTCACAAATTATTTATTTTGCTACGACAAACAAAGATGAGACATCACTTTGAACTTATTTGGAATTCGGAGTTTTTAATATATTGTGAAATTATTCGATTTTTAAGAACTAAGCTGCCAAACAGAACAGCGAAAAAAGTAATAAAAATAATTGTTAAATGTCTACAATAAATAAATAAAAGGTAAACTTAGCAGATTTTGTAGCACCAATTGAGAATCAAATCAAATCAAAATTTAATATTAATTAAATATGCATATATAATATATATATATATATATATATATATATATATATTTACACTTTGTAAACATTTAAAAATATATTTACACAACTTTTTTGTGTTCTCTGAGATACGCTTACTGAAATTTATTATAGCCGGCCAAGCCATATTGGGCCTCAGGGTAAAAGAAGCACAGCAACAAAAGCTACAACAACAACAACAACAATAAGAAGCAGCAATCTCAGCATTGTTGTTGGATAAATTTGGCTTCATTTTAAGTTTTAGCCACAGGTGAAGCTTCAGCTGAGTTTGCATTTTAAAGCCATTGGTTGCTGTTGACCTTGGACTGCATATATCGAATTGGAGCAGGTCGTTGACGAGGCAGCAGCTGCCTGCGTTGCTGCTTCTGCTGCTGCTGCTGCTCTGATTGCTGCTTACTTTTGTTTGTTTTTGTTGTTTTTGTTGTTGTTGTAATGCTGTGGATTATCATATTCTGAGGTTGATATCATCCTTGAGATTGCGTTGCAGTTTCGCAAGGCCTTTTCGCTTTTACAATTGTAATGAGGTTTTTGGCTTGCGGCTTGCGGCTTGCGGTTTCTTACCTGTTCTTAAAGATGCAGCTGCCTTTATTTTATTGTTTTGATGCGGTAGTTGTTGCACACAAAATATAAACAAAATACTTATGTATAATATGTGTGTGTGTGTGTAAGTATTTGGTATATATGTCGTTGTGCTGCTGAGTAACTTCGGTTCGTTTGTGATTACAAAGTCAGCAAACGTAAAGAACACGTTTGCTTTTAGATAACCTGTTTTGGCAGTGCCCAAAGATTGTGATTGAGCAAAGATTGAGACGAAAAGACATATACATACACACATGCACACTTACACTCAGAGACACACCAAGTGGAGATACACTAATACACCTCTAAAAACTAGATAAACTTTGCGCATGCGAAATGTAAGCGTTGGCTTTTTTTTGTTGCTGATTTTGTTTGTGTTTCTTTTACTCGCGCAATTAGCCAACAGCTAGAGCCAAATATTTGGCCACGAGCAACAACAATTGTATATTTATATATATATAAATTGCTTAACTTGACTCATTCACTGATCGTTGCGAGGCGTTCTAATTGCTTTTATTTTGTTCGAATTTACACCTGTCATTTATCGTTGATGCTCGTTTGATTGATTGAAATAGAATTATATCTAATTTTCTGTTAGCCGCTTGCCCGTTTTGCCCGTCGCACAAAGTGTTTCCGCGTGTTGTTGCCAGAGCCAGCAACGAATATCAACTGAACGCTAATGGCGCTGACAGATCGCCTTTCCGGCTAGAGCAGCAGCGTTTACGTCGGCGACGGCGACGGCGTCGGCGTCGCTGTCTTTAAGTCTTTAAGTCCAAAAGATCAATTTTGTAACTTCTGAGGCGAGTTAACCACTCGATTAGCTTTTGCGAAGAGTCGTATTTATCGGGTTTGTGTCGCAACTAAGTCAGCTGAGTGACTTAATGACGGACTGTGAGAGAGAGAGAAAGAGAGGCAAAGCTGAGTTTGCTTAGCTGTTGAATTGAAGCTTTTGCATTTATCATGGTTTTTGTCTTAGCTATGCTGCTGTGTATCAATTTAGTCGAGTTTCAGCCAAAGGGTAATTTGCGATCACTGCTGAACTCAGAATTGGAATTGTCGACTGGAGTTTAAATTCATTTAACACAATCGGCTGGCTATAACCAACGTGGGACTTATTTCGTCAATTGTATATAGTCATATATTATCCATTATATCTTGCAGCATAATTCAGGCCATATGGAAAAGCAGATTGAAGTACTCTAAGCACAATACCTAAATTGAAAGAAGTTGTTTCTTTACATAAATTACAGTAATTGCAGATGACACATTTGAGCCTCGTTCTTTCCTGATGTATACTTACTACAGTTTACCCTATACTTAAAGCATTATACAACACAGACATTTGCTTTAGTTAGCTATTGTGATTGTTGTAAGTAACACTGACAACACACACTATGCCATTTATATTACAGCTTTGGTCAGCTTTGTTTGGGTCCTTGGCCAAGTATTGCATTGCCAACGACAGGCATCCTTTTAGCCAACCCCCCTTATCAGTACCCCTCTCAAATCTCACCACCCCAAAAAGCACCTGCCTGAAAGTCGCTTTTGTCATTGTCAAGAGCTGTCAGCCCTTTCATGCTTTCAGGTATGCTGTAATAGCTGGCAGCGCTATCTTGGCACCCACTCGCTTCATGCCTCATGCCCATGCCTCATGCCTCGTGCCTCATGCCTCTTTGCCCTTGCCACATGGCACATCTAAGTCGTTGCCTGCGCTGGCTTGCTGGTCACATTGCAGAGTCACAATCACCTGACATGTGCACGTCTTTTGCCATTCGGATTCAAGAAATGCTAAAATGAATTGCCGCTTTTGTAAAGATTTCATGCAGCTGCTACAGATGCTGCTGCTGCTGCTGCTGAATGTTGCACCTTGGCGCTGCGTTGTGTAACAAGTTCCACGTGCATGTTTTCAACAATGTCGCCATTTGAGTTTCCGTTTCCTTTGAAAGTTGTTGGGATGCGCTGCTCGAACCTTCATGCAAAACGCTAATGCTACAGCTATCCATTCTACTCTGTTGCAATGTTGGAGATAAATTTCAACACACCAACACGTAAAGACACACAAACACACACACACACTCACACACATTCGCAAATATGCACCCTTTTGCAATTTGAGCTGCTTAAGTGTCTACAAAATATTTGTGCATCGTTTTAGACCCTGATAAGTGCAGGCAGGCAACAGCAATTTGTATTCCACTCCCCCCACCCCCCTTGTTATATGGCATAGTTGACATTTTTAGTCAGCCGAGATTCTCCAGTTGCCGCTAATGAAGTGCATGGAATGCATTACGAGAGCAAATGATATGACAACAAACTTCAAGTCTTAAGACCAAGCCACGACAATTGGGTAATTTTTTTTATTTTTTTTTTTGGCTTGTCTTAAAGGGCCGATTTGTAGACGGTTTCCGGCATTTATCTTGTGTGCACTTTATTTGCGCAACGCTTTTGAGTGCAATTTTCAGAAATAAATTTTACCCAACGGTGCAATTCTCGTAGTAACAAATTTATGTGCTCAACAATTGATTTTCCAGTTCAATTTCAATGGCTCCTGCTGCAGTCCAAGCGAAACCGTTCGAATCGAATCGAATCCAAAATGAAACGAAACTAACCACAAGGTGCAAACGGTAAAAATAATGCCCGGAAAAATGAGGAGATGTCGAGAATTGCGGCTCAACCGTTGCGCCACTTCATAAAATATGAAATTAGATTTGCAAGTGCAGCAGCAACTGCAGCAGCAGGACATCCAACGAGCTGTAAAGGAAGTGCATATATACATCCAAAGCCTGTTGCCGATGTGAGCAAAAAAATAGCGCTTAAGAGTTCGTGTGTGTGTGTGTGTGTGAAAAGAGGGTGAATTGATTGTAAGTGGTGTAGTGGGCAGCAGAGTCAAATAGTCATGCCACCGATTCAGCGAAGCGACCAACGTTAACTCAAATGGCTTGACATTCGATCAAAAGTTCGACGGAAACTGCAGCTAAGAGCTGGCTAAGCTGGCCCAATAAGCCAGTAGGGTAAGCAAATACGCTCTAAGCAAAATAACTTGCCTAATTTTACATGTTTGTATATATGCATGTTGTTAAGCTTAGAATACAAATTTAAATAACTTAAATGATATGAAACAAAACGCATTGAAAAAAATATAAAAGGAGAAACTACTTTTAATTTTTAATCATTTTTATCATTTGCTTGAAACGAATCTAAAAAGACACAAATAGTTGAAAAAAAGATCACTGTTTGTAAAAATTATTAAATTTAATGTGAAAAATGAGAAATTTCTTTTATTAAAAATACGTCTTTGAGTAATAATCTATCTTAACATTTGCTCAAAACGAAAATAATCTAAAAAAAAAAACACAAATAGTTAAATAAAAAAGTTTATGATTTGTAAAAATTATTAAATTGCTTAAAATATAAGAGGAAAAATGAGAAATTACTTTTATTATTTTTATATTATCATTTGATTGAACTTACTTGGCGCTTGAGAAAAAGAATCTGAATTGTTAAAAATTTTAAAAATTCTCAAATTATTTCCAAAATATATTAACACTAAAAAATCTAAATTTATTTCAATATATAATTATGATCGATATGTCGCAAATGCTCAATATTTTCAATGATTTACAGCGCAGCAGAGCCAGAGCAGAGTTGGAGAAGAAAACAGGATGAGGATGAGGATGAGAAGTGGATTTAACAGCAGGACCACGACACACAAATACCGAGAGCAATGCGCGGCTAATGCCGCTTAATAGTTTTTACATTTTTTGCGGCACGGTCTTTGGTTCTATGTTCTTTGTCCATGGCCAGCACCAGCACCAGCACCAGAACCGGCACCAGAACCAGAACCAGAGTCACGACCAGAAAAAGAGGCGAGAACCATGCTGACTTAACTATTTCGATTCATTTTCTGGTGTTCGGTTTAAAAGCGAATGCAATGCTCAATAGCTGGAAAATGTAAATCCCATTGAAATGGTTCGTTTTTTTCTTCTTTTATTTTTCAATTCTCATTTTTACTTTTTTCTTCCTTCTAATATTATTTTTTCCACTTTTCTGGCTGGTGTTGCAACAAAGGGTGCAGCATTTGAAATGGCTGTGCTGTGTTCTTGGGTTCACCGCAGTTCGCTCGCTTTTGTTGCAATTGTGGCCGAAATGTCTTCATCTGTTTGATTTTCAATTCGATTGCATTTAAGCCCTGTTCCGGCATAAGCTGCCAGCAGCTCAGTGTCGATTAAGAATTTATTATGCCTGCTTGAAGGGTCGCTGGCTTCATCAATTTTTAGTCCATTTATATAGGCCATTTATGACATGATTTATGATTGCAGCGTCTATGTGACAACATCAAGCACACAATTTGTACGCTTCTCAAAACATATATGTCTATAAATATACACAGGAAAATATATATATTGACATTTATGTATATGAATAGTAACTACACTGGCAGCAATCCAAACAGCTTTGCTTGTATATGATAATTGTGATACTCTTGTTGCAGATTTTGTAACTATTTTCGAGAAACCAGAAATAAATACAAAATTATTGCCAAATTGAGCTGTTTCTATTTTAAACGTTGGCATCCAATAAACATAGATCAAAAGAAGTCGATATAATATTTGTTTGACGACAGAGCATTGTAGCTTCGTTAAGCTGCTTTGGTTGTTGGTTGTCCTTATTGGATGAGCAGCAGCCACAAAGTTGACTCCTCAGAACTCAGATACCTGCTCAAGTCCCACAAAGTACGCAACAAGGACAACAACTTTGTCTGACAACAATCAATCAATATTTATGTCCTCAAGCGTTTATCAGCTAAATCTCACTCTTTGTGGGTGTGTGTATGTGTGGGAGTGTAACTGTATTTATCTATAGCTAGATATATATATATATATTTATAGGATTATATATCTATATATAGCAGCTTGTCGCAGCTGTGCTTTGTTCTTCATGTTGGTGTCTGAGAGCTGTGACAGCGTTTTAATGATAATGACAAGCGCAATAATACTCACAGCAACAAACCCCTCAAACAACCCCTCAACTCGTCCCTCAACCACCTGCAACCCTCACACGTTGGAGGAGCAGAGGCACTATTCCGTGGCCTTACAATGAACTTTACAGATTAATGTTTATCCGCACAAGTACTCACGCTCCATCTGTAGACAGAATATTGGCTCAGAGAGTTCGCAGTTGATTGATGTCCTGGCCAAGTTAATTACGTGACTCAAAATGTTGGCGAACTATGTCGAGTCTAGTTAAAAACTTTGTAGTTCGTTGCTAAGACCCACAATTAATTGATTATTTCCGAAGTGGCAGACAAAACACTTGAAGGCCAAATAATAATAATAATCCGAGGTGCTGCGAAAATAATGATTATTATTATAATAATGATGTTGTTGTTGCTGTTTTTTGCTGTCGTTGTTGGCATTTTCTGGCAGGCGTTGGCAGAGATTACGCATTAAATAAATCATCAGCGACGCTGGGCGAGATGTGCTCGGCTAACACTTCACAACACTTGAAGTCCTCAGTTGAGATTTATTGTAAATAAGCATGATTATCATGGCATCACGTATACGCCATGCTCAACTTGACTGGCAGCAAAGGGACGTGCGACGGTCGACGGCCGACGAGCTGAGCAGCTCACCAGCTCAGCAGCTCAGCAGCTCGGCCAACAACAGAAGGCCTAATCAGCATCCAGAAATAGGCTAACATCACTGGGACTCAAGCCAATAATGCGAGCTACGCGATATGTTTACAGCTTTGAATTAAAATATATATTTGAA
The DNA here is from genome assembly GCA_035042365.1 of Drosophila dives. NCBI lineage: Eukaryota > Metazoa > Arthropoda > Insecta > Diptera > Drosophilidae > Drosophila > Drosophila dives. The sequence goes on from JAWNLJ010000438.1 coordinate 1,959,452, forward strand.
ATTCCACATGAGCAGGCGCGATGACGAAAGAATAGCTTTAAATATGTTTCTTAATTTATGGAAATTTATTGACTTTTAATATTTTATATCTATTCTGTATAGATACATTTGCAAAATGGTGTTTGTGTTATTACTTACCAAAATATATACCATTAATCTTATAGCCGCTAAGCCCCAAAAAATAACTTAACTCAATTTGATATAAATAACCCATTTGGTCTTCTGACAATTATGTTTTTGGAGGTGAGAAAAAATACTATAAATTTATATATAAAAGAATTTTTATTTTGATTAAATTAAATACATTTATGAATGAGAAATAATATATTTATATATCATTGCTGCTTTGCGCAATTAATCTTTAAGAATAGTTCTTCATTTGTCTAAGCTTATCGATCAATAAGAGAAATTAATAACTTGCATTGAGTAAAAATGAACAATTTACCATCGTTTAGAAATGTCAGTTAACTTTAAATTTTATTTCCGAAGTCACAAAGGCAGTTCAATTCAGTCGTCGAACTGCCTTTATAAGTGTGGAAATTAATGGTACATTATAGAGTATTAAAGAGATATAGATAAATAAATAATTAGCATTGAAATATTAGTATCCATTAACCAACAATTCACGATATACTTATAAAAAATGTATTGCATTACCCAAATCAAATCGAGCACTGACTAGACAAGACAAATTTCGAGTGCAGCTACATAATTATGTAATAGGTAATTGTCATTTGCACCTATTTTGGAAATTTACTTGTTCGATTTAAGGGCAAAACTGAAGAGCCTAATACGAGTGCTGGTAAGACTGGAGTTTCTGCCGGTGCTGATAGCAAACGGTCCAAATGCCAATTATAGCCAATTGAGTGACCAAGAAGAATGTGGCTGCAGATATGAGACCTAAAATAAAATGGGAAATAGATACAAAAATAGAATTCATAAATAATTAAAATTCGCTCAATTTTTAAATTAAGTTTTAATCCTAATAAAGAACATTTGATCCTTTTTTAGGGTTCTTAAAGAACACTTACCGATGGCATTCACGCAGTAACCGTGTCCAGCATCCGTAGTTTTGAAATCAGTTTCGTTATCCTCAGAATAGTCGCCGATATTCGATTTGCGACCCTGCTGCTTGTCAAATCCGAACTTGTCAGTTATTTGTATAGACTGAACCAGTAGCATTTCTTCGGGTGAGTTCAGTTCACGCTTCTGACGCATTTCAAAGTTGGCTAAATTGAATGATTAAATTTAAATAAAAATAAAAACAATTGCAAGAAATCTGTGAAGATCTTACCTGTTGTATTCAATGATCGACGCTTTCTTCCATAGGAGAGCAGGGATCGATATTCGCCGCTGGTGTCTTCCTGGTCGCACTGAACCGGTTCACAGGTGGGCATACAAGGCGTGATCAGAGCACGGAACTGAACCACTTCACTTGAGGGAAACTTGAATGCGTCGAAATTGGATAGCAAAATCTTTGTTGAGGAACCACTCTTCACAATGGGACCCATAATAAAGTGGTCTGTGGGACAACCGTTGGAGTCAATAAGCGTAATCTCTGAATTATCCACGCCATCCAAAGCGACCAGTTCGCGTACGAAGATCTCGTACGGACTCTGCTCATCCAAGATTTGGAATTTCAATGCCAAGGGATCACCCACTTCGGCAGAGCGCATCATATCGGAACCATCGCGGGATGTAATACGCATAATAACATTCGGGGAGTCCACAATGACTTCCTCAGACAACGCTGGCTGGAGATCGCCACGCACATCCAAGTTGACGCCGTTGCTGACAGACTTGTTGCTCAAATCGTATTGGCAGGCCAAGGCCAGTCCCAGATCGGAGGAGGTAACAATCATGTCATGATGCTGTATAATAATGTCATTAACATATCGACCCGCTTGGCTCTGGCGCACATTGCACTCCAGATCATTGTAGCCCATTCGCAGCTCAAAGTCCAGGGCACTCCTCACATCAACTGCACAGGATCTGGGCGATCCCTTGGCGTAAACCTTTCCGCTGAACAACTTCGAGGTGCGAATGCGAGCCAACATATCTCCACCGCCACACTCGATGGTCACATTATAGCAAGAGGCGAGCTCATAGGTAGATGCCTCGGGCACCTCCAAGTAAGGATCTTGAACGTCTGTCAGCGTTGCCCGACTGTGATGGGAGAGACGGCAAACCATGTCTCCCGTGTCGTTGTAGTCGTATGAGTGGCATCTATAGAGGAGAACATATTTTTATTATAATTATTTTTAGTCAAATACTTGTGTAAATGCTCACCTATACGGAGAATTCAGACAAAGTTCTCGGCACTCATCAACGCTGCTCACTTCCTGGTAGACGGAGTCAACAGTCTTTAGAATACGTCCAGGCAATCGCTTGAATTCACACAGCTTATTTGGCTCCTCAATGCAATGATTCTCCAGATATTCACTGCCCTCCATGGCTTGGAAGGCATTCGTACCAGCCAGTGTCGATCGATCCATTTCACTTAGCTCACAAACACCAGATTCCCGCCTAAAGTTTGCTGACCTGTTAGCAGTTAACAAGAGATTTTAAATAAAGCCAATTAAATAGTTATTATAACCTTTTATTACCTGCATGTAAACTCATTCTCATCCAGGCACAACTCAGAGCATTGCCGACGTGATGAAACCGATACGCTGCGTTTAACTTCCGACCTTAAGTTATAATTTTGTACACGATCGATGTACCAGGCTCGGGAACATGGCTTCTTTAAGTGGCAATACTTCTGAGCATATATTGTGAACACAGGAAACTGTGATTTTGTTAAAGCTCCTACAAATTAAAATAAATCGATATTCATTATAATTTTCTTCTAAACATATTGCAGATATTTATGAACGTGTAATTACCTGGAAGCTTATCGGCATTCGCGGAAAAGAGGACGCACAGACCAGTCTCATAATTTACCGACTGACAGGTTCTGTTCTTGAGGCAAATTTCTAAGCAGTCGGTTAACATTAAGGTACCAGGCAGGGATTCCAAAAGTCTGCCAGGAGCGGAGAAAACATAGCTGAAAATAAAAATATAAATATGTAATTGATAAAAGTTTAATTTATTTACAATCTAATCCCACTTACCCAGTTACAATTTCAAATCCAATTAGCTCATAGTTACAGGAGGCACTATTGGAATCGTAATCCGAGGCGGCCGAAAGATCAACTGCTGAGTTTCGATTCTCAGTGGCAATTGCTGGAACTACTGGTCTGTCATTTGCCGGAGGAATCTCTGTTGTTGTTTCCACTCCAAATTGAATGTCAGTTGTTGTTGTAGTTTCCTCACTCTTATCAGACATATCCAGACTGCTGCTGTCCAGTGTTGCCGACTCCTGCGCCTGAGTCACACACAGCATCAGGATAAATATTGCAATGCATTTGTAAATCATTTTGATCTATGGTCCATAAGCCGCTATGACTAAGTGGTATCTAAAAAACAGTAGAAAATTATATAAATATAATATTTATGATATATATAAATCACTAAAGCAAAGAAAGAAGTTTCTGAGTTTGCTTTGCAGATTTTAAGCCAGCTAATGATGAAAATTGGAGGCTTTTAAGATACATTTATAGAAAGTCAGCTCAAATTTATTTTGCTTGTGCCTTGATTTTTGTAAGTAATTAAAAAATAAATGATAAAGTTGACCTTAGGTTAAAACTTAGTTAACCATTTCAATTGTAGTGTTTTCGTTGTGCACTATGGAATATATTCTATTTCATAACAGTACAAGAAAGTCAATTACCTCTTGGGGGAGTGAGTGACCTGACTTCTGTTCTGGTTGGGTGAGTAAAATTGTGAAGCGACTGCTGAGTTAATGGCCAACAAGAATGCTTGGGGAAGTAAAGATAATAAAAAGGTTGTGAACCTTTAAATTCACCAAGTGGAGTGTGCACGACCACACTATACCCTATACACACTGATCAGAGGCTAGTTGCTATTTTCGCAACCGCAAATTGGCAGAATCAAAATCTTTACTGGGCAACTTACTCCAAAGATGTTCCCAAGGTATTGTTGAAACTGGCCAACAAAGAAAGAAGAGTTTTGTCTATTTAAGCTGTTATTAAATTTGGTACTTGTGGCGCTCTCGCCTTTTTTAATTTTTGACAGTAACGCACATACTGGTTTTTTTTTTCTTTACGTGTTAAAGATACTTAAAAAAAAGAGCAACGTAATTTCACTTTCTCAAACGTCGCCATAAGCCATAACATTTAAAGCTGATTTGTCATTTGCCAATGACAGCTGGTGTCCACAGCTTAGTTGACTTAAAACGAAGGTAACATAAGCTAGTTTGCCCTTTTGAAGGGAACACACTCATCAAAATAATCTATATACATACATAAGCATACATTAAGTGGATTTTCTTTTGGTTTTCTCTCCACACATCTAACTTCCAATTAGCAACATTTACCAAGCGTGACGACTGGTCACTGACTAGTAAATACACCAGCGCATACTATCCACTAAAAATAGAACTCACAGGTCGAAAAACTTGTTATTCTAACAGTGAATTTTACTCTTTGTGTGTGTGTTGATACATGCGTGTGTGTGTTTGTGTGTGTATGGAAGCATGTATAAATATATACAATCGGTTAGCGTGGTGCATCATGCAAGCCATACATTAAAATTGCATGCAGCATGCTGCATGCTGCAAGCTGCAAGCTGCTATCACAAGAAATTCTCAAGCCCCTTGGCTAAGGAGCTACACAGCAAATAATTTAAGTTACAATTAAATTCCCTGGCTAATTCTTGTAATTACAAATAATTTAAATGGCAATAAAATTGACAGAATACGCCCGCCACAAAGAATTTTCTTAGTTGTTAAGAACATTTCTCTGGGCTTAAAAATTTTGACAATTTTAAGAAAAATGCAGTTCATTGTAATTAATTTAATTAAGATTCCAATAATATTGGCAACGAAATATTTCAAATAATTTCACTCTATAAAAATTTTTTCTTTTGTTGCAAGCAAATATTAAAAAAACAAATTTTCACTCATCATAAAAGCATTGCCAGCTAAAATAATATTTAATTTGAGAAAAAATAAACTTTGATTGTTGGTTTTTCTCTCATTATGTTGACTTAATTTAAATGTAACAATGGAAGACCAACTCCCAAAAGCTGAAGTTGAATTGTGCGTTTTCTACGACTGGCAACGGTTTTCGAAAGTGAGTAGTTTTTTTTTTTTGGTTGTTAAGAATTCGATTTTATTACGCCTTTCTAATTACGGCTTTAACTGAATTGGAGTTTTAAAATTGGATTATAGCAGTAAGCATAAAAAGATATTAAGTCTTAACATAAATTGTTTACTGTGCATGCACTTTAATCTTGATTGGGAACGCAGCTTAAGTCAACGGTATTTGAGATACACCGACTCGAACATGCGAACACACCTACCAACATTTTCACCAAAATAAAAGAAACCGGCTTCTGAAAACCGCATCTATTGGATGGAGAGAGAATTGGATACAATATTGTGTTTGTGTATACAGTTGTCTTCTATCATTATCAATATCTCGTATCATGTTGGGAAGATCTAACATATGCGCAATGTGCACATGAGAATTGGTATAAATCAATATGCAAATAACTCTTTATTTATTCTTCACTTATTCTCTTCGGGGGCACTTGGAATTGGTATGCAGAAAAGGTTCACTTGTCCAGTTTCGCCAGCACTTAGGAAGATGGTCATCTACTCATCATTGAAAATGCTTAGAAACCCATAAAATAATCAGGTCAATTATTATACGCTGATGTTGCCATTGCCATTGCCAATGCTGTTGCCATTAAGAGAAATACTCGATATTCTTGTTGGCGGTTGCATAAAATTGGTTAAGAGAAGCCACAAACAACATATCTGGCTTAAGTATGCCATTGATCGGGTCGGATTGTTGCTCACATGAGCAATGTGTGGTCTGCGATTAGCACGGAAATTGTGTCAATTCGTATTTATTGCTTTGATCCATATTTCACTTGGAAACAGGAAACAGTTTAGTGTATTTGCAATAGTATTAATTATTCCCCAACCCCCAATTGATCCGAAGTCATTAGTCTTGCTTGGCAAATCTTTACTCTAGGGTTCACAAAAAAACAAAAGTTTGGACCTTTCAAAATACGGCAATTAATCGCTTAATAGATGTGGGTCAACTTTTCGGTAAATGTGGGCTGGATTTAACATTTTCTTTCTCCGATTTCGAACATAAATTAGCATTCTAATTAATCGTCAACACCTAAGCGAACAGTAAAACTGAAAATAACTGGTTTCCAAATACTACATTGGAACTACAGCGGTAAAAATCATAGAATTGCTTGACAAACACCGATTTGAAATCTAAACACATCATGACACAAAAAAATCAAGTGAATGAATAAAATGAGTCGACCTCGCAGCATTCAGACGGGAGAAAGTTCTCTTGTTGTGGGTTTTTTCTTTTCAAAAAAAATTTGTTATTTTTTGCTTTATTGATTTTGGGTGTTTTGCGGTCTATGAAATGACATCATTCAATGGGACTTACTGCAAAATTTAAAAATAATATTTGAGTGACCTATTCCAAAATTTATGCATTTACATATTTAAGTACATTTATGTACGAACTTTCTGTTTTTCGAAACTTGGCATACACAGTAGTCGGACAGGGGGGGAAACAGATATGCAGATATGTTATGGTCTTCAAAAATTACACCTGACTTGTCAGCTCAAACACTAAGCTGTGATTTACAGTATAATTTAACTGCAACACGCTACCGTTTGTTAATGTTTTGACGGAAGCTTTATTAAAAAAATCTTATTGCTTTTTGTAATTTGTCTTAGGTTGGAATTGCTAGTTTTTTTTTTACTGCACTCTTACAGTTTAGTGCCTACAGAATCTTCTTTGCCACATTTATGGAGCACCACACCAATAGCAATCCGACGCCGTTGTCGCTGCGGTTCGAAAAAAAAAACCGGTTAACATTGTTCTTTCTTATGATTTTTCTTAGTCATTCTTCAGTCAGTGCATTTGCTTTTTTCTTAAGCTGTCAAGTGAGGGTAATGATTCTTATACCCTGTTCGCAAATGGAACAAAAAATATGCTGCTATCTTTTGCAATGATTGCCTGTCTGTCAATTGATGCATGGGACTCCCAACTTACCAGTAACTCTCCATTAACAGAGAATAAATATATTTTTTTTACTAATGATGGTTCTTTGGATTCCTTACGTTCTTCGTCAAGTATTTAGCACTCTAATGAATATCTTTCCAACTGTATTCCTCTGTTAATAAAGTATGGGCTTTCCAGTTACCGGCTTTATAATTAATAAGGATTTTTCCCACCTGATTGTAGATGCTCTTACAGTTAATACAGAGTATCGCATAGTCGGTTACGTCCGACTGTTATGTTTTTGCTTGATGCCAATTCCCATAGGCATTTAAATATCTAAATATAAATATGGATTTAAATTATTTTGTAATAATATATTATTTAAAAATTATTTATAAAATATGCAAATTCAGTTGATTTATATCACATATAAACTACAAATTATATTTCAATATAAGCAACAAATATTTGTGCAATATTTTTAAAATATTATTATTATTTTGGGTTTTTATACACAAAACCAAATATTTTTTTTTTTAATTTCTTTGACATTTTAAACTTTTTTGGATATAAATCTGTATGCACAATGTCCCTTAAATTTCTAAAAGTAATTATGAATCACCAAAGGCGAGGACGAACACAAAAATATATCTCACTTTTCAATTTGAACGCAGAAACAGAAAGCCGAACTTATCGATTCAATGGCTGACGCAGAACTAAAGTTTTTCCCGCAGCCCAGCTACTTGTTATGAAAGTTAGGTAAAAAAGTTCTTCCGATCCAGCTTAGTGTGTTGCTCTTGAGGAATGCGCCACTACAAGAAGAAAGAAGTTGAATAGCCAACAGCAGAAACAAGATCGGTCATCATATGGCAATTCTGCACGCACATGATACAACATAAGAGCAACTCAATATAAGAGAGAAAACGTTGAAAGAGAACATTACGGCGCACGAAGTGAACGATCATCATTGAAAAGAAACAAAGTAGCCTCAAACAACTTGTTCGACATTAAATTCTCTCCACCACCATACAACTCAAACTTGTTTGCGCTGATCGTCTGAACGGCAACAGACTCAAGAGTGTAAATTTCTAAAGCGGTCAATGTACGACGTTGAATGTACACCTGCTAAATACTTGTTCTCTCTTTATTAACCATAGTGGGTAATTTATATCACCATGTTCATACACTTACACACACAAGTATATAATTGTAAGTGTCTCTTTACAGTCAGCGGTAATACATGTTATGCTAGACAATGCCCACTGTGTAGCAAGCGCCGTAGACTGTAGCTATTCCTCATGGACGTTAGTGTAACTCGATTACCGTTGAATTATTACACACTTTACTCAAGAGAAAAAGGAGTATACTGGTTACCTTAGTCACAGTGTGATCGATTGAGAGTTGGCTCTCAGAATTGAGATTAATGATAATCTCTTTAAATTATTGAATCCCCATCCGAATTAAATTGACTACAGCTATAATTAGAGTAACAGATGAAAAGATATACAAAAAGTAATTAGTGTTTTCCATTTCCAACTGTTATTGTGCTTTAAATAGAGTATTGCGCAGTCAGAAACATAAACTTTCTAACGGATAATTATGAACGCGTCACTTTCAAGCATCGTTATAAATATCGTCTGTCTCATTAATCATATGTCTTATTCATATCAAACCAGTGGTCAAAATGAGCTCTTAACTAATAACAGTATTGGTAAACAATAACATATAATAAATCTTCAATTAATTATCAACGCTAACAAATTAGACAAAAGTCAGACATATTTGGTGTTGACATCATAAATAAATATTTCTGATGATTTCCATTAAAATAGTTGAAGTAATTACAAACAGACTTTGGATTTGTTTATTTAATAATTATTTTAGATATTTATTCAATTTAAGACAAATTCTTTGTATTTGTTCTAAGAGATGAATTTCTTTTATTTAAACAAAACATTAAATAATCATGTTTATTATGAGAATGAGTAAAAGTATTCAGCTTAGATAAATAATGTTTGCCTGTGTATCATTTGTATAAATACTAATGCCATTTATTTAAGTATCTTACGTTGCTATTTTTAACTTGTATCCACTTTCATTATTTTCTACTGATTAACGTAATAATTAATGTTTGATATGTATGTAAGAAAGCCAATTCAGCAACGATTGCATCGATTGCATTTTTGCACGAAGTAGACAATTATTGTACTCTAATCACCAAGTGGGCAAATCATTAGTGCATTCTTGAACTAAATATAATATTAATGGGTCGAGGATTCCTTATTGAACACATTTCTGAATTTTTCACAGTTCAATGAATAAAAAGCAACAACTTAACTCAACGCTGCGTTCAGTAAATAAAATCATTGAAAATGTTTTTTTGATGAACATTTTCTTTTGAGTGGCACTTCAGAAAAAGAGTAAAGTTGACTTTTTAATTTAAGTTCTATTTAAGGCTTAAGTCAGCTAATTTGCTGTTCAAACCAATTAGCTGGCAGCCGTTCAATTTTTCTATTTCACTTTATGTTTTTATTTCAAATTATGTAGTACCGAGAATGTCCTGTTTTTTATTAATTATAATTAAAAGTTCATTTGACATATTACAGTGAAAGCAATGAATTGAATTTACGTAATAATGTTCGACTTTATAAAGCAAGCACCCATTTTTTCTATGCATCTTTACTTATATATATATATAAATATTATACACATCTAAATATGTTTAATTTGAGTGACATTTTAATGGCTGTCAAAAGCTAAACATAATTATTGAAATTGTTTGTCTTTCAAAATGTCAAGCTTAAAAAATTTAAATGTTTAATTTAACAAACTGGCTCAATTAAGGCGCACCAGGATGTGTGGCATCCACAAGCAAACAAAAATTGCGACCATAAAGAAAAAGACAAGAATAAAAAGTTGTCTGCGCCAAGCCGAAGACTAATTGCACTCACCGAGCAGAATCAGTAGCTAAAAGCTGAATTAAAATGCTACTAAATATTTATTTTATATATAAGGCAGATAAATGGATTAATATATTATGGACTTTATAAACGGGTGACTCCATAAATGCGTCACTAAATTTGTCACATAATTAGAATACTCTCTGCAGAAAGGGTATATTGATGGTGAACTACTTTTTTTTTTGAGAGTGTCGCTTTAATTAGTCGGTTTGCGGAACGCTCTCTCAGTTGCTGGTTGTCAAAGTAAAAATGTTTTAACCTCTTAAGCGTAAATGTTATGGGACTAAAGCTGCTGACACAGAATGGGGCAGACGTTAGAGGGGGAAGCAGTCGACAGCTGACTTGGTGCCAGGAACAGCACCACAGAGCACAGAGATCCTTGGCAGAGTGCGTGTGGTGCCAAGGCCGTGTCCTGAGTGAGATGATGCTGCTGCTGCCGATGTATCTTCAACACATTGAGGTTACGCGAAGCGAGAGAATCTGTATAAATGGGCAAACTGACAGTCTGGCAAAATGAACCAAAGACTGGCAGCCAAGCAGATAGACAGACCGACAGACAGACAGACAGACAGACAGTTATACAATTGAAAATGTACACGATAAGATATGAGATCTTTGTTTCATATGTATGTGTGTGTGGGTGTGTGTGTAGCTTTTGGTTAGTATGTTGGTCTTGTGTAACACAGCTATGTCTTAGATATGAAATGGTTATGCGGATTCCAGATTTTGCTTCTTAGTCACACGGGTCACTCAAAAAAAAAAAAAAAAATATGTGTGTGCGTTGACTGAGTTGCGAAGGGTGAAGGGGGCGCCGCCATTCATTGCAATGCTTGCGGAAAATGTGAAAAAGAAAAAAAGGTTGCAAGTGCCACAGTTGAAGTGAATAAAGAGTTGAAAGAGATGCAACAACAAATGTAATGCGATTAAAGCTGTTTTACTAAAGAAACCAAATAGATTAAATGGATTAAAAGTTTTAATACTTTAATGCGTTTGTAAAACACATTAAATGCATATTACAAGGAACTTCTAGCCAAATGTTTTAAATAGTCTTCCTTCAAAGTTCTTTATTTTTTAGTTAAAAAACTTAAATACATTTGAATAATTCACCTAAACAATACATAAATTTTGTACCCACAGACAAATCACAATAGAATATTTCTAAGTAAGTAATAATTCCAATAATTATTAGTAAAATATTCTACAAAGAATCGTTATTTAATTTTAAATAGTCTTTAGCTTGTATAAAATATAAAAACGAAGGAAAATATAATCATTTTCAGTCTGCATTCCAATTTAGCTCATAAACAATTTAAATAAATTTTCAAAATGTGATTAAATTTCCATTAATTCGCTTTGAAATTTTATCAAATATTATTTTATAAGCAAAGCAAAAATTTTCAGTGTTGACTGTAATGTTCATGATTTCGTATTATTAGTATTTTTCTAGGGATCCATCACTGTTAATAAGAACAACCGAAAATGTTCGTTTGAAGTTGTGTTTACTGTGTCTGCGAGACTAAGCCAGAAACGTGAAAAAAATTACTCACATTATAAAACTCATTTTGAAGGCATCAGTTATTTAAATGTCCGGGCCACGCCCCCAACTGCTCGTTTGCCCAAGCACAGGACGAGGCACAGGACCACACTTAACCCACACCGGCTGACCTCGATGAACTTTACAGTCATCGTAAAAAAACAAAAAAAAATGTGGCACTGCCAACAACTGGCCGCAACTCCACTCAAACTTGACCCACTGCCGCTGCCGCAATGGGGTCCACTTATGGCCGAGATGTAACCTGTTGCAAGTACGAGCAGCAGTCAAGCATTTGGCATAGGGCGGGGCATATAGTTTCAATTTTCTTCTTGCCACCAAATGACATTCATAATTCGTATTTACTCTCTTTTTTGGGCATAGCTTTTCGCCTGATATTCGCCTTTGTATACTTAATGAGATTTTTCGGCAGACATATTTGCAACTTGGCGGCATAAAAAACCGCAAAATATTTTGTATTGCGTAAAGGAACCAATGGGATGGAGCATTTAAGGGGGGTTGGGGTTGGGGGTGTTATATTGCCGGTTCAATTTGAAAGTTTCCTTTCTGGGTTGCGCTGCGCTGCACATAAAACCCGCCAGCAACAAAAACTAATTACAATTTCAAGTTGTTTTTTCAACACTCAAAGCAGCGCAGACACAGCCCCCAATTGCGTCCGAGCATTCCACCTTGAACTCGGGGCAAAGCGCGTAGGGTGGGCGTGGCGAAAAGAAAAATGAAATTTATATTAAAAAAAGAAAAGAAAAGAAAAATTGAAAACAGTCTGGGTGCAAGTTTTTAGTTTTTTCCAACTTTCTCAGTCGCATTGCATTGTTGTTTTTTGTCTTCATTTTGCAGTTGGCACTTTGTGCGCAAAATTTATTATTGTTGATGGCACTGCAGTTACATCCCCCCCTCGGCATCCTTAAAATCATCTTCTTCATGTTGAACTAAAGGCTGAAATTGCACTCTGCTCTTCAAGTGTTGCGCTCTTTATTCAAATTGCACCTCTGTGATTATGGCCACTTGGCAGCTTTGTCCTTGTCGTTCATGTTCATTTAGCCTTTTAATGTGCAGTGCTCCCTTTGGGTCGCTTGTCGCTTGTCGGTTGTCGCTTCTCAGTTGTCTTGCCATTTTCAATGGCTCTCTAATGATATTAGTAGAAAATGCACTTGACAACACCTTGACATTATTCATTAGTATTTCAATTGGCGACAAACGGCACGCACTTGCTCCCCCTTTAGGGGATGCCTAATCTCTGTCATCAAGTTGACAAAAACCCTGGGGCATGGGCTTGGAATCTCAGCTAAATTCAGCTGTTTTGGTGCTCCGCTTCTGGAATAAATCAACTATTTGTTTGGAGTTTCAGTGGCTGCGCTGTCATTATTCAAAATGTCAATGTCATTTATTTTCCATTGTATTTTGTTTGTTTTTCGGACTCATTTTTTTTGGTGCTGAGGTCTCAACTCACAACTCTGACAGCTGCAGATTGTTATTGGCCGTTTCACACTTCTCAAAATTCTCCAAAATTTACTGACACTTTTTTCGGAATTTGGCAAGCCTCATTGGCAAACTGTCAACAGAATTTACAAGCCATAAAGTAAAGTTCAAATATATGACTTATGTAAATATTAAAGGTTTCAAAACGAACATTAAATTTAAGTAAATCATTTAAAGGATTTATATTCTCAAACAATAATATTTGAGTCATTTAAAGATAAACAAATATCATAAATAGCAGAATAATCATTTACTCTTGAATATGCTTCAATCCACTGCAGATAAATAAAAATTCGACAGAAATAAATATATTTATTTATTTATTTTTATTTATCATTTAAGATTAAAGTTAACTGATTAATTTTGAAATATTTATATCTCAAAAATGTATATTTCTTAATATAATACGCTTAACTTAAGATTGTAATTAGTTTAATGATAACATTTTGAGAGCGCATTTTATATTCGTTAAGTGACTTTTTTGTTTACAAAATTTCTTTTACAACATTGAAAATGATAATTTTTGCCCCACTTTATTTGCCAATAACCGCAATGGCCATCAATTTATTTAACAAATGACAAACACTTTACAAATCAAACAACAATAACTAACGCTTTATTTGTTATTTGGAAGCGGGAGGTGTGAAGGGGGGGGGGGGGGGGGTCATTTTATTGTTGTGGTTGTTGCTATTTTGGGTGGTATTGGTAATTCGTTGTTGTTGCAGATGTCGAGTTATTTAGTACAAATGGTTTGGCTCTTATCTCTGGCACCAGAACCAGTCGTGGTTGTGGTCTGAAACCGACCTTATCAGCTGCCCAGCAGACGGCCAACTAAAGCAGTCAGTACAATGCACGATTTATGTACGTATGTGTATGTATATATATATATATATATATATATATATATGTATAAATACATATTCTACAAATATAGTATGCATTATAATAACCGATTTGCGTGCTTAACGCATATAAGTTTCAGGCAATCTATTGTGCTTTTGTGTATAAATGTGTGTGTGTGTGTGTGTGTGTGTTGTGTGTGTGATAGTATAATGAAAAATATGATTATCATTTATTAAGTCGTTAGGTGATTTTCCTTTAGCATGGCTAATGCATTTGCTCCTTTTGGTCCTTTTGTTAGTTATTCTTTTCCCTATTAGGCTTCAAATGACTACAACGAAAATCAACAAACAAATTTAGCTTAATATGAAAAAACAACAAATTACACAAATTACTTGGAAAATGAATGCCTTATTGCTGATTACAATGGCTGCACTATAGTCGCTAGATCAAATTTAAGTTCATAAATAATAAGGAAGACCAGAATTTAACTAATTGAATCAGAATGTATTAAAATGTTTGGAAACTTTACCGATATCTTTAGGGGTTCATACAAGACATTATTATATCGTTTTTTATCCAGTATTAAAAGTTTAAGCAATTGCTAATAACTTTGTATTATTTATTTAATAATTTAAAAAATTTAAGAACATAATTCACTGATGAACATCTTTTTGCAAATCCAATTTAGAACTTTGCTTTATTTATTTTATATTGTGGTTGTTGCCATTTTGGGTGGTATTTGTAATTCATTGTTGTTGCAGATTTCGAGTTATTTAGCGATCAGAATTAGGTTAATTAAATTAGATTTAATCAAGCTTGATTATCGTTGATCCCTTCAACAAAAAAAAATCACTGTTTTGTGGCCGTTGATATACAACGTAATCACTTAAATTGCAGTCGCTTTGCTTGGGAAACAGTCAGTCAACTGCACAGCAAATCAAATTGAAAACAAGAATGCCAATCACAGCAAATGTTTAGACTGAAACGCAATTGTCGAAACCCCACTGCGTTTTTGGCTCTGGGTGCTGTATTTTTTTTTTTTTTTTTTCTGTGGATAGGATGTTGCAGTTGCAATTGCCATGCCCGCCATGCTATTAACCGCTCAAATGTCCGACTGTCAATTGCGCAATGATTTCAAATGACAAGCGCCATGCTGCGACCAGACGATTCACACACATAAACAGACACACACATAAGCACACACACACATAAACACACACACACACAAGCACACACACCCACAGGCGAATAGAAGCCAGACCGCATTCAATGGGTTGGACTTTCATGCAATGAGCGCATTAAACGGCCTGTGCTTTTGGCCTTTCTTCTAATGGGCAACATCAAGCCGAACATGGCCAAAATCCATTGCAGATCTTTATCCCACAGTGACACGGATGCAACACTCATGTCAATGGATTTGTATTGCACTAAATGAAAACATGCCAGACAAGTACTTCACTAGATATTTTCTGAGTTTCTAAATTCCAATTCCAAAGTGATTAGGTTTTTCTTCGCAAATGATTGCACAATTTTTTGTTGTTGTTATTGTTTTGATTTACGATTTTCTTTATACTAATTGCTCTAAATAGAATTTAAAGGTCAAGCGATTAGTTCATGGATTTTGAACCTAAATTAATGAAGTTCAATTCAATTTGTAAGCACAGTTTTCAACGAGTAAATTCAAATGTTACAGAAAAAACAACTAAATTCGATGTGGATTCAAGTTTTTAGATCGTTAACCTTAGAAAATGTTGATTATCGTATTTACTCGTTAATATAAATAGAATTTTTTTTTTTATGCCAGCCAATCTACATACCTAGTGTGTTAAATTGGGTTTTCTTTCCAACTTATTTTTTTTTTTTTTGTTGTTGCACGTTTCTTTTTATGGTGTGTGTCGACCTCGTCGACGTCCCGATGATGTCAGCTGCATGCCATTTAGGAAATGAGCCATAAAGTGCTGTTGCTGAGCCGTTTGCTGGCTCTGGCTCTCTGCTAGAAATTGGCTCTGTCGACTGCACTTTAAGCCAAGTATGCACTCGATTTCAGCGAGTGTGTGGTTGTCATATTATGTGTGTGGTGTGTGTGTTGTGTGTGGTGTTGTGTGTGTGTGTGGTGTGGGTGTTGTCTTTGCATACAAAAGTAGGCATTTAGTGTTGTTATGCTTATAATATGTGCATACATATATGCATGCATATCTCTGTGTGTGTGTGTGTGTGTGTATGTGTGTGTGTGTGTGTGACTGTGAGTGCATCAACAAGGGGCGGGGCAATCGGTGACTGCCAGCTGCTGCTACCGTCGTTAGGCCCATTTTGAGAAGCTTGACTAAGTGCCTAGCTGTCTACACACACACACACGACACTCACACCCAAGCACACACACACACACACACACACACACTAACAAAGCGTCGCATAACAAGCAGCACAACAACCTACACAACCAGCTTAACACCATCAACGGCAGCTGGGATTATTTCCATTTTTGTGTGCAGCTCATAAACATTCAACTTTGGCTACAGTTCACCCAAGGATATATGCAGGTGTCTACCTCGTCTGCGTCGTCATCGTCGACGTCGACGTCTAACGGCACTGTCAACGTCAACTTCATCGTCGACGCCATTGCCAAGATATTTTTATGTGAATTTATGTTTTTGATTAGTGCAGCCTCTGACTTATGCATGCATTTCAGCTTTGACTTTCATTCGCTCTGACTTTAATATGATGATCGCAATGTGAGAAAAGACAGTTTTGTAACAGTTCCAAGAAACAGAATTCACAAATTCAAATTGCTACTCTAAAAATTTATTTGTTGGATATCAGAGTCTCAACATTTTAGCTTAAATTGAGATATGTATTCAGAATATTCATTATTTTACATAACTAACTTTCTTATATTCTCAATTCACCTTTTTTAACACCTATTTGAATTTTTATTTATTTTTATTTTTATTTAAAATATGTCAGAATATTTTAAATGCTATTCCTGTTTTGACGAACTGATCTCAGTTGTATATATATATAAAGTATATATAGTGAACATAAAAAATTATCAAAAATATTCATATCTCGAGCCAAAAAAGGTCATCAAAAAATAAATATAGTTTAATTACATAATATTGACATTTTCTCTCATCACCATTAAATACACATTTACGCATAAATAATTTAATTATATTATACTAGCATTTTCTAATCCCAATTTAATATATATTTTCGAATATTTTCCAATCTTCCATTACACAGGTGTTTTAAGAGAGTTTCTGTTTCTTGGCACTTGTTGTGGCATTGTTCTGGTATCATAACGGCAAGTTGTAGCCTCCAGCTCTATTTTATTTATGTGCTCGTAAAGTAGCGCGCCTACTTTGGTCCCTCTAACTCACTGTCGTCCTTAATTCGCAAAGCCGCCCCTCTCAAAACACCCCCCGACTACACACTCTCTCACACAGATGCACACACATACAGTCGTATTTTCAAACGAACTGTCGCATTTCCATATGCCAAGCAACTAGTGTTTTCTTCCTGTTTTGTGCAATATGAATTGCAAAATGCATTTGTGAAATTTACCTAATAGAAATACGCAAATGTGGCACGAAATTTATTGAATTTGATGCAAGCAAAAAGAAGTAGCAAAATATGTGTGTCGTATGTAAATAATTTCAAAGAAATGCGAATCTTACAAAACTTAATTTTGTTTTGCAGAACCTTAAATGCAAATCCTTTTTTTTTTTTGTTATTTTGTTTTGCTTTAAGCAGCTTAAGGCTTAGTCATTAATGGTAACTCCATTAGCAAATATATAAATGTAGAATCTATCTACGCTTGAAAGCAGCTTTTGTTTGTTCCATTTATATTTTTGTAAATGTTTATCATAAGTTCAATTGTGTTGGGCTTGAGTTTGTCATTGTTCTTCTCATTTTTGTGATTTTCATTCTAAAGCTTGTTTCAATTTCGTTTCTAAAAATAAATGCTTTATTTAAGGATTGTTCCTTGTTGACGAATGACTGCCCCAAAATAAGGAGATTTCATAGCCAGCAGAACCTCACATCTGAAAGGATCTTCCAATATGCGTCAAAACGGGGAAATGAAATTTTCATTGTTTTTGCGCCCCAAGTGCTTAAAAGTGTCGCATTTTGATTACGTTTTTCCTTGCATTAAACAGTGTCTGAGCTTTTGGCTCCGCAAGCCACGCCCACTGCCGGCTTCTTTTCATACCCTTGTCACACACACTTACACACACACACACTCACATATCCACTGCTGCTTGACATCCAACTCCTTTTTGTCCCCTTGAGTCTTTTTGCTTTGAAGTGGTGCCTGGTCGGGGTCCTCACCCGGGCTGTGCACTTACACCTCGTCATTGTAGTTGGCATTGCCACGCCCATTATCAGCGCTTGGCGTGGCGTGGCGTATTCATCTTTAATTCATGATGCGCAATTTTAGCCAGCTTGCATTTTACATACACATTCACAGCGCACCACAAAAACCTCAAAGGGCGGCTAAGAATGCGTCGAACCTCATCGCGGTTTTCATATTACTATCGAGAAAAAAAAATAAAAAAAAAATAAAAAAAAAAATAAAAAAAAAATAAAATAAATAGTCACTTATGTGTTTTGCTTATAAACTTTATTATAATTTTATTACTAGCAAAACATACATATAAAAAAACGCATTTTTCATTAAAATTGTAAAAAAAACGCATATTTTCAACTATTTCTTTCGAATTCTTAAGCGAAATGACGACTATAGAAATAATTTAATTATGTTGTCTATAAACTTAAAAGCTTCCTTTTAAAATGTTTCAATTAAGTCGTTTCGAAACCCTAAAAAATGTAGTTTTCCGCAAATTGGTTTACAGTGTTTGCATTCAATTAACGGCTTTTTTTTTATTTATAAACAAGGAGTCAATTCCTTTAGAAATGAAGTTCGTAAACCACTTTCCAACTGCACTCCAAAAAACTGATTTAAGCCTGCAACTCCCCCTTGACACCCCCTTTTTTGCGTGGCAGGGCACCGCAGCAACAGCCCGTAAAAACTGACAATGAGTTTGCATTGTTAACGCGACTGCCGTCAAGGTGTTGAAGCATCGTCGTCGACTCACAGCTAACAGCTCGGAGCTTGGAGCTCGGAGCTGCCAGGTAACTGGCGGGCAGGTCCTTGAACGCTTCAACGCCGGCTGGGCCACAGTGGCTGGCCGCAGTTTGCTGCCACTGCTACTAACTGTTTCGGCAGCAGCAGCCTTGGCAGCTTAGTTTGCTTTTGGCTGCAGCAAACGAGTTGTAAATATTTATTTATTCGCGAGCGCGGTTTATCCATGGCCACGTTAACGGACTGCCAACAACGTTGCGAAGCCAACACTCACTCAACACCGAAAACCAAACCCATTGCCAGCCAGCTGCCTGGTTGGAATTTTGATTTACATTTCACCGACTAACCAACTATGGCTCCAGTTGCCAGTCGCCAGTTGCCAGTCGACATATACCAGTTACCGGCGCTAGGATTTCAGGATTTGCCTTGTTCCCGTCAAAGAGAGTGGCACCTTTTATTTTGGTTTTTTTTTTTTTTTTGTTGTGGACTTTATAGTTTTTTGACTGCTGCCTTCCCGTGGCCATCAAATTCGACTGTCTATTCCATCAGAGTGTTATCCGTAGACTCTGGTTCTGACCCATCACGTCGCAGCCAGCACTTTTGTTTGGCTCTTTTGGTTTTTATGTCGAGGCGTTACTTTCGTTTCCTGCAGTCAGCAATTTTAGCCTGTTAGTTTTAGGTTGACGATCTTTGCGGTTTTTTTTTCATTTCTTTTTTTTTTTGTGGGGCTGGCAGCAGCTGCTGAAATGCCGCAAAATCATCATCAGCCTGTGGCAGCAGTGGCAGCAGCCACCGCTATTTTTTTCCATCAAAACATAATCTAAAAATCCAAACGAGCAAAAAACCTCGCATCGCATTTGACTTCTAAATGTGTGACAAGTCGCGCACTTTTATTATAAACATTGACAGCAGAACATCATCATACAAAACACATACATATACAGAGCAACTGCTGCTCAAGTTCGGTGGTTCCTGGTAAATTCTACATTCTGGCTTCTGGCTTCTGGCGGCTTTTGGCCTCTTTTATTATTGCAATGGTTTTCAAAGCACCAGCGACATTCAAATACAGTTTTACAGTTCGTTGCCTGCAAGCCTAAGCGGTTTTATGCAATGCGGTTGATGCAACCACTTTAGAGCCACCTTCCACCTACCATGCAACACCAGGCACCATGAGGCATCAACATGCAGCAGCTGCCTGTCGCATTTTTAGTTGATTTTGCCAGCATGTGTTGCGTTCATTTTATGTTGTGACAGCAAATTTTTCCATCATGCAGTTGCAGATTTTGGTCACTTTGTCATCACATAAATGCAGATCTAAGCTAAATTCACTCACAGCACAATTTCTGTTTTTTTTACTCTGCACAATATGCTAAGCCAACCACCAACCGCTGTTTGTGGTTCGAACAGTGATTTTTTTTTCCTCTCTCTCTCTCTCTCTCTCTTCAACAACAATTTTTTTAATGGAATATATACAAACAGTATAAAAAATATTTAATTCAATTTCGTCCATCAAACTTTGCGTGGCGTATGAAAAAGTCGGTTAGTTTGTCCTTGTATCCTGAATACCCTCCATTTTGCAATCAATTTGGGTCTTTGGAAAACGATTTATATGCATTCTCAATATCACGAATACATATTTTATATAGATTGAACAATGCACAAATTCCATTTTCATTCTAATTGCTGGACTGTTCTTGATAAAGTGTATTATTCATTTATTGATTTTGTTCTTGCTTTTGTGTTATAGTCAAATAAAGCTTCTGTGACGCTTAAATTTATATCTGACAGCAGCATTAAACATTTTTGAATTCAAATAACTAAATCAACAGATTATTTTGAAATTAAACCACATAAAAAAAATCTATTAAACTAGAGAAAGATTATCACATTTTTATAGTTATTTATTTTTTTTTTTATCGATTGTTGTGGGTGCAATTTGTTTTTGATTTACATTTACTTGTCAAAAGTGCTGTTGCCGTTTGTCTTACTCAAACCCCGGATGCGTCAGGCAATGCTAATTTATAACTTGCCGACAGCTCCTACACTTTTGGACTGGGGTGCCTCGCATGCCGACGCTCAGCTATAAATCTATAATCACTGAAATTTCCGCCAAAAAAAAAGAAGCCAAATACAAAATAAAAAAGGGAAGACGAATGAAGAAAGGGCGGGGCGCAAATGGTGAGCCGTAGAAACATAAAACTTGCATATAGTGTGTATAGTATGTAATATGTGGAAACAGCCGTTTTTGTTGTCCGCCGGAAGTCGGAAACCATTTAATTTGCTCATGTGCAACTGCGCCGCGTCCCAGAGACCAGGGACCTTGCGCATTCCATATCCTGTGGCAGCCATTGCCGTTGCCTTTGTTGTTGTTGTTGTTCTCACTGTTGCTGCTGCTGCTGCTGTTGGCGCAGCTGACATGTTTTTTTGGGCAAATTTTTGGCCAACATTTAATTCGTGCAAACGAGTTAAGAGTAAAGTTGTGTTAAGTTTTTGTGAGCGCGCTGCAAAGAAAAATAAAAGCGCAAAGTGCACACACACACACACACACACACAGCAGCAGCAGCAGGCTGTTGGAAAAGGATTCCTTCGACCCAGCAGCAGCAGCAACATTTATTTATTTTGCTGCAGCTTCCTCCCTCCCTCCCCCAAGGATTTGGTCTTCGTCGGTTTGTCTTTCTGGCGCTGCTGCCTGTCTGACACTTAGTCATCTCCTTTGCATACAAAGTCTTGAGCACAGAATTTTAATTTGCAATTAAATGCAACCCACAAGCAGCAGCTTTGCATGAAAATGCAGAACGAGGAGCAAGTGCAGCCCTCTCGGCAAAATTCGAGCACCCAGCTTTGGGGGCCTGACATATAGATGCAACTGTGTGTGTGTGTGTGTGTTAGCGGGTCTGTGTGTGTGTGTGTGGGATGGCAAATGCAAGTCAGGTGAGTAGCAGCGGCCCAAATGCAATTGCAAATGGCAGCAGGAACCACTTCTCCAGGCTGCTGTAGGCAGCAGGCATCTCCGAGTAAAACCATTCGTTTAGTCTCTGTACAATAGTCATAGTATTCCAACAACATCCTGCCGCTCCTCCCACTCCCTGCGCTGCTAATAAAGCTGCAGCTTAAGTATTTGCCAACGAATGCGAATGTTTGAATTAAAACTTTGTAATTTCCCTTGTTTCATTTCGTTTACTTAAAATTCATTTCTACTGTTTTGTTTTGTATAAGCCCCGAAAAACCCCCGAAAACCCCCGCAAGCCCTTCTTTGAAAATGCATGCATTTTGTGCTTGGTGCTCACTGTTGTTTGGCAATACACAATCACACAGAGCCATACTGGCCATCACCACAGCGACTGCCACTCATCCATCTCAGCCCCATCCATGGCGTATCCTTTTGCTGCTCTCTGTTCTACCCGATCTCAGTTCTTTGCTTCTCCGCTCGCCAGGGACAACTGCTGAAAACAATGAATGTACAGACGGGAGACGGGTGGAGGGGTCCTTTATTGCGACTACTCGACTTTATCCAAAAGTCGAGGTCAAGCCACTAAAGTTGCCATGCTTTCAAAGTGCAATTTGTAGAGCAATGCGCTTCCCAGTAGCCTGACTTTAATTTGTTTACCCGGTTTGCTGTTTGCCATCTGCGATTTGCCTTCTACTTTTGCAGCTGGGAAGCTAAGTAATCGTAATTGGATGGCAAGAATACGCCGTGATATAACGTTTAAAATAAATCCTCATTTGTAGCTGTCATTATTTTTTGCAAGTCTGAAATATATCCTTAGCAAACATATTTAAATGCATTGTGTTTAAGTTGACATCGATCTTAGTGGATTTATGCAAAATGATAAATCGTTAAATTTAGTATCAAGTTTGATTTAGCTTACTTTATTTCATTTACTCTTCTAATTCATTGTGTATATTTATTTGTTTTCAAACAGCCGCATAATCATTAACCTGGTCTACACCAAAGTGTTAGCAATCTGCTTAAGCAATGCAAACAAATTGAGTGGCTTAAAGAGCCAAACACCCACTTAATTCATAATAGACTTTAAATAAGGTCATAAATTCATTTGAATTGTATTGACGTAAAATGAAAGCAATTCAGCCATTTCATGAACTAAGAGGATAAAATACAAATACATAGTTATGCAAATATATATTTAATCTGTATATTATGTGCACAAACTGCATTTCATTGTTATTTAAGCGAAATGCACAGACAAAACAGAAGTTATTGACCAAACACATACAGTAAGAGAAGAGAGAAGAGAGAAGAGGGATAATAAAACGTTAATTTGCATTTGCCATAAGACAAGCAATGTTTCCATAATCTGTCAAGCACAAATATGTATCTGTCTTTCCACTCAGAAAAAGTAAAATATTTAATTTAAATTTTTGACTAGCAGTTTGGTAAGCTTCTGCGTGATTTCCTAATTAAAATTCTTACAGAACTGCCAATTGCTGCTTGTCTTGTTTTATATTTTTTGTATATTTTTTTAAAATAATTTTAGTGTTAATAAATTATCAATAGTTCGACGAAAAGCAAACAAGAAACGGTCAAGGTAATCTGACAACCTTGTTGCGATTTCCCCGATATATTTGAGAGCACGTCATCGAGTAGGTGCTTATATCAGCAAAGTATCGATATCTAATCGGAATCGATTCAATTGGGTAATACATTCTACTAAGTGGTTGCAGCGTAATAAGCACATATTTACCAATTTATATCGGAAGGCCATCCATTAAAACATGATTAACGCACAATTTAATTTAGCATATATAAATAAATAAGTACAAATGAAAAGTTAATAAAATATTTATTATAGGCAACTGTATCCTATGAATACAAAAAGATCAGCCTGCATCAGTCCAAATATGTTAGTGTTGAGAAGCTATTTACATTTTATTTGCTCAAATATTATGGACTTGAAGGCAATCAACAATAAAAATACATATTTCTTATAAGATTCTTTCTAAGTTATATATTTTTATTATAAATTAAGGGTTTTCTGCCCTGCGACCTATTAAATCTACTGTGCCACCTTCTGCGCTTATAGCTCCTCCAATAAATCTGGCTCCTGCCCGAATGTCAGAATTTTCGTTGGGTTGTCATTGAAACTCATAAAATGCATCCCTAGAATGATGCAATTTTTCCTGGCTTATGCGACACAATCTGCTAGGATGTGAGTTGAGGACTCCTCCTCACCTCCACAAAACCTACATTTACTGCTACAATAAATACAGAATTTGGATAGGTGGCTTTTTTGTCTACAGTGTCCTGTCAGTAGAGTGGCAGGTATTCTAAGCCTATGGATATTACATGCTTAAATCATTAAAGACTATAGCCGCCCAAAAGTCATTTGTCCAGTCGGAGTCCAGGTGTCTCTGCCTTTGCAATTCTTCGTTCCTGAGTTGCAGCCGTATTGTGTGTCTTCCTATGCCCCATTCTCGCCTAATCATTGGTTCTTTCTAACTAAAAATTCTTTTATTTAATCAGATAGTTATTTAAATATGTAATTATCTAATTTCAATTATACTTGTCATAGCATATTATGCATGGCATGCTTCAGGGCTTAACTCATCTGTTCAAGTTGCCTGTTGTTTAATTTAAAAAAATGTTTGTGTTGATAAGTAGTTAATAGCTTAGGCTGTGCTAACATGGTAGCCAACTGGCAACACAAGCTTTCTGTCCCAGTTTTAAAACTAGCGCCAAAATTAACACGCAACTCTCCACGGAGAGCAGCACGAGAGGAAAGGCCAAAGCCAAGTTCAAATCAAGAGTCGTCGCTGCATGTGGGCTGACATGTGCCTGAAGTGCCCTGACATAAACCTCTCCACAATGGGTCTGCTCTGGGTCTGCTCTTTGGTCAGTGTCTCCGAGACTCTCTCTCTGTGTGTGTGTGTGTGTGTGTTTATGTCTACATATATGTTTTATGTCTACATTTGCCTGAGTCTTGGGCGCATTAGTGCCAAGCTAAGTAAATTTAAACACAAATGAGCAGCTTGGAGAGCTGCGCAGTTCACAGCTGAATAGTTAGCCTCGTAGTTAGCAGCAAATATCATCAGCATAATCATAATTAAATAATTTTGTCAAAATGTCAAGCAAAGGCTGCAATCTTTCTGTTTCTGCACTTCATTTGGTCAAATTTAAGTACTTCAGTCCCAACCTCCCAAAAAAAAAACAAATGCTTTCATTAGGCATTGGAATGCCTAATGCCAGTATAGAACATACTCACACACTATTTTATATGTAAACAGAAAAGGGACAAACGATGCGCAAGTATGCCAAAATAATCCGCTTAAACAAAATGATGTGAGAAATAGTCGCACTAGTTGACCAAATGGTTGCACTGAGCATCCTTTTAGTAGTCCTTGTGCCAATTCCCTTATTTTTTTGTCATAATTCCCTGTAACCATTGTATCACAAAAGCAGAGTTTAATACACAGCGACCATAATGCTAATGTATAAGATTATTAATTAAATTTAAATTAAATTTTTTCCAAATGAGGAAATGAATTATTTTTAATTGATACAGATATTATTATATTTATGAATAAATGAATATACTCTTAAACTCTACACACAATGTTATAACAGGATATTTTCTGGTCACTTTTTTGCACATCATCGGTTTTTTTTTTGTTGGTCAAAACCACTAAAATAACAACAACGAACATAACAAGCAAGAAGCGACAGGAAATGGCAAAGCATAACGAAAAAAAATTGGAAATACTTTACGAATTTTTTGTACATATAAAATTCAACTAGCTGAATTTGGAAGCCCCAGTCAGCGCCTAATACAACAATGAACAACAACAACAACAACAACAACAACAACAAAAAACAAACCGAAACAAGAGCTGCTTGAGGCAACAGCAACACATTCCACAAATGGCACAAAGCGGGTTGTGGGTTTTGACTCGGAATGCCATAGAAAATGCACACTTCACCCACCGACCACCGACCACAGTCCAGTTTCCCAGTTTCCCAGTTTACCAGTTTGCCACTTCAGGACACACCCCAATCAAGGGTGGCTTTATGTACAAGTGTGTGCGTAGTGTGTGTGTGTGAATGGTTGTCATAGCAGTCTTTAATTAAACAGATCAAATTATGGCCAAAGTAGTTCTTACGTCGGCCACTTAATACGAAAGAGTATAATTATAGTTGCTCTATGAATATTAATTGACCCAACGATTGACAGCATAATGATATTTGCATAAGTAAGCAAAATATGATGTAACAGAACTAACTAAAAATTTCATCAAATGCGGTATACTCCTTTCTGCTGAATGATTACATAACAGGAAATATATATTAAATGAAAGAGAAGCTTAAACTGCTTACATCAGCCTGATTAATTTTTCATTAGGATAGCCTTCAAACTCTGACGACCAGTTAACTAACAAAGAATAAACAAATATTCAAACTTGGCTTCATAAATTCGCTTTTTAATATTATGTTCTGAATTCTGGAGGTTTAAAAATAACTACGATATTAAACCTCATTATCCAAAGCTTATTAGATGTATGCTGCCAATTTTTCCCTAAAGACAAATCCCGACTTGATGGAAAATATATAGATGACCCTGAAATCCTGCAAAAAACAAAGTTTAATAAATTAAAAGTCACCAAATAAAAATAAATAATTCTCTTATACTACTACTACTACTTTAATAATGTACACAAAATTTATATTTATTATTAATAAGGACGCAAAGATTCAATTTATAATTTTTACTCAACTTCAATTCATTTAAAACTTTTAATATCTAAGAGAAACATTGCATCTTAAGCTGTTCGATCCTTAAATATATAAGCTAAACGGGATGCCACTAAAAGCATCAACAATATGAGAAGCGGCAGTGCAAACAAGGCCAGCTTAAAACCCATTTAAGCTTGATTAAGTTTACATCAAATGCTTAAGTATGCTCAGCAAACACTTACAAGCAAATCTGCCTTACGCAAATCTGGTCAAAAGAGCCCCAATGCCAGGTATTTCCATCGATTATTATGTAGTTGTCGGCCATATCATTTCCAATGGATTAGGAGAAACACAGTCTTGAATTTAAAGGAATATTTTAATATTTATTATGAGAACGATGAGTTAATAATCTTGGAATAGAGTTGAAACTCACTAATTAAAAGGTCACCAAGAGAATAAAACCAAAAAAAAATAAATAAATAAGGTGTTTTCCCGCATAGGATCAAAGTTGGCTTGCTCGCAAATTCAGTGAATTAGCCAAACACTTATCGTATTGAAGCTATACTTGAGTGATATGTGGCATTTGGCGCCATTGCAATTAGCTACACGGGTAAAGCGATTAAGTCATTAGTAAAATGCCAAATTACGGATACGCAGCGTATATTACGATGACTTTAAGAATAATCAAAACAGTACACAATTTGCCAAGCTCTTTAACAGCCGGTAAATGCCTGTCCCACTGCTGTCTGCCACTGACGGCCAGTTTGTGTTACTTGTTTTGTAATGATTAACCCCATAATGCAATTGAAAATGTATGTGAAACGCAGCGCAGACAGATACCAGTCAAGTACAACAAGTAAAACGGAGAAAATATAAACAATACAAAAAAACACCAATAGAATTTGCAGAAAACTAGGCGTGTATACCCTATACAAAGATTTGATTTATAATATATAAATTTTATAAATATTTTAATATAAATACACGGTACAATTTTCAAACAAAATATTGCTAGAATATTTCTTTTTGACAGACAATTAAAAGTAATTAACCTTTATAGAATACATAATAATACGTATAATATATTAAAAAATTGTAACTGAAAAATCATTTTAAAAAAATAAATATTTATTAATTATCCACCCTATTTTCTTGTTGCTCATTATATTAATTAATTCTTCAACCCTTTTTTCAATGCAATTATTTAGTCTTAATATTAACTTTAGCGAAGGAAACTCATCTTGATGTTCCCTCAGCATTGCCAAGTCATTCACAACTTGCGAATACCCACTTCCAGTAAAAGGAGAAAAAAAAACGATAGTCTAACTTTATCAACCAACTAGCTGCCACACTGGAGGCTGAAGATGATGATGATGATGGTAATCGTGATGATGATGTTGGTCAGGACGAAGTACAAAAGGGAAACAACGAACACAGCAACAACATTAATTTTTTTTTAGTTAAACAGCAGCAGTAGTAGATTTGTTGTGCTTGTGGGTGTATGCCTAGCTAAAACAACAACAACAACAACAAAATTCGAGCAAGGGCAAAAATTCTTGGTGCACATACAAGGGAATTGGTGTAAATATGGCAAGTGGCTGGCAAAAATGGCGGCCCAGTACGGAGCTAGAGCTGCCGTACAGATAGCATCTCGGATGGGGCGTACTTTTATAGGCACTGCAGCTGATGATGCTCCAGCTCCAGCTACAGCTCCAGCTCCAGCTCCAGCTCCAGCAGCAGCTGCGTGCTGGCAACTTCAGATATTTTCATTGAGTTTCCTGTGTACCTTCGAGGCAATATGCCCAAGTCGAACGGAGCTGAGCCCAGACGAATCGACTCGAGTGGAAGTATCAAAGTTAGTGAAGCAGCAGCACCAACGTTGTGGCTGCCACTCAAATGCCTAACTATGCAAAATAAGTTGCATTTAAGATGCTCCATTATGCATGTTTATTCTCTGTCGATGATACTGTTTGCTCTGATGCCAAACCCAAACGATATTAGTGCCAAGCCCGTCCGTGGACATTAGAGGTGGGCGTGGCCATGGGCTGCCTGCCAAACAGATGGCCAGCCAAAGTTAAATGAAGTCTAAAGATGAAGACGAAGACAAAACACATGCCTGACAGATCAAAGACAGGTAGACCTCAAATGAAAATAAACTGTGAAAGAAATTACAAAATGACAGAGATTTTCGTTTTTGTGTAACTCTAGCTGCCTAAATATTATTTTAAGATTTTCAACTATAAAATTTAAGTACTTAAATACTTAAATTTAACTAAAATGCCAAAACAACATTTTAGGTGTCACTCAATATGTTCACTTCTATCGTGGAGAATTTTCAATCCCAAAGAGTTTACGGTCAAACTTCTGCAAGATGGGTAAATCATAAAAGCAGCCATAGAATACGACTTAAGTAATTTGTTTAAAAGTTGCTACTTAAATTTAAGTTGAAGTTTAGCCAAAGAAGAAACACAAAAAACTAGTTCAACTCGGAAAAGAATTTGCTTTGTACTTGGATTTGTTTTATTTATTCTTGGCTCATACTTGAATTGGCTTTTATTCTAGTAGCCAGCTTTTAATGAATGCGTGAAGAACATCCCATTTGACACCGCCTTCAGCTCAAAGAGATCGTAAATCGCGGGTAAAAATTAAAAGTGCATTCTGTGTTATTCTAGTAGCCAGCTCGTTACGAGATTTGCAGTGGCGTTGTGCAACTGCTGTGTGCCACACTCAATTGCTGCATTTACCTGGGCTGTGTCAAAAGCTCGGCCAGTCTTCCAGGATGGTCAGTCAGTCTTCCGGGCACTTTGTCAGTGAGTGTTTAATGACCGACCATTAGCCTTTGGCTCCCGCCGAGTTGAGGGCTACGCAAACGCAACGCGGCTAACGCAAACGGCCCTGATTGACGACTCGCATTACGGTCTGAGCCAGTTAAGTGGACGACGAACTGGTCGCTATATGCATCCTGTGTGCAGGTGCCAGTGTACGGCAGTTAATCATTGTGGATGATAGTGAGAGTGTAAACAATGGTTGACCACCGACTGTAAAGGCGACCAGGCCGCAACTTCCAATTACACTACTACTGTTGCAATGAACGCTCTCTCTCTCTCTCTCTCTCTCTCTCTCACTCCAGGAGGCATCCTTCAGAGACGATACAGCAGCCTCTGAGTGGTAACCTTATCCACTTGGCAGACGCCAACCGCATCTATCATCCGTTCCATTTGCACAGCCATCGATTTTCAGTTAACGCCCCTGTACACCCATAAGAAGACGCACCCCATGAGGCAAGTATTTCGGGGCATTTATATTGATACAGAGCAGTGGTTAAGCGGTTTTTCACTTTCGATCCCGAGAATTCCAATGCCAACCTGAATAATGTTTAAGCTTCCAAAATATTTTGAAACACTATTCAATATTGATGTATAATTAAGCAAAAGCTGCAATTGCTTGTTTTTCTAAATGTTATAAATTGCTGAAAACCATCGACAAATATAATAAAATTAACAATTATAAAAATTTCATGTTTATTTTAATACAAAATATAACCCATAGCATGACATTTTTTGATGGAGATTATTAAATACATAAACAACCAAAAAAAGGCGTGTTTTTTTAACATATCCATAATCTGCCGGTTGAATGTTTAACAAATATATTGATTGACAAGAAGTATTTTTTCCAACATTAAGCCAGCCATGGATCGGACTTAATATTTGTACTAAAATTTTTTTTTCAAATTTTTAATAAAGGTAAGTTTAAAAAGCTAAAAAGTAGCGAATGGAATATAAACAATTTTTACATTAGCTTCATTATAAAAAAGAACAAAGTGATGTAATTTTGCTTCAGCTGACTGAAAATCATAAGTTACTTTGTATATTTTATGGTAAAAAAATTTATAAGCGGGTTGTGTCGAGTTATTCGAGCCATAAAACGAGATCGTGACTATGTGACTTTAAATGCAGCAAAAGGATTACGAAAGCAAAAAAAAAAAAAAGTAGAAAATAAGGTAAGAATCAAGGTTTGAAGTAGCAGTTATTGTTACTGCTACCTTAAAGCTGCACAAGTTAAATAATGTCGAAAGCCGCAACATTCATCAGCACTTCATGATAGCCTTTGGCGCCAGAACCGATATGCCTTACTATGCAACTGCTGCCACAAGCACCGTTGGTGGTGGCGGTGGTGGCGGCACCAGTCATTGCTTTTCGGTGGCCAGCCAACTGTGGCGCGTAAAAGCACTTCCATTGGACATTGTTTAAATTGCTGCGGTTCGCGTACGTTAAATTTTCGTTTCTTATTTATATAGCGCTTTATTTTGTTTGCTGGTTTCACTCTTTCGGATCGCTTTTTTTTTTTTGTTCCTTGTCTGCCCTTTGGCTTTTTATTGGTTCACATTGTGGGTGGTGTCGTATAAAGCATATAACAAATCCACCATCTTTTCGCGTGTTCTGAGTGTGGGTTAAGAGCGAGAGAGAAAGAGAGAAAACCAGCACAGCAGAAAAAAAAAACTTAATGTAATTGAATTCATTTATGGTTTTGTTTGTAGTTTCCTTTTGTGGCGTTTCACTTACGCGCCACAAAACTGCCAAGAATGTCGACGGCTTGTTAATAAATATTTCATTTATTTTTAGGCCTATATCCAGTGCACGAGCTCTCCCAATTGCCGTAGTGAGGCTTTGTTTTTCGGCATTTGCGATTTAATTAAAAATATGTATGGGCAGGGAAAATTTCTTATTGTTCTAGTATCCCATTCAGCCGAACTTGCCACAAAGCACTCAACTAAATATAATACAATAAAGAATGATCTAGTGACAAATATTCGACTATGAAATATTCTGTATTAGTCAATTATCCTAAAATATAAATTGTTATGAGAATTTTAAGAATAACATAATTTGTCCTTAAATCTACAGCAATAATTATTTCAAGAAAGGCGTAAATGGTAAAAGTTAACATCATTAAAAGATCGAAGAAGTCACTTTTTAGCCTGTTACATAACGTTTGCTAAACTGTATTATACCCTTTTCTTATGATCCATAACTTCAGCATCGACAGGCCTTTGACTTAATGCCGCCCAACTTTCTTTGTCCTTTTTTTTGGCTGCTCTATGCTTGTCCCATGCATGTAAACGCTCTTGTAGCTCGACAGGATATTGGGTTATTAGCAAATATGCTTTCATATACATACATGAAAGATTTATGTCCATGCTCAAGGCAGAGTTAGCCACTACAGCCTGCACCCCTCTTGTCTTCACAATTCTGCATATTTCATAGTAATCGCTACCGGTTATAAAACAGCCCCGTAAACAATGCCTGCCTGACACACTTTTACCTGTGCTTCATTCCTCCTTTGTTCGAGCCGAATCCCTATGCTATGTGGCTAATAAAATAATTGAAATTCTCTGTGCATGCATGGGCTGCCTAACCCACAAGGCAAATTTTGTTGTTGTTGTTGGTGTTGTATGGTTGGCCACTAGACTTACTTTACCTGCTTTGAAATTCTTTATTATATTTTGATGTAATAATAAAGATAACTACTTTACTTATCTTAAGCTTATGCTGATATTGATGCATCGAAAAATTTCGAAAACATAGTTACTCCAGCGAGCTCTCGTTTTTGGATAATGCTTAGTTTAAAACCCAAATAAAAGTCTATTTTTAATTTAATGTAAGTTCTGCATATGTCTTATAGACAAATCTAATTGTAGATTTAGTTCATGCGTTGAATAATTATTACACTAATTATCAATATATTAAGTGTAAAATACCAAACTAACATACGAGAGTTTTAGAATATAATATATATATATAATGAGAATATAATAATTTTCTAAATAAATTGAAAAAAATTATTTATTTGCACAAGTCAACTGCTATATTGCTATAAAAAATTTAAGCATTTTTCATTTTATTTGGTTAGATGCAGTTTGTAGCAGCAACATTGCTTAAAATCGGCTGCTTCTGCAGCATGACTTTTCTTGATTTTCAATTTCAATAATAAAATTTGTTTTCCAATTTTATGCCGAGTTGAGCAGCTCAGCTCTGTTTTGCATCTGTAGGACTAGGAAATTTAAATGCAGCCGATGGATTCAGTTGGGTGGTGCTCGAAGAATATCTTAAGTTCATACTTCATATGAAGTACTCGGATCCAAAAAAGACCATTTTCATATGCATTTTAAGCACTGCTGAAATCTGTTGTCAAATTTGTTCTATGCATAATTTATATTACATTTGTTCTTTTGTCTCCAGGGATTTAAGCTTTACGTGCTTCTATTTGAAAATTTTACATTTTTATAAAATGTATATATAGCGAATTTTAAAATAGGTCACTTAACAGTTATTCTAAACTATGAGTAAGTAAATAAATCTGCTTTTGGCGGACTCGTTAAAGGGTGAATTGTGAAAATCATTAAATATTCAGTACATTAAAGTGCATTTTATCTATAAAATTTGGTAGCTACAAGCTATAAAAATCATAAAAATGTCGTTTTTTTTTTAGTTTTTGATAGTTTATTTTAGATGTTGTTTTTACAACATTTAAATGCAAAACTCTTATCGCAAATCTTTCCATTAGTATGCAATCATTAAGCAGAACAGAATGTGGCTGCCTAATCAATAAATTGTTGATTATTTGGCCAATGTGCACAGAAATGGCCGACACGGCCACCCATTCTAATAATTAAGCCCGATAATCATGCGCTGATGCCAAACCAACATTGGGGTTCAGCATAAGTCTGACAGTCAACAGGCAGCTCCATGAAAATGAATATGAAAATGCATTTTGCCTGTTTACGAGTATATTGTCATTTACATATGGCACATTCACCATGAATTGTGACAGCAGAAGCAGCCGAAATGCAATTTCCAATGTGTTTTTCGGGTTTATTTTCTGCTTACCCAATGAGAAAATACCTTGACAGCAAAACAAAGCCCGCATTTTACAAATGTGTTGCTGAAAATAACGAACAATAACACTAAGTATACCGTTACGATAAGTAGCAAGCCAAAAGAGTTGCAGGTGACAAGAATTTCCATCCAAAAGATCAAAATTTACTACACATAAGCATTCTAAGCTTACAAATAATTGATTAAGAATGTAGATTAAAGATGGGAATATATTCAAGTTATACAAGAAAGTTCTTAATGATGATATAACCACTAGTTAACGTATAAGTCGAAAGTCATGTAAAATTATAATTATGAGGAAACCAATTTATAAGCAAGTGATATGGCTGCACATATACTCAAACTCCTTTATTACTTACACTGGCAGCACTTATCAGAGTCCTGGTTTGGCACTAGCACGGCAAATAGAGCGTCATTAATTTAACTAAAATAGTTACACAACCCTCCCCCGTCTTACGTCCCGCGCATGCTCAAGTCTTGCTGTTGTTTTTGCCTTTGCCGTTGTTGCCCTTTGCAGTAACTAAATGCAATCATTTTTGGCTGTACCTTGCCGGGCTGCTGTTATAAATGTGCAACAACTACATGGCGAAAAGTGAACCAAAAAAAAAAAAACACTTGAAAAATTACGCATCAAGTGACAAGGACGAAGGCAACGCGCCAACGCGAATGCCATTTTATTTTGTCGCCTATCAACGCCATTGCATAAGAAAAAGAGCAATGGGCAATATAAGCCTTTATAGCATACCCAGTCAACCCCTGCCAAAACTCAACTCAACCCGAGCAATTCGTCACAGCCATATAAATATGACGCAACGGAAATGTATATTGCTTAGAGACGCAAACGGAAATGCCTTTGGCTGAGTGCATTTTATTTGCCATCTGGCATAGTAATCAGTTTTAAAGCAAAAAGAAAAAAACCAATTTTGAATATTTTGTGATGTTTAAGCATTAAGCCCTTTAAGATTATATTTGCAATGAAATTTCTTGAAATATCTTATAGTGTTTAGCAAGAAATTTATTTTCACAGCAAATGTGAGCAAACAAATATTGATTGGTAAAATTTTATAAATGTTTTATTATGTAAGAATTAAAGATGCTAAGAAAACTTAAAATTCAATATTTAAGGCATTTACTAATAGCATTGTGGTATAAAGGCGAATTGAATCAACAGCTATCAGATGAAATAGTAGGTTTGCAACTTTTAAAACAATTTCTTTTAGTACTATTTGCAATTTTATTGAATAACTTTTCTCTAGCTTTCACAGTGAAAGTGTTCAAATGGGACTACAAAGAATTTTCCACAATTTAATTTACATGCCAATTCCGGAGCCAAACTAATCCGAAGCAAACTAAATTGGTTGATTTCCTTATCGTTGGCCCATAAATGTATGCTACATTTAATTTGAATAAAGTTCTTTATGTGCATGTACGAACGTGCGGCCGTGCGCCTAACCCACACAAACAGTTAGCTAATTTTTCCATATAAATGGAAAGAAAATACTCAACAGCAGTCAACGTTACCTACACACACACACACACACACACGAACACATGTGTGTGTGTAAGTAGGAGAACACTCCCAAAAATAAATTGAATTTATCAAACGTTGATGTTTTCTTCAGGACGCCCTTCTTCCAAAAATAAACAAGCAAAGAGGATACAAAAAAAAATAAGTTTTTCATATAATTTCCGATGCGCTTAAGGCAATTTTACGCCCACTTTCGTCTCCACACTTGCATATTAAATAAACAAATGCAGCGGCAAAAACAAAAGACTTTTTCATATTACATTTAAGCAGAGCATATTTATAGTATTTAATTCGGCATACAAAGCAATTTACTTGACGCATATTTCTGGATTCCTAAAACTATTCGTAAATACAAAAATTGATTTTAGGGAGAAAATATCGTAAAAACAAAATTATTAAGGCGTTCTTGAGTGGCAGCCATTCGAATCATAGTTATAATAATTATCATAATATGGGAAGGACCGTCTCATATGGATCGTATAGTAAATTTGGCAGGCTGTTGACATACTTTGAATACATAACACACAAACACACACACATACACACATGCATACGTATACACATAACCATCAACATATTTGCCCCCTCATCATATCAAGCAAACCAAACAATAAAATTCAGACACACAAATGTTGCCCTTGAGAAGCGGTTCTGCTTCGAGAAGTATGATTGCCTGTGTAAGAATGAGTGTGTGTGTGTGTGTGTATCAAACTGATGACAATCAAATACACAAATACAATTACAAATGTGGACACACACTCACTCTGATGTACGCCCAGCAAGTCATACAAATAAGCATAGCAAATAGTGAGCCTGAACAAGACTGTGCAAATATTTTGCCAGCGACAGAAACAAAGACATATTACTATCGCAAGCAAATGTGTGTGTGTGTTGTGTGTGTGTGTGTGTTGTGTGTGTACTCACACTCCTATATGAACGTGTCTGTGTGTGGCCAAATTGAATTTGATTTATTGAAATTTGATATTTTCCGTGATACGAGCACTGCAAATCAAGCAAACATGAGCTGAGGCAAGACAAGTACAACACGACAGACACATGAACAATCAACATTGGCAACTTGGCAACTTTTTGAGGCATGGGTGTGTGCACACCAATAGTTCAGACAACTAAACACAATGTCGGTGGCTGGAGGGGATGGCCCATATGTATTTATCAATTGTCTGGCAATAAATGCACGCAACAACTGAATGCTCTGCAAATAGTCAATATCAAAAGCCAGATAAATCTCAGCACGTTATTTAAGTATATACGATTTTTTAAGCTGACGTAACTTAAAGTTAAAGCATAATACGGTATTAAGCAAAATTCAAATAGAAAGTTATTTAATTTTAAATGGATTTTGTGTTAATAATCAGCTTACTCACTCAAAATGACAAAACTTGTTTCTGCTAATAATTGCTGCAATTTCCGACTGCCAATCAATATTTTGAGCTAGTACTCAGACGCAAAATATTTATTCAAGTAAATGAACGCTATTACAATAATAAATATGGACTTTATTAAAGGCCAGACAGGAAATCATGAAGCAGGCAGTCGGAGCAAAGTGCGGAAGTGAGGTCAAATGGTTATGAGTACTTCTGGGGCAGAATGGGGTCAATTGATATAAGAACACGGC
Source organism: Drosophila dives (assembly GCA_035042365.1). Taxonomy (NCBI): domain Eukaryota; kingdom Metazoa; phylum Arthropoda; class Insecta; order Diptera; family Drosophilidae; genus Drosophila; species Drosophila dives. The sequence continues at coordinate 1,996,225 of JAWNLJ010000438.1, forward strand.
TGACCTAATTTGTGGGGCGATTGACACGTACAATTTGGAGACAAAAGTCAAAGCTAATACAATGTTCTTTATAAGTTGGCCAAATCAAATCAAATAAATACTTACAGCCAAAGTGACAGAGATGGAGCGAGTGTGTGGGAGATACAGCGTGAGAAACTGAGAGAGATAGAGAGAGAGAGAGAGAGAGAGCAGTGGTAGAGACAAACATGTGACGCCATGCTGGCAGGACTGCACTCAAGCACAGCAGCTACAATATTTATTACTTTTGATTATGTTGAAAGTCAACTTTATCAATTTTACAGCAGTTAGCCAATAAACCACAACAGACAACAGAGAGACAGATAGAGAGGAGGAGTAGCGGGGTGACTGAGGTGAACAGAATGGACTGTCCAATTGGGTGTTGGTCAGTTAACCGCAAGGCATAAGACGAACACAAACAGGATGTTATGGAATGAGCAATGTCCTTTTGCGTATATGTGTTGCATATAAATCCTAAATAGACAATGAATGTCAAGCAAAATAAATTAGAAATGACAATAAATGAGCAAGTGTCAAAGTCATTGGGGATGGGACATGGGGCATGGGGCATGTGATGTGGCAAAGTGGGCGTGGGCGTGCCACTGCTGCGCCATCAAATTCAGTTCAAACTGGTTCAGCAGTCGTTTGACGGGCAACGACAAGGCAAACAGACAGCGTGTCACTTTAATTGGCAGTCAAGAAGGCAGATGAGCGATGGCTCCACAGCAATATTGCAACAACAACAACAAGAACAACAACAACAACAACAACAATTGTGGCAACAATAAGTTCGGTGATCAAATTGCATTCGGTCACTGCACTTTCATACCCCTCAATTTCATTATATGAACGAGAAGCAAAGAGCTGGTATGTAAATAAATAAAGAATGCGACTCGATGCGAAATACAATTTTGGCCAAACTTATGCATATTTGTAACATGACTGTCGAGGTTTTTGTCACAGTGTTTGTTACTGTTGCACCATAATTTATGCAATGATTTTTTGCTCCAGTGTATCCCAAGCGCTAAAGCAATACAAAACACATGCGACGCAATCATGTGTTCTGTACAGTGGGATCAGTTAATTTTTATTAAAGACAGCCCAAAATTGGCAACAAAAAATTTCAGTTTTTTAATCTATCTATCTATCAAAAATAATTATTATGTTAGTCAGCAGTCAATAACTTATTGACTTAAGCATGGAGCAATCTGGAAATTGTCTATTTGAGCAGGAAGTGAAAATGGTTGTCAATTTTGTTTGTTCCTCAACAATATTATATTTATTAGCTATATTTGTATGCCCATCTTTGCAAAGGAAAAATCAGCAATTTGTCTTTTATATAGCCATTTGTCTTTTATATAGCCATAGGCTTTAATCTGTAGAAACTAAACTTATCGATTTGTATTTTTCGTTTTGATAAACTTTCTCTTAATATTTCTAAAAATGTGCAATATTTTATGCTGATTTTGTGCCACGGTGCGTGCAATCAAAATGCATTCATTGGCTCATGCAACTCTTACACTTTTCTATTTGCATGGAAAAAGCACACACATAACACACACACACACGCACACACGCACACTCCAATATACACAGCTCAAACTCGTATCTGCCCACTGCCTGCTGCTGTTCAGATGCTAGACCTAGAAACTTGGACACGTAGGTAAGCATTATGGGAAATAGTACTGACCAATCCATGAATCCAGTAGGCAGCCAAAGATTAGTCAAGTTTGTTAACTTTGTCATGTGCCCAGACTGAAAACGAGAGAGACTGTGAAAGTGGTACAAAGAAATTAATTATAAATAAATTCAAAAATTATCTGTACGCTTCTACTAAAAGCTATATAAATTTTAGTATTTATTGATAAATACGTATCTGATTATCATTTTATTTTTAAGCATTAATCAGACTTTGGAGCTGCAATTTCAACTCATGATTTTAGCATTATTAATAGCTATATTTGATTTAATTTTTTACTCTTAAATACCCTCGGATAGGTTCAGAAATCAAAGCAATTAGTTTATGCAACCATAAATAATCGGTACCTGCCATGGCCACATCCACGCCCACCTCCAACCCCAACCCCATCCAAAATGGCCAATTGGTCTGCCTTTTGTGTCGCTTGCAGTGCAATCGTGCGATATTTGGTGGTGGCTTCGGTCACTTTATGACTGCGCTGGGACCAATAATTTATGAATGAATTCATGAATGTCGAAACTGATTCTCAAACGAACTCGCCCAACCGCAACGCAACCCAATCTGTGAGAAGCTGTTCACTTCTGTGCATCTTACATAATACTCGTCGTGTTGCAAATCGAAAACGTCAGCTTTTGTAACCTTATACAGAGTGGTCAGTTGGCAGCGTTACCCAGGAGATTTGCCAATGGCTGCTGACGAAAATTTAGTTTTTGATTATATAGATGTCCATTAATGTGCAGTTCCCTGGAGTGTGCTCTGGGTGTGAGAGTGTGTGTGTGTTTGTGTTGTGTTCGTGATGGTGCTGATGGCTCTGAACCGAGAGTTGATGGCTTGACCTCGGAGCCTGTCATAAGCATGTCCACTTTGGGTACATGTCGTGCACAATCAACCTGGAGAGGTGCGAATGTGCTAAATTAGTAAAATGAATTAGATATGTATGGCAAATGAGAGGCACACGAGGAGCTGGCAAAATTGGGCACCAGTCCAGAATGGAAGGGTAGCCACTCTCAGCAGAGACTGTCAACTAATAATGTAGCTTTAGTAATTATTAGTTTTGTACTGTGTGTGTGTTAGTGTGAGCTATGAATTTTAATAAATTAATAAAATGAAATTCACACCCACATACACGCATAAACACACACACTTACACTCAATTAGCTTAGCGCCATGAGCCTGGCTATAATTTATTATTGCTTATTTTCACAATTTGATATTATTAATGAACATAATTTTGCTCTTTATATGTCGGCAACTTGTGGCACTTTGCCACGGAAATTATGCCAAATTTTCCATTAGAAAATCTATGGCTCAAACGTAAATAAAATGTATTAATAAATGTGTTAACGTGATTTTGAATTTTAATGCAGTTCCAATATTAATAATAATATATAATCAGCTTAGCCAATTTAATTATAAATTTGACTAATAGCCTGAAAATATATTGTATGTGGCATAAAAAATATATTTAAAATATTATTAGCTTATTTATAAGAATTTTAGATATTTATTCGTATTGTCAACTCTTATTTAATCTTCCATTTATAAGACATATTATTAAATTTTTCGCTTTGCCACCAATGTGAAATGTAACTAAGAATCTCTCATAATATCAAAGAGCATATGTAAATGCTTGATTTTCGCAGAGTTACAGCCACGTAATTCGCATTTTCATGCGCTTGACAAATGCAATTCAGTTCAGAGCTTCTGTTTAACATGAAAATGCCATGTCATTGCATCGGTATCTAGAATTTGAGTTTACGAATGTATCCCAATCCCATCAGCTCCTCCTAGAATGGCCGTCAACAGGCATAAGGAAGCGCAGAGAGTATCACAAGTCTCACATAGCACACACAAACACACACACACACACTTACATGTCAACTAACGTGCGCTCAAATCAATATGACGTTCCCAAATATGCAGACAAGAAAACCATTTTGAAAAATATATATATTTGTGTATAAATATCTGCGTGTACATTTATTTCCAACTTTCTGTGCATCTGTATCGAGATATATTTGTGTATTCTCATGCGCTTCACTGACTTGGTAGCGGCAACGGAACGTATACGCAACATGCGTTGCTATCTCATTGCAATTCGTAAAATAAATCGCTTGGTAAAGGCACACAAGTAATTTTGCAGCATAGAATGCAAACTGAATACAACTTAGACTCTCAACTCTAGCTACACATATGGGTTCTTTTTTCGTGTGTGTGTGTGTTGTGTGTGTGTGGCATCCCCATTTGCAAATTATGCGTAGCCTTTTGACTGCTGCAGTTGCTCTTTATAAAACTATTGCTGGTTGGCAGTGATGCCACTTCAACGTTTGTTTGCCCTGATGCCTGCAGCATGCGCCCATATTCTCTTTGCATCCACACAAAATGCGCAAATTTATTTATTTAAATAGCTCCGCATGCACACTCGTTGGAAAATGCCCTGGCAAATATATAACTGCGGCACGTGTACTCCCAAACGCGCTCAATCATATTGCCTGGCATCGTGGCACTTGCCACTTGCCAGAAGGAAGTATATAATCAAATACACAACATCTTACGAAAAATAAACAAAATTTAAATAATTATTGATGCATGCTATTTCTTTTTAATAAAGTTTCTATATTTATTAAATATTTATATTAATATTTTCTCAGCAAGTACCCAAAAATAAAAAAAAAAATCTAAAGAATAAAAATAAATAAAAAAAATATTGTGCTTGTGCTAGCTATAATATTTTGAAGTGAAAGTATGTGGCCCGAAGCGTTATTTTCAACATTATCGATAACAGCATCGATTACTTGGTTCAATTTTGGAGAAGCGACGCCAGCAGCAGAAGCAACACAGTTGCCAATTTCAAGCATGATTTTCTATTTTTTGTATGATTCCTGTTATGTTGGCAAGTTTGTAAAAGAAGCATTTTTCTATCGCATGCAATGATGGACAAACAGGCGATGTGCTGACAAAGGATGTTCGCTCTGAACACGGACGCTGACATCGTCATGAACATCGAAATAGATATGGACAGGGCCAACGACATGGACAACGAAAGAGTAAGGGACAGGGGACAGGGGACAGGGGACAGGGGACAGGGACAGGAACAGGGATGTGTGGACGTGTGTGTTGAACATCTCGTTACTGTCAGCAGCTGCCAATGTAAACACAAGTGGTCAGCCGCAAAACGAAAGTCCAGCTTAGTAAATAGCTGTGAAAGAAAGCGACGAAAGAATAACTGTAAAAGCGCAGCAGAAATTGAGTAAGAGGCATAGAGACAAACAGACAAGCAGACAAACCGAATAGACAGACAGTCAAGAAGGATCAGGGGAAAGGGAAAGACTCAAAAGGCAATGCCGGCGATTGTCGCGGAAATCAATTGTTGTTTTGACAGCGACACGGAAATTGGTTTAATGAAGCTAAAATATATAAAACGAGCTGACAAAGCTAACAAGCTAAAGGATGGAAGAATGGAAGGATGGCCATGGCAACACCAGCTAATTAGAGCGCTGTCCAGATTGAAGGACACCCCCGATCCCCGCTAACCATCGTCTGCTGCAGACGCTGTTGATCAAAAGGCTGTTTGATTTATGATGGCAAGCATAAAAATTAGCAGCCAAGTGCAGCGCGTGCCAGCAAGAGAAATGGGAAAAACTTTAAAGTAAATGTGAATATTATGCAGAGCAAAACTCAGAAACTAATTTAAAATGCACTCAATGGACAGTATTACTAACTATTTGTGCCAGCAAACGTATTCTGGTCAATATCACAAACGTTACAGAATAAAATGTGAATAAATAAAGTTGAAAATTGCTTAATGAACGATTAATGATTTACATAATTTGTGTTAATTGTTAATTATTTAATTGATTTGATATGAAAGTGTTGATCCGTGCCGAACAATTTAATCCACTTAATATGTAATTGACAGCAACAAATGAAATTAATGATTGTAAAATGAATAGATTTATTTGAGTGAAAAGTATTATAGATAAATAATTAATCGTTTTCATTTGTTTTTATGTAAGAACAAAAGGCTTCGAAAATGCCATTAAACTGGTTGAAATCTCTGTGATAATGGTTTTGGGAACAAAATGAGAAAGCTGCAAGCAGGCAACGGTAAAAAGGTGCGCTAAGTGCAGAGACGTCAAAAACTGTGCTCATTACTTAAACTAATTACATTTTAAATTAACATTACAGCGGCCTGGACAGTTAGACAGCACCAAAGCGGTAGTAAAATGCCGCATAAAGGCATAGTGTGGGCGACCTGGTTTAATGAAGGTATATGTTTTGCAGAGAATTTAGTGTTATATCGTATGTATGCAGGACACGCAGCGAACAATGGCGGTGGCAGTGGCAGTGGCAGTGCCGACGGCAGAGCCAAATGGATGTCAGTCCGCTGGCGACAGTCGAAATGTATTGAAGTCATTACGAATATGGCCACAAGACGAGGGTTAACGACAGCACCAAACAGTCAGTCATTCCGGCCAACCAGCCAGCGGGGTAATGACAGAAATTATGTAATAAAAAGTTACAATTTACGATCAGTGCTGCTGGGTCTGTGCTGGTGCTGGTGCTGCAGCTGTAGTTGTTGGCCACGTGACCAAGACGCACAGACAGTAGCTACAGGTGCAAGTTGAGGCAGATGGAGAGAGGAACAATGAACCGTCATAGATAAAAGACATAACAATGAAGCCAAAGCAGACGTGCGAGCCAGCTTGGTTGGTTACCTCAACGAATGAAGGCAAAGGAACATTTGCACCTGCCCGGCAAAATAAGTTATAAAACTAAGACAAAGGCAAATGGCACAAAAAAAAAAAAAAAAAGAAAAAAGAAAGTTAAGCAAAGCAAAGCAAAGCAAAGAAAGAAAAAATTACAAAATGGCAATAAATTCAAAACTAAAACAAGGCTCAAACAGAGTGCAAAGAGAGCAGCCCGATTGGACAGCAAGAGTTGCTTTGGTGGCGCAGTCAAGCGTATAAGTGGCACAGGCAACGGGCATATGATAAACACAGTCAGTCGTAGCTGGAATTGTGGCATTGAAGCTAAAGTGGCAGCTAGGTGGGCTTCGGTCCTAATAAAGGTGTCATGCCAGAGAAGCTTGCAGCACACAATGAGCTGGAAATTTTCTCCCTGTTTTGGTGTTTCGGGCTGGGGTCGCTGCGAGGAAGAGGGCGAGCGCGGGGACGAGGACGAGTGCGAGGGCGAAACGTGATTGCAAATTGTAACCGCCAATGGGCCGTAAATTGAAACGTGACTAAGGCAGATAATAAAATGCATAAAATCAGAGTACCGAAGGAAAGGTAAGGAAAGGCGGCGGGGTAGGCAACGGTGCCGTCTGATGGCCTAAACACGAACGCAGACACATGAAACGAAACGGGGTCTGAAGTGTATTTTGTGTTATATTGTTGTTGTTGTTGTTTTTGCTGTTGTTGTTGTAGTTTTCTGTTTCGCTTTCTGTTAGAGTTTTAGTTTTTTTGTGTTTGTTTGCGACAAAGCTTCACAGTTCGTCCGGAATTTGTCATTAAACGGATGTGTGCTGGCAGAAAATTGTTGCAGCACATATCTGGCTGCATATATAAGTATGCAACAAATTGTACAAAGCGTTGATAGCAATAGGAAATGATAAGCATAGCAAACTGTACAGGAAGTACTCATTATGAAAGTTCTGTTTTGATATCGTATACTTGTTACGACAATGTTTTTTTTTCCTGATCATATATTGATTGCTATTCAGATTCTATTTTATAGAGTAATTTATTGTATACAAATTTTATTAATAAAGACTGGTAATTGGCGCTCTTTAAAGGGTATTCTGATAACAGTTGTGTTTTGCTTTTTAACGAAAATAGGTAATACTAACGTTTAAAATTGATCGCACTGATTGTCCCATTTGGGCTTAGTTTTTGAGCCTGGTCCCATTGGCGAATTAGAATCGTGTCCTTTTTTGGTAACTGGTAAATGAGCAGAGAGCAAACTTTTAATTAATTCCATAAAAACATGCAAAAGCCGCAGGCAAACAAGGCAACAACAAACAGCCAACCAGGCCAACCAGTGAGCGAGAGGATTGAAGAGTATATTAAGAGCAAAAGGGACAGAGAAAGAGAGAAAGAGGGAGAAAAGACAACCAAATGTGGGCAGAGAAAACATAAGAGCCAACTGAATTATTGGCAGTTACGGGAAAAGTCCTTTGAGCTCTGCAAACCGGCGATTGCTTGTCATGTGCAAGGGACTGGGATCCTCCACGTGTCTTATTCCAGCTACTGAATCCTGGGTCCACAACATTCTCATTCTCATTGTCGTTGTCGTTGTCGTTGTCAAAGTCGTTGTCATGCTAAATACTGCGGCATATTTAAACAGCAAAAAACAGCAACAACAACAACGGGGCAGAAAGTAATGTAAACAAAAGTTGCAAAAAACATACTCGTTGGCAAATGGCAAATGAGAAGGAAACGAAACGAAAACCAGGCAAATGAATTGGCAAAGGACACAAAAAAAAAAAGATCCATGCCTTCCTGCCCTCAAGGAGCCACCTCCCTGCGATGGGTGGCATTAAAATGTAAATGCCAGCAAATGCCAATAACAAGTAGATACTTACTGCAACATTTCATTTCGGGCTTCTACGTTTTGTAATTTTTACCCGGTTGCACAGTGAGTTGCGAGTAGGTTCGCATTACCAGCCGAAAGTGCAAAAATGATACGAAAATGTGTAGGGCTTACATGTGTGCGGTAAATGCTTTAAAGGCACCCAACTAAGTCCTCAATATTAATCACATTAAAGTCAACTCAAGAATATTTCCACAACTCGGCTGCAGCTACTTATTTTTGAGCCATTCCTAAGGGTGCTTTCAGGTCTCAGTTAATTAAAAAGCAACAAATGTAAATTAAGTTTAGTATCAATTTTTGTATGATAACAACTTAGTTAAAGAAGATGCAAAAGTCGATTTAAATTTTAAAAAGTTGATAGGGATTTGTGGAGAATATTTTTATTATTGATATTAAGTTACATAATAAACTGCATAACAATTCAAATGTACTGCCAGATATATAAATAAATATAATTTTTAAACGAATTTTAGCTGATAGCAATAAACGAAATAATTTTTGATTCACACACGTGGCAATATTCTAAAATAATATTTGTATACAGAAATCAGTTATGCGAAATTCAAACAGCGAAATATATTTTACTAAATAAATTAATCACGTGCAATTATTTTGGCTGTTACACACCTCACTGTCAAAATAGATAAAATTATTTGCAGATATGTAAATTGAATAAAATTCAAGCACAGCATTTTACAGATTTTATATGCTTGTTGAGCAATATGTATTAAAGTCTCATCAGCTAGCATTTCGTTGTAATAATATTTTGACAAAAAATGTGGTATTTCATAAGCACATCTTAATTTATAGCTTCTCTTAGAAGTTGGCTTATTTCATTTCCCTGTAGATTTTTTGCTTTGGTGAATTATCCGGTCTGCCACCCATGATCCACAATATTTGAGAGAACAAATTGCTTTACTAAGCGGTTGCCTGGTTACACGCCAAGCCAAGCCGGAATTGCAAATTTGGACGAAATTAAAGCTGAGTTTCGGGAACAGAGAACCGTTACACAAAGCAAAGGCGCTGTAAGTCGGCCAAACAATGGCCAATGCACCCAGTCCATAAAAGCTTTAGGAAGCCGTCAAAGAGCAGGAACAGAACAAGAAAAACAACAATAACAAAGGCAGTTGCTAAGATGCTGGCAAAAATAGAATTGACGATGCAGAAATAAAGTAAATAAAAAACTTTCTAAACATTTTAAGTGCAGTTTGCCGAGCAGCGACGACAATGACAGGATTGCTGAAAATGGGTGCAATGAAACTGAAACCTCTCTCTCTCCCTCTCTCTTTTTCTCTCTTTTTCACTCTCTCTGTCTTAGATACAAATTTAGCAGGAAGTTAGCATACAATGCAAACCGGAACCGGAAATGGCAACTGCTGCATGAAGAACTTTACTTGGCTGCTGTTTTAGCTTCTGCTCCTATTTTGGTTGCATCAGTAAAAGTGTAAGTGAAATTCAAACGAATCTGCTAATTGACAGTTGCCAATGCCACTTTCGCTAATTGCAAATGCCAAAAATCTGCATAAATTTACACAAATTATCATAAAAATTGCGACACACAACTTTCTGTTAGACAAACAACACAAATGCAGTCAACATTTCAGCCAAAATCCTAACTATGTGCTGCCTAATTATTTACCAAATGTGAAAGGCATATAAACATTATAAATACTGAAAACTCACTTGACATTGCGAGTACTCAGCGCACGGCTTGAAACTTGAAATGTGCACATTTCCATTTGCTCTTCCATGTCTCTCATGTCAGTCACTTAACCTTTAGGTAAATCAACTGACAACAAAGTTTAATTAGCTCGAAAAGAAAGGCTTTCCGAAAGGAATGGTATATTTAAATTAAACAAACATATTATTTATTATATATATATTGTTTACTCCAGCCTGAGTCACTCAGCTGCTTGCGTCCTTCTGTCAGCTGAAACAAAAGTTGAAAAGTAATTTTAAACGTTGAAATATTTTTCAATTGGAATCCTGTTTCAGCACCTTATCAATGTGACACCGGCTGTCCCAAAGTGTTAAATTGACGCTTTCAGCGAAAAACAAAAAAAAACATCAATTGCTACAAACACGCCGGCTACTAATGAAAGCCAAGGGCAGTTCTGCGACAGCATTTCATCCACTTTATTCGCCATTTAACCGATGATTGGATAACGGGTCCTTGACTCCGGCCCCCGTCATGCCAATATGGAGCACACCGGGGGCAGCGCAAGGGCAAAATAAAAAAATTAAAATATAGTGGAAACATATTGAACTTTGTACACCCTGCCTAACATTATACATATGCAAATTATTTAAAATGTTTTATTTTTCTATATTTTAAAAAGGCAATACTCAAATATTTGTGCATACATTTTTTACGAAGTAGTTTCTAGTTTATCGAAAAAAGCTTAAGATTTTTAAAGTTATAAATAATAAATTGATTAATCTAAGAAATTAAAATACAACAACTTCAGTACAAAATTGAATTCTTGTGATCAGAACAGCTTTCGCAATAAATATATACAAAAACGTTAAGAGTTTGGCTGAAATTGTTTTTTTTTTAATACTCAGTGCTTGTAGCTTGACCTAATTTTTATTAAGATTTGAATAAAAATCCCTAACCGGCACAACACATAATAAATGGATTATAGCCTTGGCAGTGAGAGCAAGCAATTGGGAAATGAGTGTGAAAAATCGAGACCTCACTCAAGGGGTGGCCGGGGCAACATATTCAATAGCTTTTGAAAAGCATGCTTAACAAACAGAGGCAAAGAGCATGCGACAAAAAAAAAAATGCTCGAGCACCCGACACACACACTCACACACAGACCCAACACACACTCAGGCATTTGCATGTCAAGTCGACAGGCGCTGTCCGGGGCTCGTCGCCCGCGTGCATTAAAAACGACCATGAATAAATTTTAACAGCGCTTGTGTGTTAAAGTATTTAATGCTTAAGGGCTCAGCTAAGCGACCAGCCGTGTGCCTTAAGCCCTGCCACATGTCACATGCCCCACATGTCGCCAGGCAACACTGAAAGCGAGATTGAGAGCGTTACGCACATGTGACTCGGAGGCATCCGTGAAGTTGAGCCTGAGCTAGTCGTTGACTCAACTTGTGTGTTTATTTTATATGTGGGCAGCATTGTCAGCGATTCATTTTCAAAGACCAGAGCTCATCTCTAGCTCTCTCTCTCTCTCTCTCTCTCTCTCTCTCTCTCTACTCTCCTTCTATATCCTTCTCTCTTTATCCCATTCGCCTTGTGATTAAGCACATAATTGGATTCATTCCAGCGGAGAGCCGCTTACAAGCAACATCAACACATGTAGTGGTTCTGCTTTTGGGTTTGTCTTAGGAGCTGCTCCAAAAACTTTGCTATTTTAGAATATTTTAAGATGCTGTCACAAGGATTTGTGGTGCTTAGCGTTAATTGCCTTGTGGTTGTCAACAGCTGAACAGCCCAACAAGATTAATATGTTGCAAGGTGAATCGTAAGTGGTAGCCTCTTGAATTAAGTCGTTTTTGCCATGTCTATTTATATTTGCTGCTAATACAACTCAACAGATTCATATCAAATGGCACAACTTTTAATTAAAGCGTAAAGCTGAAAGTTTATCTTTTCATTTCGAATATTTTAAACATTTTAAATTCACAATTGTTGAGTTGCAGAAATTTGATATCCATTTTGTATTAATCTCAGATTGATGGTATCATTTGAATAAAACTATGAAGTACTACTTCTGGATTCCCAAGGGGATTCAAATATCATTTCATTTCTTCCAAATCTATTTTTATCTTTCTCGTAATATTAATCTGTGCCTTTGAACATATTTAATGTGATATCAACAATGCTCTTATTTCAATTGTTACCATCATTTTTTTTTTTTTTGGTGTGGCTCTGTCGCTAATGTCCTGTGGCAGCTGTGAGGATTTGTTTGGATTAAATAAATTCCTTATTGTGTCTCCCAGCAGCTGCCTCTTCGCATACTGCGAGTAGGCTGACTTATTATTTAATGTTGTCTGAATGCATCATAAATAATTCAATTTAGTTAATACAAAATCAATTTCTGTAAATTTAAATAGGTCCAGTCCGCTGCCCATATGCCAGATATAAAAAATCATCATACATATTATTATAATAAGCTCAACTTGCTTTACATGTGTGTGCTGTGCTGTGTATAATGTGTATATGTTGTATGCATTTAATATAATGTGTGTGTTTGTGTGTGTGAGTTCATTATACAATAAACATCATCATTAAATATAATTGCTTGTTACAGTTACACACTGCGTTAAGAGCTGCTGCCAGTTGGACGGCATGCGGTTACGCTCCGCATTTGAGCGGCTGACGGGTAATCGTTTGCGTGGTGATTTCGGGGTTCGGGGTTTGGTGTTCTGCAAAAATGTATGGCAAAAAAACCGCGTTTGTTATGCAAACGCTCATGAACATTTTTACCGCTTTACGCATACCCATAGTTGGCCACGTGAGCCAAAGCCAAATGAAAACCGTTTACGAACCAGGCTGTTTCATTCATCAAACCGCCCCCTCTTTCGCCCCCGTAATTCATCTATGGAATTTGCTTTTCTCGTCTCGATGCGGGCGTCATTGTGTTGGCCATGTTTTTTTTTGTTAGCTGTATTACATTGTTCTTGCTGTAATAGCGGTTTTGGAAATGAGTTCAATTCGCTGATTGGCAAATGCATTGTTGGCAGAGTAGCAAAAGCTTAGCTGCCTTTTTTGCATGATATCAGAATCGGCTTATATATTGAAAGCAAATTCGAAATTTGCATAGGTAATGAATATAAAATGCAAAGTGGCAGTTTTAAAATCGCCATACAGGAACAGATCGTCATACAATAAAAAAACTTTAATTTAAACTTAAATTACTATTTTTATTTAATTATTTAAAATAGTTAAAAATACTTATTTTATTTTGATTTTACGCTTATGTGCAAATCTTTATAGTTATTAAAATGTATTATTTATATTGTTTCATTCATAAAACAACGCTTTGTCAATTCTAGCTATAAATTGTAATATCCATTTATTCAATTTGGTAGAATTAATGTTTAGCTTAAATTGTGCATATAAATCAAACCATAAGATGATTTTATTTACTTTAAACTAGTTTTACTAAATATATTAAACAATGATTGTGTATTAATTGTAGGTGTAGGAGGAATCAAGGGCTTTAGCTAATCATATTGAACTTTCTTTATTTTAAAACAATACAATTTTTACACTCTGTAAACAATAATATAATTTTTACACTCTTATTATTTTATTCGCCTTCTCATTTAAGCATAAATCAAATTTGTCCAATAGCAATAATTTTTTTTAACAATAAAGAACCTAAATTTGCTCGAAAATTATTTTAAAATTCTGGCCTTAAATATAGCAACAGCAGCTGGCTTGAATGTCTTCATGTATGCAAGGTGGCCAATGGCATTTTGCACTTAGGGCCAAGAGCACTATTAGCCATGAGCTGGACTTGCGAAAAAAGTGGAGCTGTTATTGTCCACTAGCATGCTGAATATTTCAAGAATTTCTTAATTGTTAAAAACCATCGCGAACACATACAGTAACACACAGACACATACACACACACACGTTTGGGGAGCCATCAGGGTCAGTTATTGTCGTTGCTTTACTTATTTGCTACTGTTGCCATTCTTGTGGGTCGTCATTTAATAATTCAAGTTTGTTCTTACTGTTATTATAAGAAAATGTTTGTCGACTGATTGTGTGTGTGTGTGTTTGTTTGTGTATGTATTATATTTTTAAAAAACAATTTTCGAACAAACGACATTGCGAATGACGACCAAGTTGGTCCAGTAGTCACAGAGTTGGGTGCAAAGTTACCGATGCCCCGTCCGGTGGCAGTAGTTGGCTAGAACACAGAACTCAGCATGTGCCACAAAGTACACAACAAAAAAAACAGAACAAAAATCAGAAGCAAAGAGAAACAGTAGATGAAGCATAAGCAACAGAACGCAACGCGAAAAATAACCCAAAAATATAATAAAAAGAAATTGGACAATAAAATACAACAATTTATGGCGTACAGCAATCCTTTTTGGTGGCACTTTACGGCGGACTGGGAGCAGGCCAAAGGCAGCCGGGGGGAAACTACAGCACCAAAAGTCGCACAAAGTGAATAAGAAATGGAAAGGGCAATGGATATTCCGGATAAGGCGGCAACATTGTTTGTGGGCAAAGGCGGTCCAAGCGGCAAATGGGCGTGGCAGCATGGCCAGCAAATCGTCATTGGAAACTGAACGAAATGTTTAGTATTTGGGCTTCTCTTTATTTTTATTTATTCTTTTTTTTTCTTGGTATTTATTTATTATTGCCGAGGTTTGGCTGCCTCTCGTGCGCTCTATTTATTTATGGGTTTTTTTTTTAGCTATGGAAGCGATTTCTAAACCGATATTGAATTAAAACTAAACAACGTACGATATTTTGTATAAAATATTAAGATGATATACAACATCTATTAAGCTATATAGATTTTAAGATATTTTATTATTCATACAGTTTGGTATTTTTTGCAATAGAAGAAGATAAGGTATACATTTTTCAGTTCTCGAAATCTGCATCATAAATATGATGACAAATGAATGTGTGTAGATTAATCAAGTTGTGAAAAATTCGTTTGAGATAAAGAATGATTAAAAAACCATTAAATCAGTTTTCCAAAGATATCTTTGCTATTTTTATCAAACTACTTTCCAAATTTTCTGATTGTTCTGTTGGACAAACTGAGACATTTTCAATGTCCTGTTTTACGCAGCATTCGGCTTTAGTTTTGGTTCGATTTTTTGGGCGATTCATTGTTTTATTGTACAAACTAATGGCCTTTTTCAGAGTGCTGGCAGCAACTTTTGTTAAACATTTGTTGCCAAAACCAGTTTAATTTTGGCTGCCAGCAAAATGATTTAGGAAAGACGCACGTTTCAGGCAGCCAACTGCTGTTGATTTTGCCTCTGCCAAGGACATTGCTGCTGTTGAAACTTTATTTCATTTAATTGAAATTTTATGTAAAACATGCATTTTGTTTGATGCATAGTTTTTGGTTTTTTTATTTTTCATGTCGCTCGTGGCAGCGCACCCAGAAATGTAAAATGCAAATATATTTGGAAATTTTATGAGCGTTTGAGTTATATGGTTTTTAGGGTAAGGAATGTAAGGGAAATTGCGGGACATAGTTGGGCCCTAGTATTACTGCTTGACCTTTGCCAAAATGAGATAAATTTCATGATTTTTCAATGTTTGAACTTTTACCCAAAATGCACAAATAAATTATACGGCCAAGGGGCCGACGAACGATAGCAGACGATTTTTTATTGCAGCTGAATTCGCTTCCCACTTTTATCTTTAACTGGACGAATAAAATGAAATGAAATAAAATGCTTGACTTTTACCAAAATGAACGCAGATAAGCACATTGTTGTTGGACAAAATGCAGAGATACCCTGTAAGCAATTTATTAAAAGACATGAACACAAAGTGTAAAGCACATTTTAATTTAATGGTTTGTAATAATATGAATTCTCTTTTTAAATGTTTTTCATTTAATTTTATTTTTAGTTGTACAGGATATATTGAAGCGCAGCAAGCTGTAAAGTGTCAGGCAAACTGGTATTTTTGCTTTGTTTTTATTAAATTGACAGACCAACTCTGCGCACATATCTGTGCTAACAGGATGGAACACTCAGACAGACAGACAGACAGAGAGACAGACAGAGAGACAGAGAGAGAGAGAGACAGACAGAATGTAGAAGCGCCAGCTGCAGGATGTGGATGTGTGACTGAAGTGTTTGTTGAGTGTGTGTTTCGAGTGCAATCAGCACAATACCTACAACATCAACAGCATAAACAGCAACTACATCCACATCAACAATAACCACCAGGAAAAACAACACTATGGCAAAGAATTGAAGTTCCAGGAAGTGTTTCAGCGTTGATGGCTGTTGAGAAAGACTTCTCAAATATGCACACAGACAACGGTAAGAGCATTTCTTAAGGCTAAAACCCAAGTGCATGAAGACTTATTGGTGGCAGCCAAGGTATGCAGATGAGCTGCTAGTTATCCACATTTAATGATGAAAAACTTGAAGTTATAATCTAATTAAGAAAAATGTCATAATTACTCAATTAAAAGACATTTTTTATTAAAATAACCCGACTTACCTTTGACACTGAGAAATTATTAAACAAAAATCGTTGTTTAGATTTTATGTAATTATCTTTATTTTTTTATATTTTATTCTGTTTTTATTTTTTTCTCTGGCCACTTATGACATTTATTCATAATACACTTACGAACTTGTATTTTTGGTTATTATCGACAACGTTTTATTTTATGTTAATTTTATTTCATGTCTTACACATAATCATACAATGCTTTTGCACTTTAATTATACAAATATTTACAAGGGTAATTCGCTGTTTGCTCAACCAGAAAATTTTTTGGCTTTTGCTGAGTTCAGCTACATACATATACATACATATATATATATTTTTGGAAATTTATTTTGGGAGTACAGTTAGGTTTATTAATCAGTATCATTATCTTTAGTTTAGTAGTTGTAATCAGTAAATTTATTTTGTTTATGTGGCAAATTTTACAACTGGCTTCACCTCCTGCAGTTGCTTGCCCGCTAGTCAGTAAAAATTATTTAAATATTCGTTAATAGTTTAGTTGTTGTTGTTCTCAATAGTTCTGTTGTGTTGTGTGTTGTTCTGTAAACCTTTTCGCTTTAGCTATTTAATAATCATAGTATTTATAATAATATATATATAATTTAATTTTTGATCACATGTGTTTTTGTTTTGTTCTAACTTCACTTGGTTTCACCCCATTTAATCTTTAAATATGTTTAGGTATTTTAAACAAAAAAAACTTTCTCTTTTTGTTTATTTCATAATCTGTTGTGTTGACTGCAAAGTTCAAACCGCCCTTGACCTAAAGCAAACAATTGATGCCTTGTTCGCATTTTAGTTGGAAATTAGTTGGGAAGTTGTTTTTATTTAACTCAATAATTACAAAAAATATTAATTCATTTTTATATATTTATGAAATATGCTTTATTCAAATGGTTCTGGCAAAAATGTTGACTATTTTGCTAAATTTTGTCAGCATTTATTTAACGTCATTCCATAGTATTTTCTTTACAATCATTTTATAATGTGTGTTTTAAATTGGATTCTGAACTTATTTGTAATGATTTCTTTTTATTTATTAATATTATTTTGTTTTTTTGGCGGGTTGATTTTGTTTTTGGGTTTATTAATTATACAATATGTTGTTCAGCTTATTCAAATATATTGATTAAAAATTATTATTGAATTCAACTTGCCAAATGATGCGTAAAGTGCTTATGTGGATTTTTTTTCGTGTGTTTGTGCAAAAACCTCTGGCTAATTATTGTTTAATTTTAATCAACTAATTAGAAGTACTATTTGAAACATTTCGGTTAGGTTCATAACAAAATTAAAATGCTGTAATCAAATAACGCTTTCATTTAATCTGCTCATTTAATGAATCCACTAATTACTAATGAAGTGCTCAGCTTTTCGTTTTTGCACTCATCTACACTCAGCTTAAAGGGATTCTGGTTACATTTAAAGTACCATAAATTTAAATTATAAAATACTCGTATTCAAAACTGGCCAAAAATCTTTTGTTGTTTGGTCATTAACAAATATTGAAACGGTCTTTTTAATTTGCCACATACATTTTTGCTTTCATATAGGCATATTGTTAATTATTTATTTAATATATATATAACTCTAACTTTTTCATAGAAAAAATACGCAATGAAAAATTGTTTATACTTTGTTTTGCCTGTAACAGGACATTTTATATTCGATCTTTTAGCGGCTTAGTGTGTTTCACTTTTTCTATTATTTTGTTTATTAAGCCAGCTTTTCATTTTTTTGATTTCTTTTGTATATGTTTTGTTTGTTGTTTGTTTTTGTTGTACGCTTTTGCTTTATGCTCTCTTTTGCTTTTGTCTGATTTTAGCTACTTTTTGTTGCATTCTTTTTGCGGATCCTTGCCTCACTAAGTGCTAAAGATGAAAATAAACATGACAATGATATTTACACAATGTTGGCTAAGCTATGGTAACCTCAGTGTTGGAGTGGTTGCCAAGACGAAGGGAATAAGGATATGGTGGGTGGTCATGTGTGTGTGCGAGTGTGTGTGGGTTGTGTGTGTGTTGATGTGTGTGAGGCCCCTATGCCACTTTGTATTTGTTTATGTGCACGGCCAGCTGCACACAATGTTGCCAGGCAGCAGCTGCTACGTGGAGTCTGAGCGATTGAAAGTACACGAGTGTGTGTGCAAGTGTGCCCGTGTGTGCATGTATTATGACACACACACACAGAAATACACATACACTATAAAATGAAATGGCCGCATGTAACGACGAAAAAACTTTGTCAATTAACCTAAAACAAGTTTCACTTTACAACACGTACGCTTGACATAATTTCTTCTCTTTTCGTTTGCCTCTGACAATGGTGTGTGTATGCGTGTGTGTGTGCGTGTGTGTTGGGGTTGTGCATCTGTGTTTTGAGTGTTTGTTCTAAAACTTTACATATGAAGAAATTATCACGTTCTTGGTCCTTGATAGCGACAGTAGGATCTGCCCATAATGTCCTCAGCTGGAATTGACTGATCAATCGGTTGCACCCGCAATAATTCCATTTGATCACGCACCTGCAATGAGTTGCAAATAAAACAAACACACACACAACTATTAAATATTTGTTCAACTTAGCTGTGGCACTGCCACGCGATGTATGCCCAATATAAATAGATTTTGATTAGGTTTGCCAACAGCTGCGCTGCGCTTGCAACTAATTTAAACTGATTGCATATGCGAGTAACTTTCTCATTTAACATTTTCCACATCTTAAGTTTTCAGCTGTGCAAATTGCAAATGGATAAAGTTTTTGTTTAATAGTCTAATGAAATTTCTATTGATTTTAAGTTTCATATGAATTTAGCGCGCCTAATCACTTTTTAGTTCTGCATCTATTTTTGATAATAGATATTGCACTAAATTCATCAATTTAATTTGATGAAATTTTTCGTAGATTTTCAATTTAAAATAATATTTTTATTTTTGCGCTACAATAGTGCTTTGAGCTAAAGTAAATATTTTCATGATTACTGTTTATTAATATACTTTTTTTTTTAATTTTGTCTTAATATAAATTTTAAGATAATTTAAAAGTAAAGCAATAAATTATATGTTTGTTAATAGCATAAAATCCTCTTTGAGCAGCCTTAAGATATATAACAACTTTCTTAAAAAGTTAGGTACAAAGATTCTAAAGGAAAATGGCTTAAAAAATTCCATGGTCAATTTCCATTTTATGGTCAATTTATCATATAGCCCAGAAAGCATGTTCGCTAGTAATTAAATACGCCTGTGTTTTCAGCTACTTAGAAAGCAATCATGTTGCTATTAAATAATTCACATGCAAATTCAGAATTATAAAGCCATTCAGTGGGCATATTGGCAACGCTTAACAACGAGTCCGTAAAGGACTTCTAAGCCAACATAGAAGCTATTTCTATCCTTTTGCGTATTGTTTGGCAAACTTAGTGTGTGCTTTGCACAAAGTTTGAAGCACATTTTATGCCGCACAACAAAACACAAAAAAAAAAAACTATGCGAAGCAAGAGGTACAATAAAAAAGTATATGCTAAAACAAAAAAACAAAAAAAAAGCACAAACACAAATGCAAAAAAATACAAACACAACAAAAAATGTTTTGTTTTCAACACCAAACACCTTTTGAGGCCGCACAGAGGGGAACTGGGAAGAGGGGGAGTCTGTACTCGTAGATGCCGCTTTAAGGCTGGTTTGGGCGGACACGCAAAGGCAGCTCGCTCGGCCCATTTCCGGTGCTTTGTTTGCCATATAACAATCGAATTTACGACTTTTTTATGAGGCTTTATGTACCAGCGCAGACTGCCACACACAAACAACAATAAAACGTCAGCTGCGGGTCGGTCTGTGGGCCGCAGTCATTGCACTTTTAGCCACGCCCATGCCCATGCCCATGCCCATACCAACAAGTTCTTTACGGGATTTGCCTTTGGGTACGCTTTTCCGGCCGCTTTGAGTTGCAGAAATGAAAAGCACAGTTCACAGTTACATTTGAGTGAAAAGTTCAAAGCGAAAAATGGCTGCTAAAGAGCTGCGCCATTTCCCATGCTAACCAAATCAATTGTAAGAAGGTCAGTCGCACACACACACACATACACACACACACAACCAGACACACACACACACACACACACATAAGCACACACATGCATGGATATATATGTAGTACGCACACAAGGGGGGCAAAAGGATATTTAAATGAATTTGTTCCGCACAAATTGCTAACATTTGCAAAGGACTTTTGCCCAATGCCGCCACTTGGGCTATGTGTCGTGCCAAATGCCGTTCTATGCTCGCATTAGATACTCGCATAAAAGGCTAAAATAAAAGATACATTTACACAAACACAAGCAACGACCTCAACATCCTGAACTGCCTCTGCTTTTTGTCTAGATAAAAACTGGCGTCAAGAAAATTATCATGTTCATGGCTATGGCTGCTGGTCCAATAGCCACCCCCCCTTAACACCCCCACCATTATACATACATCAGACTCACACTCACACCCACATCATCCAGTACCACTCGCACTGCCCAACCCAATTGTCATTTGTGGTTGTTGTTGGGTCACATTGAAAAGGCGCCACACCATGAACTTAACTGAAGGCATTCCCATGAGCTGCCTCAAATCTCTATTGCCCTAATTTCGCTCATTTTTATAACTACGACACACTTATGACCTAATGGCCCTGATTGGGAGTTACATAAAATTTTGTGTACATCCATTTTTTTTATTGAAATTAATAAAAAAAAAATTGTTTAGTAATATAGAACAAATTATTTTTTCCTTAAATATTACTACGCTATAAGTAAGTAATTTATTTTTCTCGAATTTTATTTATAAAATGTAATTTTTTAAGATAATATATATTATCATTTTTTTTACTACAAAAATAAACTTTTAAACGAAATAATTTAAAACTTCTAACACATATAATGCCTGGCGTTCAATAAATTTCAGCCACAAACTGGAACACACAGTCCCTGTACATGTGTAGCATTAAAGGGTATAAAAGAAGCATCTGTATGTGTGCGTGTGAGTGTGAGTGTGTGCACAAGAGATGACAATCATTAAAATGGTCTTTTGCCTAATTTCTATGACTTGCTTAATTATCACAACGATGGCAACGCCCACACCAGACAGTGTCTACTACCAGTCAACCGACACCAACAAAAAATACAAATACAAAAATAAATACAAACACAAGTTGAGAGTCCCTGTTGACCTACTGGTCTAATGTTTGGGGACTGGCCACTCTCCAGGGAATGGGGCATTAAAGTGTCTAATAATTGAACATTTGAACTGGTTTTTGGTCTTTTTTGTGTTCGTTTAATTGCATTACAGGCGACGCTGCTTGCGATAATAATATATTTTATTGCATATTTGGGTCAATAAACTCGTTAAATGTGGCTTGCATAAGAGTTGATCTGATTTTTTTTATTAAGCCAAAGCTTAAGGCTGGGACAAGACAAAAAAAAAAATAATAAAAAAATGAACAAAAAGTGAAATAAAAATGCGCTGGGCAATGTTTTTAATTACTTTGTGGCAGAGTTAACAAAAAAAAAATGGCAACAAGCTGCAAAGTATTACAATGGGAGTACGATTTTTAATGAGCATATAATGCCATATAATAAACAGTAGTAAGAGCTGTAATATATATTTACAGTTACTATTATTATATGCAAGCCGTTTATTCATATATATTTGTATACTTTTTTTCATCTGTGCTGAGTGCAAAATGCAATAAAAGCGTTGCGATTTTAATCACACGCTCTGCAAAAGTAGGCAACAAACACACACAAGCACACACACACACACAAACACATATATCCACAGTCCATTCTCTTTCCCTTTCGCATATACATTGCTAAGTAAGTAAGTATATATAGAAATAAGCATTTTAATCACATAGACGAGCCATTGTCGGAGTGTAGTTTACTTTTTGTTTAATGCACATAGAAAGGAAGCGCAGAGCCAAAACTAATTACAATGTTGCAGGCAGATAAGGCGTCCAACTCGCGACCAACTCAGTGAGAGAATCAGAGAAAGAGTTGGAGTCAGGGACAACGACAACCGACAACGTGGCATCAGAGAACCAAAGCGAATATGATTAAAGTTCCCAGACTTGGAGAGACAAGGGCAAAATTAAAAAATGCTGTGGCATCTCTTTAGCGTGCAACGCAACTTGCGGGTTTTTTTTTTTTTTTATAATGAGCAAAAGCAATAAAATGTGCGCCACAGCAGTTAAGTTCAAGGGGGCGTATGATTTATATTTGTTATTAAATCTTTAAATGACCATAGTCGCTGAGCTATGCACTGAACTCGGACATTTTAAATTAGTTTCCCAACTAAGGCAATTTTCAAAGCAAGGACAACAAGCTGTTTGCAGGAAATGAGGTCGCTGAAAATACATTAATCTTGCCTTCTGTTATTACCCCCAAATATAATATATTAATTGAGGTAAACCACCCTAATAACTGTCAGCAAAATAACTATTAAATAATTAATCTATTTACATGGGAATGACTAAAATTATTTGTCATCAGTTTGCAAAGATATGAAACAATTTTCAAATAATAACTGAGCGTATTTGAAATATATACACAAAATACACATTCATGCTGGTTAGATATCAATGAGTGTCCTTTGGAATACAGTTGCACATGGAAATCTTTGGCTTGCCACATTTACCAATCCAGTTTATTGAGTTGAGGCAGGCAGTCGACTGCAAAACAAACCCACTTTCAAATGCTTAGTTGAATGGTGCTAAGCTTTGAGTGGCATTCGTACTCAATGGATATAGTTCCAGCTCAAAGAGACCCATACACGCATATAGAAAGAGCCAAAGATAGAGTGTCTGTGTGTGTGTGTGTGTGTGAGAGAGAGAGAGAGAGAGAAGTAGACAAAATCGGTCAGTTTGACGTTGCATATTGATTTAAATTGAATGTTCGAGAAGCCGCTTCGCTTTAGTGACATTAACAGTGCTTGGGAAGAGGGACAAATAGTAGTGGCAGCTACAGCCTTGACGATCCTGGGTATCCAAGCAGACAGCAAACAAACTGACCACATCCGCAAACAAACTGCACCAGCTTCAACTTCAGTTCCTGGACGACTACTGAGTACTGGCTACTGACTACTGTTGGCTGCAGCTGCTGGTCATGCTCATGTATAAATATCGGAATAACCATTTGAAAATCCTTTTAAAATTATTTTACGACTTGCGTCTTTTGGACGCCACAGCACTGTTCTAGTCATCGTCCTGTTCGTTCTTGGCCTGCTTTCTTTCCGGACCAAGTATGTGCAAATTCCATTGCAAAGCCACATTATTCTCTTTATCCTTTGAAAGGAATTTTCCCAAGTGCAATAACAAGCGAGCCAGAGAATGCGGCACCAACTTCAGCTACTGCCTCTGCCACTGCCACTGGCACTGCTACAGCTGCTGCTGCTGCTGCTCCTTGCAACTAGCTTATCTGGGGGCTGCTTAACAGTGGTTCAACGAGCGTCTTTTCTGTTGTCCGAGAAATACGCTTTTGTTTAGGGCTCAGACTTAGCCTTAATCTGCAGGTACTTCCATACACAACCAGTCGATGCTAAGCACAAATTGTTGCCAATGTACACAATAAACAAAATAGAATTCCAATTCCCAAAATCCCAAAAAATATAAAATTTCGCAGAATGTTTACACTGTTTGCATACTCACCGCTTCGACTTCCTTGAAGACTCGTATGAGATTTCTGCCAGCGAGCTTGGCAATATCTCCCTCCGACCATTTATCCGACTCCAGCAGAGCAGCAAAGAGATGCGGATATTTGGAAACATCCTCCAGTCCTTTGGGCACCCTATTGAAATAACGAAATAATACCAAAAATTATGTAATAAATGTTGTACATAAAATTAGTTTACTCTTGCAAGTAAGAAGAAGTTCATTTTGGTGCCTTCCCAATATATATATATATATCTATATATAAACTGTACTCTTGTTGCACTTACAGATTGACGCCATCGTAGCCAGCCCCAATGCCCACATGATCGATACCGGCCACATCCCGTATATGGTTAATATGCGCTGCAAAATGGGCCACAACTAATGAGTTAAGCTATTAATTAAGTGTCGGCAATCTTTGCAACCTACCGACAACATCGTGCAACGTCGCCTGCCCCGAGCAGCTGACAAAGTGCGGATAAAACGCAACCATTACCAGACCACCGTTAATTGCCTGCATATTAAAAGGAACCGATTAAAATAAAATCAATATTTATATGATTTGCTGCATGCTTACAATACGCTGCAGCACATGATCTGGCACATTGCGGGAACTGTTGCATATGGCATGCGCCGAGGAGTGCGAGAAGATGAGCGGTGCTCGGGAAGCGGCCAGTGCGTCCAGCATTGTTGGCACCGACACATGCGACAGATCGACAATCATTCCCAGTCGATTCATTTCCTTTACCACCAGCTGCAAATAATATTTTCAACTAGTTAATAAATGAATTCAACTAAAATCAACACTAAAATTAAAAGTTAAACTGGAATCAAAAATAAACTTAAAAATAAATGTAAATAAATTCAACTAAAATCAACACTAAAATTAAAAGTTAAACTAGAATCAAAAAAAAACCTAAAGCACCAGGAAAATATTTAAAGTGTAAATAAAAAGAAATAACCAACAAAAATATATTTATCATCGTGTCAGCTCTTCATTTCTAACTCTAAATAAATTCAAACAAAACAAAAAGTAAAATTCTATTAAACTTTATTGCAACCGTGCCAATATTCAATAAAATTATGTGAAATGAAATTCAAAACGTAGTCAAATAAGTAATTTCCATATTTGTGGATTCTAATTCTTTTATAACCAAACATAAATATGTTATTGGCAATTTGCACGAGATGGGAAAAGTTTATTGACCGATTTTGCTTTTCGTTTGTATAAAATGGAGTTGGAAAAAAAAATTATATGTTATAAAATCAAAAAGTCGAACATTAAACACAATTTTTACAATTATTACAATTATTTTTCAGTAGCTCACCTTGCCGAACTGCGAGAGTCCTCCAATGTGTGGATATTTGCCCGGTTCGTCAACTTTGCAGCAGTCCGCCCTAAAAATGATTAATGAAGTCAATTGGATATCCTAGAAGTGGTGTGTATGCCACATACCATGGTGTGTTGCAGGTGTGTGTGAGTGTTAGGTAACGTGCTCCGAGCTGGTAGAACATGCGTAGAACGCTCAAGCTGGTGCCGATCGCATGTCCTCCCTCGACGCCAATCAGGCTGGCGATTTTGCCGGCTCGATGGGATTGCTCGATGCCCGCAGCCGTGTTCACCAGCGTCATGTGATGTGGATAGAGCTGGACGAGGCGGCGTATGAGATCGATTTGTTCGAGGGTCAGCTGCACTGCGTCCAAGTGCTGGGAGGAGCAGGGTGCGTAGGCGGACCAGAACTGTGCAGAGACCATGCCCTCTTTCAGGCGTCGCAGATCCGTGTGGCTCCAGGCGCTCGATGACCAGGGCGCCAGTTCGCGCAGATCGCTGCCAAAGTGAAAGTCCTTCAGCTGATTCTTGAGGAACTTTCGGATGTTCCACGGCAGGTCGTTGTGGCCATCGATCAGAGGCACTTCCTTCAGCACATTTCGCACACGCTGCATGCGATAGTCGAAGTCTCCGCTTCCGCTTCCACTTCCCGTCCCACTCGGGCTGCCGCTGGCGGCGCCGACAGCTGTGCATCTCAAGATGGGCAACACGAGCGGTATGTAGACAAGGGTCAAGCAGTTGAGGCCACAAACCTTGGGCAGCTTCCTCGATTTCATTGCCCCCAGGAGCAGCTAGCAGCTCAGCACAAGCCACGAAGCACTCACATTGATGATGTTTCTCGTTCCAACTGCTGGAGGAGATTGTGAACAAATGAATAAATAAAATCTGTATGCGAACGTCGACGAATTTATAGCCCAGCAGACGGAAATCTTTCTAATCTAAATTGAAATATTTATTTAAGCAATGCAGAGTTCTAATAATGGGCACGCCGAAGATTAAACACTCTTCGTGGCATATAAGTTTAACTACAACTTGAAAATATTATTCAACTTTTGTCTGTCTTAGTCAAATTTTATTTATATTGCTTCTGTTTCAAGAGAAGTTTAATCAATTTTTAATTTTTTCTTATGTTTTTGCCTTTATTAATTTCACAAGTAAAAACTCATCTTTCGATTGATTCGTTTTATGGCAGTTAGAAAATATACTGGACCGATGATAATGATTTTTTAAAAGTTAATAACACACATATCTTGAGAGTTTTAGAGCATATCTTGTTAATTTAATGTTTAATACCATAACACATTTTTTAGCTTATAAATAAATTAATCTATTGTTGTCATAAGTAACAAAAAAAGATGACTGAAATATACCAAGTTTCATAGAAATAGCTTTTAGCTGAGTTTTTTTGTCCATAAGAGAATTAAGTTTTCGACTATTTATCTGTTATTACTTCTGTCGAAAATTTGCAATATTTTCTACAAGGGTATAAAATCTATGTCATAATAATAAATTTAAGTCATCATACAGTTGTATACCCTTGATAGTATTATAAATTCATAACGCCCAAAAAATAGATAGCAAAAAAAAACATATACCATTTTCCCTATTAATGTTGATGAAGATTATCGGAAATATCTGCATTGCTGTGCCACACATTTGCTAACCAAATTGGACTAGCCTCAATCAGAGTATTTTTAAACAAATATAGAAATCCAAATCCAAATTGAAGTACGATTTCATCAAGAATATTGCATGTGATTTCTATTTGTTTGGCCATGCCGATGGCGTGATTGAGCTATTGAAACTTGTTGGCAAACAAATGCCATAAATATAACGCCCACGGGCTTTTGGTACTCGGCTTTACTGTGCTCGGCTTAGTCTGTGGGCCAAACATAAATAAAACTTTTCATATTTATTTCAGAGCCAACTTCGATATCGAATGCATAAAAATGCACAATAAAAATGCTAAAATTATTTATAGCAAACTTTTTTGCCAGCGGATCAAATGCAAAAATTCAAAAAAGGCCAACACCAAATTTAAATAGTTTCCACAGGGGCAAAAGTTACTAAAGCGACACCAGCACATCTCATCGCCAGAAAGAGACACACAAAAAGTTTATACCAAAAAATTTGAGGAGTTTTGCTTTTCATTTCTTATTCTTCCCAGAGAAAGTTTTGTTTTTTTTTTTGCCAAGTTTGTGGTGCAGGTGGGTTAGAGAAGAAGAAACTGCAAAAGACGCTAAATGTTGAAAAGAAATTGAAGTTAGCTTTGCAAGTGGCATATGAATAAGCTGTTGGCTGGAGGGTATTGACCGACCCAACATATGTCCCCTTTTACCCCCCTCTTTTCATCGTTTAGTATTCTGTTTTGTTGCTTCTGTTCTGCATTTGATTTTCAGAATTCTCGTTGCAAAAGTCAAATTGAAGTTTGTCAACTAAACTAAACTGAACTAAACTAGTCGAATAATGCATAAGTCGGCTCCTTAGAGAAACTGAGTGCAATATAAGGAAAATACAAGCTTTTGTTGTTTGTCTCTTGTTGGCAAAAATATTTTAGTCGCTTTGCTTTTAAGGCAACATCAATTTAAAGAAATTAGTTTCTACAAAAATAAAATTTATTAGTTTTGACTGAATTACAGCCATCGACGGACATTAAAATACACAAATATTTAATAACTTGAAAGTGCTTGTAAAATACTATTTTAAGCGAGATTTAAATAAATCTTTAAACAAGTTGGGAACAAATTTAAAACAGCTTTAAAAATGAAATTTGGAAATTTTTTGTTGATTTTGAATAGTTGTTTTTATAATTATTTAAAGAACTTCATTATAAAAATACATTTGTATTTGATTATTGCTTGCTTTGCATCTGCCAAATCGAATTTTATTATTTAACTTTTAATATTTTCAAAAAGATTTCTTTTCAAATGTGACTTGCCATTCGAAATAAACATGAAATTGTACTTGTTATTTTGTGGTTTGTATTTTTACTACTAAATGGAAACTTGTCCCAAGCAAAAACCAATTTTAATTCAGTACTAATGAATTATTTTGTGATAGTTGTTGCCAGTGCAATTTTGTTATACTCATGATTTTACAGCTAAAAATGCCAATAGAAACCGTAAAAATTCAATTCTTTTCAGCTTTCTGTGAGCAAGTCTATTCTCAGAATTTGCCATTCGAAACAATTTATTTTTGGGTCTTATTTTTCGGACATTTACTATATGTTTCGTTTTTATTTTGCGGCTCTTTCATTTGCACAAACTTCGTTTGGCTGCGGCCAGATATGCATTTTTGTAGAGCATACAACGGGATGGTAGAGCTTGGGGCATTGTGTGCAGGGAAGCGGAAAAGGGGAAACAAGAATTCGTATGTTGATTTTCATGGTCTGCTGCCTGGGCACAAAATGAAAACATTCCACTCAACAAACTTTCTGTTAAGATATCTTATCTGCTCTGTTTGCCCTCCTGCCACTTCTGCTTCACATTCGTCCTATTTACAAAAAAAAAAAAAAAAACACATTTTAAGGCATTATTTTTGTTATTTAAGCTGCTAGTCAAAATCTTTAACATTTCGCTTTATGCAAAAATATTGACAAAGTCGATAAGGTGGAGTATAACAGTTGGAGCTGGAACAAAAATTGACAAGGACAACGGCAAAGCTCTGGAAAATTCTCGTCATGCGACGAACGTGACACAATCGAAACGCACGAATTATTAACACAACAACAAAGCATTGGCACGCAAAGAGCCTAAATGAGAGGCTATTGGGTTAACAACAGCGACAACAGCAACAACAACAACAACAACAACAACTTAGAGTGACAAACAAACAACAAGCGAGTGCAAAATCGAGAAAGTCTGTCGCTTCGTTAAACATTTATGTGTGTCAGTGACAGGATCCTGGGAACCTAACATTTAACATAAATACTATGTATTTTCAAATAATATTTATGCCACAATGCAAATTTAATAGAGTTTATGTCAAATAGCATTTGGCTTAAACAATTGTTACGAATCGCCCAATATATGTCAGAATTAAGCATTTCTCTTCCTTTTCCTCTGTAAAGAGTACTCACTGCAGGGAACCGAGTACAATACAATATTGATAGCTTTACAGTTGGTAAGTGGGCAAAAACACTCAAACACATACGCGCCCTTGCAGAAACACTCACACACATGCACATGCACACACACAGATGCAGTACTACTTGCTGGAAGGCACACGAAATGGGCGCAAGGATAACTGCGTACAACATTGCGTATGCGCGATGCCTTTGCGAATGTGAAGGGGAATGTCATGTTGCTGCAGAGGTTGGGGCGGATGGTTGGCATGCGGGGAGTCGTACATTTATTGCAACATATAAAACATTATTTTGCATGGCCTCAAAAAGGCACAGCGCATAACGAAATAACTACGAAAAACGCTGAAAACGGAGCTCAAGGAAATGCGACGTTGTCACTCATGTCGCTGGCTGCGACTCCAACTCCGATTCCGACTGCAACTGCAACTGCTGAGTTGAAAAAGAAATAAAAAATAATACAAAAAAATAACAATTCTTTCGACATTAGCGTGGCCTTTAAGGAAGTAGCTGGCGCTGCCAGCGAGTTGCCCAAAAGCGACTTCCCAAGTCAGAGCCAGCCAAAGTCCCGTCTCGCGATTTTGTCCTGTCTCATTTCCATGCGCACAATGAAGGCAAGGAAACATGCATCAAACTATAGCAGACAATCAAAATGCATTCATGTGCGCTTACTTAACGTTATTTATAATCAACCCTCATTGCTCCTGCTCCAGTTCCTACTCCTACTCCTACTCCTGCTGCTGCTTCTGCTCCTGTTCCTGCTCCTTTTCCTGGCCTCCTTGACTCCGGTTTGTTGGCTCCTTTTGGATTGCTGCTACTTCTTTTCATTTGCATTGCTGCATTCATTCGCCACCAAATTCCATTCAATACGAATAGTTGCCAAACATCAGTCGCACACAATTTCTATTCGCTTACAATTTGAACGTCTTGCATTTTCCCAGTCGAGCAGTCGAGTTGGTTCTGCCAGACAAAATGTTTGCCATGTGCTGAGCAAAAATTTGCTGGCTTTCTGACTTCAATGAATTGTAATAATAATAATAATAATAATAATATAGCATAGAACATGACGTTTTGCCTGAAGCGCTTTATTCAAATGCCTCAACGACCAACATCGTCCGACTAACAATCATTTTCCATTTTAATAAGCATCATCAAATATTTAAGCAAAAAGCATTGAATAAGCAAAGCAACTTGAACTGATTTTTGCATAGACAAACTCAGCTTGAATCGGGTTTATTTATCTTATTATATTCATACTGTGCTGAATTTGAAAATTAGGTACAACATTTAAAGTACGAAAATAATTGTAGAAGTTTTTGTGCAGCAAATAAATAAATTTTGTATATAAAGTTTAAAGCTGGTTTTAAATAATTAAGGGAAAATTTAGTTAGTGCACGTTTACAATTTTCTTTAATTGTAAATATATTTATTATATTTAAAATAATTATTATTTATTTGCAAATTAAAACGGATCATAATTAGCTTCAGTTAAAAATAAACCATATTTTTGGCGTGTTTAATTAGAAAACTTAACTAATTGCAATTATTAATTAAACGAAATATTTGTATCCGAATTTTCATGTCATTAATTCAAATGAGAATTCAATACGAATTCATAAACGATATTAAAGTAAATATATTGCATAAATTAATTTACAATAAAACCCAGCAGAAATTTGGAAAGTGTGCAAAGTTAAGCAAAAGCACACACAGCACACCACCTGCTGTTAATTAGTGTGTGTGTGTGTGTGGGTGTGTGTTTCTCCTTCTACATGATTTGCCTATTTCTTTTGTGTATTGTGGAATTTCATTTCATTTTTGTTCAGGCTAAACA
Organism: Drosophila dives; assembly: GCA_035042365.1. NCBI lineage: Eukaryota > Metazoa > Arthropoda > Insecta > Diptera > Drosophilidae > Drosophila > Drosophila dives. Next base: position 2,027,670 of record JAWNLJ010000438.1, read on the forward strand.
CACACATTTACAAACAAGAAAGAGTAATCAAGGGAAAGTGGTGTATGGAGAGGGGGAGGGAGGCATGCGTGCGTAAGAATGAATGGAAATTATTTTACAACATTTTCATGTTTCTGTTGTTTGTTGTTGTTTGATTTGCCTTCTTCGCCGTCGCCTTGTTTCTCACTTTGTCCCCTTTCGTTAGCTGTTTTTTTTTGCATATTTTCCTGTGTTTTTATTTTTATTTTGTTCCTTTAGTATGCATAATTTATGCACGAGCTGAAAAGCAATTGCCAACAACAACTAAATGGCTTAAGTGCTTTCCCATTCTTCCTCGGCACTCCCTTGTCTTGAAAACTATGCTTTAAACCAACCACAAATAGACAGTATTTAATTCCATTTTCTGAAGCAAATCACATACAAAAAAAAACACATTTTAAGCATGAAACAAATTATTGCATTACTTTTGCTATTTGTTGATTTTTCTCACAATTTTAATCTTATCACTATCACTATATAAACAATTGATTTATTTTTTTATATTTAATTCAAATACACAATTGTTGCCATTTTAATTAACTTATTCGTTAATGTTATTTGCTCTGTATTATACATTTCATTTGATTTATTTTTTTAATTAGTTCATTTAATTAATTTAATTGCAATGTGTTTGTTATATGTGAAATGTAAGATATTTATTTAGAAAGAAAAAAATTAAACTGATTTTAATTAAATTCCCTTAATGCAACAACACTTCTTATTAATTGCATTTAAAAATAAAAGGCAATATTTTCCTTTGTACAGAAGACAATAATAATATTACATTTAATTGTGTATATTTCTTTTTTTTTTCTTTTTCTGTAAAGCAAGCTTAAAGACTTTAAACCAACTCAACTTAACTTAATTAAAAAGCTAAGGCAGCAAGTAATTAATTTTATTTGTTAAAAGAAGCATATTATTTTTAATTGCTGCATATTTTCTAAGTCTTTAATCGTGCTTTCCTAACCACTAAAAAAAAATATATAAATCATTGACATAATTAGGTATATATATAAAACTCTTAAAACATTATTGCCATTTAATTGCAATATTTAAATTTGTATTTCTAAGTACTCATTGGGATCGCAAAGATAATTATCTTTAATTTAGAATTTGTCTTTTCAGCACATTTAAAACATTTAACTCACTTCATGTAGCTCTATCAGAGCCTAAAGTGCCTATGAAAATTAATTAAGGCATAAGCTAAACAATTAAAGTATCAATAATGAAACGAGTATTTAAATATTTAAAATGTAATCCATTTGTATTCAAAAGCCATCCTTAATAGTCTTTGGGGAACTGAGCAGCGACGTTGCGCGTTTTAATCCCCGTCTAGACAGAAGACCTTATTCTGTCTAAGCCAGATACCAATATAACTATGTTAAATGCAATAATATAACGAAAACAAGGGACACAAACCCAAAAAGGAACTACTTATGGATGAGGGATTGTTATGTGCCCAAAACAATAAAGTGTGTGTCACACACACAACTCAAATGGAAATGGAACACTGGAGGCCACAGCTCAAGCACCGTCCAGAGACATAACGATCACAATGCATAAGCACCTGCTGAAAAGGTAACGGGAATTTTATAAATGCCCCAACACACGCAACACAGTTTAGGGGAGGGGGTTGGTGGGCGGATAAGCAAAATAAAGCTGAGCGCAAAAGTTCAAAGCAAATTGTTGCGGAAGGCAAAAATCAACATTATCATCAAGGAGAGCAGACAAAGGATACTCATTTCAACAAATGCACAAGCCAAGAAAGGTTCACACACATATTAAATGGCATTGTGTTTTCGGTATGGGTAAAATGTGTTGCAGGATGGATGGGTGGATGGGTGGTTTGGTGGTTGGGTGGCTGGTTGGCTGTTTGGCTGGTTGGCAGCAGTGGCTGACTTGACAACGCACAGCATTCGCTTGTCGCCTGCTGCATATTAATGAAGTGCCATGCCTGCCACAAGCAGCGACAGTCAACAAATGGGGACGCAGTTGGAGGGTGGGGCGGGATTAAAGGGGAGCAAACTCGGACTCTTGGCTGCTCGAAGCACTCATCAATTTCTCAATATTACGCATTTTGGTTGCCAAAGAAATCTGCATACGAACCGCAAGGGTGCCAAAATGTGCCACATAAATAAACACACATACATATAATTTCTATGTATATATGTATATATTCTTATGTATATATTCGCCTTTCTATATATATTTTCTCAGGATTTATGGAGGCTTGTGCTTACCAAAATTGTGCAAGCCGTTTAACATGCTCTCCTCCTTTTAGCTGGTGCTTTAAACGCTTACTTTAATACTTTAGTTTCCCTCTTAATTTCCTTCTGTTTTTTCTTTAATATTCCTTTGATTCGCTTTGTTTTTTTATTTTTATTTTATTTGCACTTCACATGTGATTCACATAATTTGGTTGCTTTGATTCACAGTCGTGCAATTGTTGTCGCCGCTTAAGGGCAATGGCAGTCACGGCGTATACGTAACGTAATTTCAGCGTGTTTTTTTTGTGTGCGTGTGTACGCGTACTGCGTGTATGCGTGTGTGTTTATGTGCGACTGAGGCGAATGCAACACGTGTGGTTATTTAAATGCCGCGCGATTGCCACACAACTCATCCGGCCGACGCACGAATTTGAACTGAAACTGAAACAGGCGACACAATTGCGAAACAAAAGTCGCCGCAACTTTATGCCAAGCCTCCCTTCACACGAAGCTTGCCGACGAACGCACGAGTACAGTGAGCCAGCGAGCGAGCAAATTGGAACACAGCATTGTTGAGAGAGAGCAGGGCAAGGAAAAGCAGAGTACGGATTTTAAATTCGGCTGCTGCGTTAGATAAGAGCAGCGAATAAGAACAGTTAAGGACATGCTTAAATCTTAAAAAACCTATATATATGTAAGCTGGGCTTTTACTGATAATACAGCATTTAAAGCTAGAGCCACCATTTAGATGTTTAAATTATGCCAAGCACAGCATCAATCAGGATAACCAAAAGAGAGGCAGAGGGAGAGAGAGAGCTAACAACTTTTCTCTTTTTACTGGCAAATAGTGGGAAATATTCAGTTCTCTTGTAATCAGCTGATTAAGTCGTGCAAGTGTGTGTGTGTTTAGGTTGAGTTCTTTTGCATTGCATTCGTAAGCAGTAGGTGGCGGAGGCGGAGGCGGAGGTGAGGAATGTTTTCAAGTGCTTTGTTAATGATGTTAGTGTTTACAACGTGCCCCTCTTGTGGCTCGCATTTAATGGTCAATCTTTTGTGTGGCTGGCATTAAATAAAATCGTTATTTGGGTTTATCTGCACTAATCTGAAGGCATACAAATCATAATTTATTGCACTTATCAATTGAGTACTTGTATCAAAAGTGCATTTTAAATAATATTCATTGAAAGGAGAAATTAACTCGCGCCCAAAATTTTAAATATCTATGTGCACACATATGTATTATTTTACATTATATGTATTTTCTTTTGGAGATTTTTAATTGATCATTAATATATTATTTAAGTTTTAATTTGAGAATTTTAATATTTATTTTCTATCTTGTAAAAATTCTTCAAGTCTGCCTTTCGTTCAAGTTAACTGATTATGTATGGTCATAAATAACTGTCATGAATAAAACTGAAGATAATTGATAATATTTTATTCAAACTTCCAACAACATTACACAAAAAATTCGTTAAATTCCATTTTTATTAGCTAATTCCTAAAATTCAAATATGCACGCCTCAAGCAGTAATTATCAAGCAGTATCAAGCAGTGCGGCCACAAGCAAAAGCTTCTACTCCGCTGCGTAAGCTTTACCCGATTTGCGCACCAATTTAAAAGCCTATCCGTTTCAAGCACCGCCAGCTTTAAAATACCAAATGTATTTGGTATTTTACCTTTAGGCACAAAGCTGCCCGCGATTTGACAACACCAAACGACCTCCAAACAACCTTTTGACGTTTCGTTTGCCTACACTCTGCTGCCGCTTTACTTATTTCGCTTTGGAATTTCACGCCGCCGTCGCCGAAAATAAAAGCGTCCTCAACTTAACTCCAGTGCAACAGCAGCAGCAGAGCCAGCCGGTAGCCAGCAGCAAAGAGCGGAGCATACACGAAAAAAAAAACAGCCACACAGTTGTCCAGAGCGGTGAGTGTGCAAGTGTGTGACAAAAAGAAGATATATAAATCAGACAAAATCAAATAAGAAAAACTAGCAAAGTTCGTAATCGTGTTATATCAGTGAATTTTCTGATCGATTGTAAATTGGTTTCGTAATCGCTTTTGCCTGTTAAAGCTTATCCAAACCCACAGAAAGTTCTCGCGTGTGTATGAGACTTTGAGTTTGTGTGTGTGTGATTCTGGGTGTAAATTGTACGCTTTTTCCAAAGCGACTGGAATATTCCCAACTGGAACTTTTTAAAGCTGCCTTATGCATTGTGCTTATCGTTAGCGTCGTTGACCTATGCAAGTGGGATGATAAGAAAACCTGAGTAGATTGATAATTTAATTTTTTTTAAATGTGGTTAGCTTAAGTCTATTACCGATTTAGTCAACATGCACATTGCCTTACCAAAAGATTTTCACTCGCTCTGCATTTGATGGCAGTGTTCCAACTGCAATTTGCAGTCGACGATTCGTTTTATAAATAGATGCCACAAGTCTTATGTATATATGTATGGCAATGCGTATATCTAATTGTTAATTAATTAAACAATTAAATGTCGTCATCGCAATTCGTTTGTTGACTTCATGAATAGTCGGTTCCCCTGAAAAACTTTTCTTCTGCCAATTGATAAGAGCGACCAAACTGAATGTGCATATGCCGTCTCGCTCGGGTGTGGCGAACACTTGAACAATTTATGTTCGCTTTACATAAGAGAGTGATCCATAAGGAAAAAAAGAGAGAGAGAGAAAAGGGAAGACTTAGAAAAACAATTATTATGGGATGAAAAAGTTTTGTGAATGAAATTGCTGTTAAAATCTTTTCATTAGACGCACAGCTTAAATTTAAAGTATAATTGCATTCCACATCATTTAACAAAATACTAAAGTTGTGTTGTTAATTTATACATATTTAATTATTCAATTAGGATACTAAATAATTCAAATATATACAAACATTTAATTTGCATTAATATATTCAACTTAAACATATTTGAAATGAATATTTAAAGATAAAAACTAAAAATAGATTTGAGTGAAGCTAATTCTGGACGAAAATAAAAATGAAAAGTAAAATTTGGTTCTCAAAGAAACACAAATATTATCAAATACAATAGTTTATTTTTTGTGTATCTTTCCCGCATACAAACACTTCATAACATTCTACAGTGTAAGCAATCTGTATTCTCTCCTCTTTATCACTTTCTCTCTCTCACTATCTCTTTTCGCTGTTCCTTTTCGACCTCAGTTTATGTACTTTGTTCTTTCGACCTAAGTCTGTTTTTTGTCTGGAGGCCGGACCTATTTTCAATCTTCTCGGAATAACATCCCAAACAAGTCTCATAAGGTGATAAGAAAAGTGAAGGAAGGCTCGAAGGGGGCTCGATTTCTTGTTTTTTCTGTTATGTATTTGATTGTTATTGCTGCTGAAGGTTAAATATTTAGCTGCGTGGCAGCAGCTGTTGCTTCCAATTATTGCATGTTCCATAATTTTCATAAGATTAATTTTGTTTTCTTTTTTTGTCGCTCATTTGTATTCAATTCCATTTTATCAGCTTGTTTTTGTTTAGCTGATTTTTTTGTGAAATTTTGGGCACATGTGTCTAGTTTATTTATACACACACACACACAATTTCATTTGCATATATGTGTTTTTTTTGGTAGCATTAGTTTTGTTTTTGTCATGTGTCGGTTTTTTTTGTTGCTGCGCTTGATTTTTTTTTAGATATTTATTCGTTGTGAATTTTGGGCAACATTTTAGTCTTTGATCGTTTGCCGGCTCGATAAGGTGTGTGATAACTGAGTGCATCAACTCTATATACTATATATATATATATATATATCTCCGAATCAAAAAATCTGGTTTCACTCGTAGCTCTTTGGTTTAACTATCTTTTTCCTAGTAAACAAATGTGTTTATTAAAATTTTGTTGACTTATCAGTTGCGGTTATAGCCGTAATCAGTTCGTGTCATTTTAATTTTTTATATATATGTAAATATATATATATGTATATATAAATGTGTGAATAGTTCATATGCGTGCTTTTCAATGTCAAACAAGTCAAGCAACATTTATTGTATCTACATCTTTTTTCTCTGCCGCCCTACAATCTCTTTCTCTTTCGCGCTATCGCACGCTCTCTGCACGACTTTCTATTCAACCGTTTCGTAAGCAACACGTCACTAATTCGCCGCGCCATTTGTCGCAACATGTTGCCTGACCTTGTTCAATGTCACAGTCTGTGGAGCTTGCGTCTATGAAAGTAAAAGTGAAAGTGAACGTCACAAATTATGCGGGCGATATCCCCTAACCACACTCCCTCTATCTTGCGCTCTCTCACTCTCTCTCTCTCTCTCTCTTTACTGGAACCTCCCTGATTTCAGCGCCTACCGGTTTGATTACATCAGTCGAGGTTGTAGTTAAATTCGCAGTCGCATCTTGGCTTAGTTGCTAAGAAATCATTGTCGAGGTTGGTTGAGCAGCCGGTGCTTAAAAAAATTTTACATCACAGACTAGTGACTAATAGTGAATAATCAATCCAGTGTGTTGCAATAGATATATTATTGGTGTAAATTAAATTGGTGATTTGTGGTTTACGAATTAAACATTTGGCTTTACATATTCATTTAAATATTCTGAGTTTGCTAATATTACACCTTTCACCACAACTTTTACCGAAAGCTTTAGAAAACCCCTCTGCAAAATTAGAGCTTTTATTTTAGCAACATTTTGTGTATACTAGAAACATTGGCGAGCGCAATGTTGCTAGAAGAGCAAGCACTAAAAATTCAGCTCTTTATTTTGCACTCTCTGTAAAAACAGCTGTGCATTTAATTGATTGATATGCGCATGTATATTTTTGTGTATTGGTGAATAGTAATTGGACTTTGAGACTTTATTTTGTGTTGTTGTTAACAAAGCAAATTGATAGTATTTTTTTTATTTACCTAAATTCAATCTGAAGTAAAGGCTTCAAATATGTATCTCTACAAATTGGAATGACACCTTTACTACTCCATAAAACGTTGCGAAAAGATTTTGGCCTCTTATCTCTATTTTTGTTACTTGAAAACAGCAGTGCGTTTCAAAATTCGTCAAATGATTGATTGATTGCCATACGAAAATATTTAAGTTTCTTTGTAGTTCTTACTCTGATACCCGAAAATTATTCAAAAATTCAATAGTGTAGCAATAAAAGTTCCATAGTATAATATATATAAAAATTTTTGGTTTAGGAATTAGAAAATGCAGTTCATAATGTTGCGAGTGCTGAATAGCGCCAATACCCATTTGTTTTCCATTCATATTAACTCAAAGTCACAATCACAATGTGTTCCATTGCAGAATTACACGCGAATCTCAAACATGACCACCTACTTCAACTATCCCAGCAAGGAGCTGCAGGAGGAGCTCAAGAGCATTGCCCAGAAGATCGTTGCCCCCGGCAAGGGCATTCTCGCCGCCGATGAGTCCGTCTCGACAATGGGCAAGCGCCTGAGCGACATTGGAGTGGAGAACACCGATGAGAATCGTCGTGCCTACCGCCAGCTGCTCTTCACCTCCGATGATAAGCTCGCAGAGAACATCTCCGGTGTGATTCTGTTCGATGAGACTGTTTACCAGAAGGCCGATGACGGCACCACCTTCATCCAGTTGTTGAGGAAGAAGGGCATCATTCCCGGCATCAAGGTCGACACCGGCGTTGTCCCACTGATGGGCTCCGAGGACGAATCCACCACCCAGGGCTTGGATGATCTGGCCAAGCGTTGCGCCAAGTACAAGAAGGAGGGATGCGATTTCGCCAAGTGGCGTTGCGTCCTGAAGATTGGCAAGAACACCCCCTCTTACCAGTCCATCCTCGAGAACGCCAATGTGCTGGCCCGCTACGCCTCCATCTGCCAATCGGAGCGCATCGTTCCCATTGTGGAGCCCGAGGTGCTGCCCGATGGTGAGCACGATCTGGTTCGCGCCCAGAAGGTGACCGAAACCGTTCTGGCTGCCGTCTACAAGGCTCTCAACGATCACCATGTCTTCTTGGAGGGCACCCTACTCAAGCCCAACATGGTCACAGCCGGCCAGAGCGCCGCCAAGAACACTCCCGAGGAGATTGCTCTCGCCACCGTCACGGCTCTGCGCCGCACTGTCCCCGCTGCCGTTCCCGGTAAGAAATAAGGGTACTGCCTTCTCTTGTTTCACCTTTACTAATCAATGTTTGAATTTTGCATGTAGGCGTGACCTTCCTGTCTGGTGGTCAGTCCGAGGAGGAGGCCACCGTCAACTTGAGCGCCATCAACTCTGTTCCTCTGACCCGCCCATGGGCCCTGACCTTCTCGTACGGTCGCGCCCTGCAGGCCTCCGTTCTGCGCGCCTGGGGCGGCAAGAAGGAGAACATCGCTGCCGGCCAGGGAGAGCTTATCAAGCGCGCCAGGGTAAGTTATACACGAAAACATATATCTATATATAGTATAGAAATGGAATTTTGGGTCTAGTTTTAGTGCTTTCTGGTCTTGGGTCTAGATTTAAGTAGTTGTGTTTGTGGTTAGGTTTTAAACTCAAATTAACTCGTTAAAAAACTCATAAACCTCACTCAACCAGGCCAATGGATTTGCGGCCTTTGGTTGCTATGAAGCTGGCTCCGTCAAAGGCGCTGCCGCCGACACGGGACTCCATATTGCCGATCATGATTATTAAAATGGCTTGCAAGATATCCAAATCAGAATACCTCGATGGCAGGCCCTAGAATAAGTGGCTCTAAAGCTAATCTGAAATCGAAATGTGATCAAGCTCTGTTTGTCGATATGGCAATACTTGCCTGAAACCAATGGGAAATATTTAAAATGAGCATTCCACATCCGATCTGCAATAGGAAATTTAATGATGTATTATTTATGTGTTGCATACCATTTAGGGAAACACTGCATGAGACTCCAACTTTCCTATCCCAATCCCCAACTAAAACAATGCTTTTCTGTATTTGCATCTGTATGTTTATAATAAAAAAAATTTATAAATCAAAAATTATAAAACTACTAATCCTTTAATGTGCTTGTATATCATTAATATCATTATTAACATTATTAATTTGTGCATGATTTGATTTATTATGCTTTCAATAAAATAAAAAAATTAATCTCTTTCATGATGTATACCATTTTCCATTTTTTTTATTTCAACTAAATAACTTTTCATTATTTTGCTAAAAATGCACTCAATGTTTTAAGTACCATTTACTGATAAATATTTATATTCATTTTGTCATTTAAATATTTCAACATATATGATTTATTTTTAGTCAATAATAAATATTCATTTAGTATTATTTATTTTTCTTGTTACTTAATTCATACTTAAAACTGCTTCATTAACTATTCAATTGGCGCTCTGTTAAGCTCATGTTTATCAATTAATTGGATTAAATATTGATTGCATGCTCATTTCATTTAGCCTTATTTGTTATTTTTTAAATTCATTATGCACGCATTTGTTTGTTTTAATCCTAAACCAATTCCCGCTCTCCCTTTCTGTTTATTTACCCATCGATAAACAAACAGGCCAATGGACTGGCTTGCCAAGGCAAATACGTGGCAGGTTCGATTCCCTCGTTCGCAGGCAATTCCAGTCTGTTTGTTCCACAGCACAAGTACTAAAAAACAAGTCAATAATTTGTTAAATAATCGAACGGCAGCTGTCTTAACCCAATTGGCTTACCTGTGCTAAGAGCAAACACGAACTCCACAAAACCGCACATTCCTCACATCAACACTCGAAATGGAGTTCTTCACTTACCGCCTACACAAATAGCCGTACTCCTATAATTCTAATAATACAACATTAAAAAACTTAAATTTATTAATTTTTGACTTGAGCTTAGAACTTAAATAATTATTGCCTAAGTTCAAATAAAAATATGTTGAAAACTTGAATATTTGTTGTAAGCATTATAAAACGCATTGACTTTATTTATCGTAGTTTTTACCAAAGTGTTGCATTTTAGATATTACATGAAAAGTCCTTAAAAATTCTGCTTTTTTAATTAAATTAAATTTTGTATCTGTTGTATATTTAAATTATGTTTTAATTGACCGAAAGAGTTCTTATAAATTTTTAATTGTATAAAAAATGAAAAGCCTCTGACAACCTTTAGTTATATACGCCGTACAAATTGCAACGTGGCTTTTACGAATTAACTGGCCATGTTAATACACACAGACAGACAGACACACGCACAGGGAATGCTGTATATAATTAATGGAATTACGTGCAGGGTCAGCTCGAAATTGGCCTGTGGCCTTTGCAAAGCAGCAAAAAATGAGTCTTTTTGGTTCCTTTGTGCTGGTAACACAGTTTCAGCGCAATTAAGCGTAAAACTTTTGGCTCAAAAGACGTGTAATTTAATTTACAACAAAAAAAAAGGAAAAAAAAAGTTTTACAACATGTGGATGGGGATTTGGGATTCGAGTGGGGAGTGGGTGAAAAGTTAGAAAAACTGCCGCAGGTAAGGAGCTGATAAAGATGAAGTTTACAGTTCAGCGAGCAATGCCAGAAATCGCTGCACAGACAGTTAAGCAGTTTCTGGTGGGCGTAAAGCAAATGTAAGGGAAATTGTGCGTTTTGAGCGATATTTTTAGAATGATTCAAAATGAAAAATTTGTAAATTAATAAATGTTTCTCCCTCTCACGTTCTCTTTTTCCCCTCAGGCTAACGGTGAGGCCTCTTTGGGCAAATACGTTGCTGGCAGCGCTGGCTCCGGTTCCGGCTCTCTGTTCATTGCCAACCACGCCTACTAAGGCGGCAGCAACAGCGCCAACGCAGCACAAAATAAAAAACGCAAATTGCTGGAAAAATCATAATTTTTCCAAGCTATTTTCATTATTTATTTTCTAAGTTACAACACAAGCAAAGAGCTAAAAAGCATATAAAAAAAAACCAAAAAAATACGCTAGAATGTTTGAAAAAAAATTAAATATTATGTTTATTGAGACGCAAATTTACTTTTAGTTCTAAGCAGTTAAAGTTATGCAAATTATACACATTATGATTAATCAGATGTTTATGAATATTATGTAATTTCAATGTTCGAAATTCACTTGCTTAAGCAATGTCGTAAATCGTAAATCGCGAGAAAAATTATACAACAAAAAAAACCACTTCAAAGATTTTAAACAATGAAATCACATGAGTTTCTTACGTTTCTACTTATCCATTAATTTTTTGCAATGTTTATATACAAAAAAAACAATGAAAAAAGTTTTTTTTTATAATTATTATTATTACACTTTATTTTTATGATTATGATTATAATTATAAGTGAAAAATGACGCAAATAAACAAACACAATACGAAATAATAATAAAAAAAACTAATACCTTAACGAGAAACCAACAACAAAGCAACAAATCTATGACATATATATATATATATATATATATGTATATATATATATATGTGTACATATTATATATATCATATACAAATACACACGTTAATTATGAAACATTGTTATTGCCAAAGAGCAGAAATTATTAACAAATCAACTATTAACAATAATAATAATATTTTAGCATGGTGACTTCACAACTGTATTTGACATGTATTGCAATACTGTGCAAACAAATGGGGCACTCGTATTTGCATCTTATTACTAAACATATATAAATATTCACAAATATTAAATATTGATGGCCGACGAGAATTCATCTCTTGGTTCGTTTAGATGCATCAGCATGCAACATTAATTTGAAAAGATAAACCAAACCCATCAACTAACCCCATATATACCTATTTAAATATTTATGATTCTTATTATTATTATTATGTGTTATTCAAATTTTTATATATTATATATTGCCGCATATCGTTGTTACTCCCAAACATTTTAGATGCAAACACTGCATATACATAAAATATTACATATATAAGCAACTATTTATGATTTTAGTAAAGAGCATAGCAACAAAAATGCAAAAAAAAAAAACGTAAAAAATGTTGAAATGGTATCTCACATTTTTTATGACAACCTGAAATCCTGAAAGCGAAACGTACAATAACAACAATTGTGAACAACAACAACAAGTTTCACGCAACCTTTAGCTGAAATACAGAAAAAATTCGACAACAACAACAACAACAACAAAAATTTATCAAATAAGGCATTTGAACGAACATCATTCAATAAAATCGAAACCTTAAAGAGAGCAAAAATATCAAACCGATCTTTTTACTTATTTTTATTAAGTGGCACTATACAAAAATATTGTTGCATACAACAGGGCAACACTAACAAGGTTTGCAATACTTTTTTACAGTTTGGCAAGCATCCAACTTTGTGTGGCGCGGAATTGAGATTAGATTGATTAGACTCAAAAATCGAAAGGCTTTTCAAATTTTGAATTATGTTCAGCAAACTGAGTTAAATTGGGGTGCTTGAAATATATTTGATTTAACTTTTGTTTATTTGTTTTAATTAATTTTCAACATAATTAATTAATGAGTTTTATTTAGGAGGTACTCTAAGCCGTAAATTAATTTAAATATTTTCTACGTAGTCAAACGCATTTACTTAAGGTGATTGAAACGTTTTGGGTTCTACACCAACTAAGTTTGCTGGTATTCATTTTTTATCAATATGACAATACATTTTAGTAGGCAAAGTTGGAGTTTCTTATCCGATATTAAAATTAGCCAATATAGAGAAATGAGTTTAACAAAACAAATTCAACGTTTAATATGAAAAACTTGTGTCTTTTTCAGTTTTCGGAAATCGGTTTGTATTGAAATAAGAAGTGCAGCTTTTGATAAAGTTGTTACGCAAATAGAATATTTATTCAAAATTTAGAATCCCATTGTCTTGAAAGTCTTAAAAAAGTTCTGCAAAGTTCTGCTTATTATACAATTTCACTTTTACTTTTATACTATTTCAGTATTATCTTTTTTTCCATTTTGAACGTGATCAGGCCATAAAATGGGTCACGGGACTATTCGTACATAAATATAGTTTAATTTATATTTATGTACAAATAGTTCCGTACACTTAGTATTAATATTTGTATATCACAAGACTTAACAATTATTAAACAAATGCACAGGTGCTTTTCTTTAAGATTGCTAATGGCCCATACAATGGCAGAATTGGCTGGCGCTAACTTAAATAAGCCAAACATATAAATACTGCATATTGATAATGAGAATAAACATTTGTGGATTATTAAATTATTATTATGCTCATATATATACAATAAACTTTGAATCTTTATTGACCGGCACATTCCGCTTTTTAATTGGCAAACTTTAAACAATTTAAGTTTTAACATTTATCTATTTTTTCATCTATTTTGCTTTGAAGTAAGCATCAGTTTGAGTCAAAAATGTCAAACAGAGACATGAGAACAATGTGCCTTAATTTAAAATAAAATATATTGGTTACAGAGAATCTTTTATTTTTCGCAAAGATAATTTAAACAATTTTTCCTGACAGCTGATATCCACAATGATTAAACAGAAAATGTTGGCAAATCTTTTTGCATTTCTTTACTGAGTATTTTCAGCAATAATTAAAAAAACCATTTCCGATATTTTTTTTTTGTTTTCAATTGCTCTTGTTTCCTGTTTTTGCCTTTTTTTCACGTCTAGAACATCATCTGTTTTCCCAATCAATATAAAATTTCATTGAAATGAAATGATTGCACGATACCCGTTCTTTTTTTTTGGCACACAGCTGCCGATTTTCAGACTTCGTGTCTGTTATTTTATCAGAAATTCAAACAGTCGAGATATCTCTTAGCTACCGGTTAAATTTCAAGACGATGAGAAAAAAAACAGAGAACAGTGAATGCACTTTAATCAAGTCTCAAACTTCTGGAATTGTATTATTTTTTTTTTTTTTTGGGACGCATCTTTTGCCATTTTAATTTACAATTTCCTTTATTCCAGATGGAAATGTAAACAGACGAAAAAGCAATGTAATCTGTCCGATGATCCGCAATTCGTTGTATTTGTAATGTTTTTTGTTGATGTTTTTGTTGAGGTTTTTGTTGTTGTTGCTGCCATGTCTTCAGCTGCATTGAGGGCAAAGTTTCTTTAATCAATACCAAACAAAATGCGCAAGGGCAGACCAAGAAAGAAATATAGATTGAGTGAAGTACTGAGACAGATAGAGAGAGACATATATATAGAGAGAGACAGAGAGAGAGAAAGAGAGACATGACGACGACACTTAAAACCGCGACAAAGGCTACTTCGATGCACGACGCCCATATCTGACCACAGCACATGTTGAATGAAATTTTGTTCCTTTTTTTAAACACACTTTTGCAACGTAGAATGAAATAATTTACCCAAGTTTAAACAAAAGGAAATTACTCAGCCTAATATTTAATTTTAAATAATTACTTTACTAGAAAGTTCTATTTATTATTAAAATGTTAAATCAACAATTAGTTTATTTAAAGATTAAAATTCTCTTCATTCTCTTCAGCAAATTAAGTGTATTTGCATTTCGTCTTTGCAGATAATAATTTTAATTTTTTTTATTATTGTTGTTTTGGTTTGGTGTCTTCTTAATGAACTTCATTCAAATGCGTTTTGGACGTTCATGGCATGTGCAATAAATTATGCAAATGATTTTATGAGCCATAATAATAATACAATTCAATTTGGGTAATTTGCTTTGATTAATCTCGCCGTGTTTATTCGGGTCAATGCATTGCGAATAACTCAAATGTATTTGGGGCAAATGTGCTACACTCGATTTGTATTGCTATTCGTAGATAACGAAAAATCAATTTGCGGCTTATGGTTTTCCGTTTTCAAATAAATTATATTTATTTTTCAGTCGAATCGTGTTGAGGTTTGAAATAAATGTACAAATCGCATTCACAAATGCTGTCAACTGCATGGCTAAAGGCAAATGGACAAATTTCGGTTCATCTGATGCATTTCCACAATGCCACAAAAAGCGGGTTTTGTTGAATCTCTCACATGCTGCTGGTGGGTGCAGACAACAATGCGCTAATGTCAACAATTCCGTTACCAATGCCAGTTGGTGCAACTGCTGCTGCTGTTGCTGCTTCGCAAAGATTGTTCACATGGTGGAATTAATTGTATTTGCATAGCATGTAAACATCATCACTTTTGCTGTCAGGTTTCCGCTTGGCCAGGACCTTTAGTTGCTGCCATTGTCGTTGCCACTTTACGTACGTTTCAAAGCTCTGCACCCATTCGGTTGCCATTTGCTATCTGACGGTGGCATGAAAGGCACGTCAATGTATCCTTTGGCTTCCTGTGGCTCGTCTGCAATGCGGGCGTGTATTTCGAGCTGCCAAGTTGCTGATTACGCGCCACACATACAACCAACAAACACACACAACGAACAACATGTCATAGCACCAACTAGGAAGTGGATGTAAAACTCGCTGCAGAATGTTGTGACATCAACGTTTTGAGGCGGAAATTGACACGTCGTGTGACAGACACTGGGTATGCTTATACGAGACAGAGATGGATGGAATGGTAAGATGACTGCTTGATTGCTTCTTGCATAATTTAAACTCTAAATGCGAATGGCTGTACACCAATTAGGCGTCTCCTTTGCAAAGTAAATCGATTGAAAACCATTTTATGCCCTGCATTAATTTACTTTCCTTGCTAACCTGCAGTTTCGTGACCAGACCTGACATCTTATAGAGATAATTACACTCACACACACACACACACACACACTCACACGAGCAGTATATAATTGTACAGTAATTACAAATACAAGCTATTTGTGTGTTCTCTCAGAAGCACCTTCTAATTAGCTGCACAAGTCACACAGACTTCGTAGAAACCGAGCTTGTTTGCCGCCAACGCAGCACAAATTGACAACGCCTCGCATGTTGCCCCATTTGACAGCCGAGTGCCACAGTGTTTTTTTTTTTTCAACTGACCACTCCACAGAATCACAGAATCAGAGAATCACAGAGTGCTGCGCCCGCAATTCCTTCTATTGAAATCTGATCTATTTCAAATGTAGCGTTGCTTGCCAAGGAAGGTGTTGAATCAGCAAATCACTGATTAAGTAATCAAAATACAAAGCTGAACCCAAGTTATCAGCTAACAATATTTTCCAATTAGAATTTAATTTAATTAATCAGTGAATTGAATCGCACTTAATTTGGCAATAACAATTCCAGATCAATCAAACTATGGGGTAAAGTTCAATAAATTGTGGAACTGATTATAGAAAATCTGAAATTACCAATGAATGCATATAAAATTATTGCAAGGGGAATTAAACTCATATGATTACTTAAAGCCTAAAAAATGTTGTATTATTTCGGTCTTATAGCTGAGCAAATATCAAATCAAATTAATATGCTAAGATTTTGTCTTCAGATGACAAATATAGATTTATAACTAGTTAAATGCACAGGTAAAATATTTATTAAAAATATTCTTGAAAACATCACAGATTTAATTGGTGTGTCAAGACCAAAGCACTCGGGAAAACCAATCCTCAATTTTGTGCTTATCAATTAAGGAGAATATTTTTCTTTGTTTTATTCAAATGGGATTTCCAGTCAAATTCGCAATCAATCCTTTCGCACCAAATTGGAAATAAAGTCCTGCTGCACACAGCACACACCACACACAGCACACACACATGAACGGTGCAAAGACCTGACAATGCTTAAGTGCACGCAATTGTGTGTGTT
The DNA here is from genome assembly GCA_035042365.1 of Drosophila dives. NCBI lineage: Eukaryota > Metazoa > Arthropoda > Insecta > Diptera > Drosophilidae > Drosophila > Drosophila dives. The sequence goes on from JAWNLJ010000438.1 coordinate 2,044,536, forward strand.
TTGGTCTGTGTGTGAGTGTGTGCAATTGGGTGTGCGCGTCGAAGCTTTTTGGGCCATTTGCACTGTTTGGCAGTTAGTTGGCTAGTGGGTCTCGGCGTCAGAGGGACGCCACTGTCGGCCAATGTGAAGGCCGATCGATCCGTTTGGCCGTCCCCCAAATCCCCCCAGCCCATTGCACTGGCAATTTATGTTCATTGAGTTGATGTTGATTTGCTCGCGCGGCAGTCTGACTTTTCAATGGAATGTAATTTTATGCGTTGGCAGCGGGGGGACTGAGGTGGAGTATGCATTTTGGACTTGCAGAAACGAATGGCCAAATCGACCAAAGAGTCGAGCGGCCAAATGACTGAATTGGCCGCCTGGCGTACATTTCGATTGCATTTCGAGCAATTGTTGGCCGTGTGCCAGAAACCAAAACCGGAAAGACAGCTCTCATCGAAACCAAATTGTTGCCGCCACGTTTGCAGCGTTTTGTGCTGTTGACTGTCATCTGGCAACGCATGCTGCGTATGCGTAATATGATGAGTTCATTTAAGCTTAAACTGTGGCCAATTAGTTTTCAAGCGGCGACCTTTAAACAAATTGGATAAAAACCACATTACAAGCTTTTAAGTATCTCTTTAATTGAAGTTAGCAAAGTGTTTGTTTAGGGGTAGGTTACAGAAAATCGGTAAACTTGAAATATAACTCAAGCATTAAAGTTGTACAACTTAACAACTTATTCATCATCATCACAGGTAATGAAAATGCTTAAGAAATAAAGAATATTAGATGTGCAACGAGAAGAAAATTATCAAATATTCTGCACGTTTTGAAAAAGGTAATAAAACATCTCCGATACATTAAATTATACATAATCTCTATCATTACAACCAAGTTCACCTCAGTCGTTAACGTGATGAAACTTGGAGTTTTTCAGTATTTTTTATTGCAGGCAAGACATATTTCGAAGACGGACGGATCGACTTTAGGCGGTGGTAAGATGAGTTCTTGAAAGAAAATATTTTGCTTACCAAGCTATAACTATCAACATATATTTTTTAAAATTCTTTTAGTGTCTGCGGTCTTCAAGTGTACATAAATAGAGTTTAACTAAGGCAATTACAAATTTTAATTTGACATAATTAAAAAAAAATGTATGTATTTAATTTAATTAATTGCTTCTACATTATGCACTCAAATTAATAGCTCTGTACAATAATAGCATTATTAAAATGATATAATACACATAGCAAGAAAAAAATTCAAAATTAAAGTTTTATAAAAAAAAAAAGCCAGTTAAGTATACAACTAAGTAAGGTAATAAGTTTTAAAAGCTCGAAGCATAAATTTCGTTTTTAAATATGCCAAATACAGATAATTTTTTAATTTGGTTATCCCCACATATATAGGGGTAACAAAATAAATTTGCTTCCCACTAGAGTTAAAGTAATAAATTATTCCAGATCAGCTCAGCTGCATTGCAATTTATGCAATCAGAAAATAAGAGTTAAACTCAATTAATGAGCTCATAGCGTGCAAAGTATTATATAAGACAAGATGAGATGAGAGCTGCAACAGATTTCAGAGTTCAACAAACATGCAACAGTAGCAGACAGAAAGAGTCATTATCCGACACTGCTGATGATGATTTGTGGGCACACCATATGTGTGTGCATCCATCCAGTTCAGTGCCGGAGTGAAAGATGGGAATTTGACAAAATCATTTATGTGATTTGCGCACATTTACTGCCACCATAATTGACACTGAGTATAAATCGCATCACGGATAAATAGGTTCTTCTCCCGCACTGCGTTTGGTTAGCATTAATAAAAATCACCCGCTGACAACAATCCCGAGCAAATCTCGTGGGAGAGAAAAGCCCAGCTGCTCCACAGCTATAAATTTAATGCGATACACTTGCATTTGCAGTGCCATAGATGGAGCCGCCGCAAAGGTCACCAATTGTATGGAAAGTCTGAATAGAATTATTTACAGCCCATATAGACATGTTCTATATATATATATTTATCTAATGAAAGTTTCACTGGAACATTTCGTACAGATTTCTCAATGCTCTGACATTATATTTTTCGCTCATTTGCGCAATTAAAATACCTTTGAGCGGCAATTTGGAGAACGAGTCTTGGGTTTGTTACAGCTTCTCAATTGGAGTGACATTCTCAGCATTAAATCGCGTGTATTTTTCTGCAGCTGATTTACAAGGGGTGTGGAGGGGGGGCTTGGGGTTTGCCAGTTACTTAGCGTTCTGTGCACTCGTAATTATATATGCATAAATATTTTCTAATGAGCAATGCAATGAATGCCACTTAATTACATCTGGCTAAAAGTGGATGGAGTCACTGAGAGCTGGAGAAATGTGTTGCGTTTATGAAATTGTGATTAGGTTCATTTGTTGCTATTCTTTTGTACACATTTAATTTATAAAAACACGCCAAGCCTTTAAGTGCTAAGAGATTTTTGCATAACCAAATACAAATCGTTTTCATTTGCGTAAAGACCTTTTTGAAGTCACTTAAATTCTCCAGACGTTGACGTAATGTTTAAACTTTGTAATTCCTCGGAAAAATGTTGATTCTTCTAAAACTCAAATAAATATTTGACTTGTGATTATTTGAAATACACATTAACTAGTTTTATATAATGCTCATTGTTTCCAGAGTCAACGTGAGGCTTAAGCCAAATATTTAAAATATATTTTATTTATATAAAGTCTATATAAAAATTTGCTGGCAAAAAGAAAAATAAACAAATAAGGTGTGCACAATATTTGCATGTCATGCGGATATAAAATATATACTAATTGTTTATTGTTTGTATACGTGAAATGGATACCAAAATCAAAGAACTATCTGCCAAAACAAACTAAACACGCACACACTGACAAAACAATGTGTGCACCACAATTGAACCAGGCGTTTGGGTGGCGCCAAAAAGTGTGCTACGCATTTTGCTAGGATCAACTATTAAGCCACAGACAGTTCGCCTTCTGTGCGGTGATTCGACAATAACAGAACCGCCAAAAGCCACAACAGCAACAACTACTAGCACAGGCTTAATGGCCTTTGTCAGAACGGAAAGCTGACATTGTCAACGTTTGCTTTGTGCCCGATGCTGACAAAATATTTTTGCATAATTATTTCGGCTAAACATAGCTGAGGGTCGAGGCGATGGCGACGGCAACGAGAGCTTAAAAATTTGCGCATACTTTTGCAATTAAAGTTTTGGCAATGCCAGAAATGGCAAAAGTGGAAATGACGCTATTTAGATTTTTCCATTACGATATACTTAAGAGTCTTTCGTAGGAATGCAGTTTTTTTGAAGTGACGAAACTGGCAGCGAATTGGCTGAGGATTATTGTTTGGGTTCGCAGCTCTTGAAAAATGTCATTCGCTCAGTTGATTTTTGAAATTAATTGAAATTGTTTGTTGCCGGGATAAGAGGGAAGCCAGCTAAAGCAAGCCGAGTGGCTGACGTCAATTAATTGCTCAGTTGAACAATAGCCACAGTGTTGCTACAAAGTTGCCTCGCAGACGAATGCTTCTGCGAGGGCTTAAATTCCCTTTGATGATTTTTCACTGTAACCCAAAGCCTTGGATTTGACACAGAAAATATTTAGACGGATAGAGCGAGATAGAGCTGAGTTGGCTAAGCATGTGGTAAGTTCGCTTTAAATCACAACGAAATTGCAAAAATTTTAAATTGTCACTCAAGTGGAAATTGGAGAGGAGTAATCAATTTTAAGTATTTCCAATTAACATTTTATAGGCTTCTTACTTTATATAAATAAGGGAATAGCTGACATTTTTAAGGAAGCGGGTATTTAAATAATTATAGTCAGCAGGTTAGACATTATAATAATCAAAATAATTTTATATTTTTAATTATGAAATTATAGAAGCGACTTATTAAATACCCAAAAAAAATCTATTAAGTTTTTATTTATTTTGTTTTGCCTAATTTGCTGTTTATTGTTTTTATTTTTTTGCTGTTGCATCTCTCACTTCATATTCAGAGATAGTGAATAACAATTTCTCTATGACCAATTAATATGTTATATAAAATATTCAGTCAACAACAACAATCAAGAATAAGTTTAATAAGGTACTTATTATAATTGGTGAGGCAATCAGAGTAAGCTTTGCATTGTTGGTGAAGAAGCTGAGGACCCCATTAAGGAAGAGCAAGGTAGACCAAGATGCTTTTCAAATAAAATGCGACATTTTGCAACAATAAACGACATGGAAAATTTATTACTCGATCAATTGAAAAATATTTTCCTGCATGCTCTATTAGATTTTGAAGAAACACATTCGATTTGATTTTGTTGGAGAGCACAAAATCTGAGTGCTGCTTCTCTGCTAACCAGAAAGACATTTAAATATTTACATATCTAACTTTAAACATTACCGCAAGCGTTTCCTTATAAATTCCACCCTATCCGTCTGTCTGACTGTCTGTCTGTTTGTCTGTCTGTCTGGGTATCTATCTCTCTGTCTGTTAGTGCAATATGTCTGACGCAAACATCATCAGCATTTCAATTGAAATAAATGCAGCGACATTTGCGTAGACATGAAAAGAACTAAGTGCACAAATGCACACACTTAAGCTGAATGCACTTTATACTCAAATACTCACAGACATATTCGTATTTGTATTTGTATTCGTATTGGTATTCCTAGCCATTGTTGCACTTGTTGTTGTGGGTTAAAGTACTGGTCGCGCATTCGGTCCCATTGTGCCCCACAGTGCGTACACTTAATGCGATGATAAAATCAGCATTGGGACACGTGTAGCAGCAACAACTAGCAAATCGCATCATTTCCGTTACGTTTAGTGCAACGTAGACAGTATGTAGAAATTTTTCATTGCCATTGTCAATGGAGCTGTTGTCTGGCAAACGTTTTGAATGCATTTTGTGAATTGCAATTGCCTTCAAATCAAATCGAATCATTGAACTTTTTGACTGACTGGCCGACTGGCCGACTGCCCGAATGCCCGACTGACTGGCTGGCTGGCTGGCTGACATACTTACATACAAGTTTGCTTGATATGTGCACGGCTTTTATATTTTATATTATTAGCATAAAGTGCGAAAATTGTGTCCAGACATTCTTGATGTTGTCGTTGCCGTTGCCGTTGCCGTTGTCGTTCTCGTTGTTGTGTACAACACAATGTTGAATTGCCTGCAAATCGATCAGAGTCTGAATTGGATTAAGAATGACAGCGCATAAAATTCATTAAATTCCAAGCAGTCGCTTAACAAATTCAAGAAAGTCGCACATTGCAATTGAATGTGTTGGGGATTTATTTGTGTGCTGGAATGGAATCAAAATCTCATTTCTAAACTGTCTCTCGGATCTCTACACATTTATTGTATTAGCTGGAATGCATTTCCATTTCTAAAGCGACTCACTCAATAGAAAAAGCATTGTCGATTTCTGTGCATTGTTGTTGCTGTTGCTACAATTCTATGTTCTGTGGCTGCCCCCTGCCCGGCAATGTGGAATGCAGCACAATTCACCTGCGTTGACTTTCAATCTGGCTCTGCAACTTTTTCGCCCCGGTTTCTGCCACTGCTGCCACATTTGCTCACTTTCGCCTTTTATATTCTGCAATATTAAGCGTGCTTTTTCTACTTTTTCAAAGCGGAAATTGTTTTAGCTGAAATTTCATTTTGTTATCAACAAATATATTCGACGATGACGAAGCACTAAACTCGAGACTTGAGACATAAAATGAGCTGTACTAGTAACAAGGTACTTTGACTTAATATTGGCATTCATTACAAATTTAATTAATGAAAATAAGATTCATTATTATATGCAATAAGCAGCTCACAAGCATTTAAAAAAAAAAAAGAATATTGTGTATAAATATATTTAGCTTTGAAACTAGTTCTTCGATTGATACTTGCTCTAGAATGCCTTTCTTTAAAATTCCATATAAGTGCCAACAAGGCTTTTTATTATAGTTTTATTTTTGCATTCTTTTCTATCTTTCAGACAACTTTCACTTAACTGCCTGTCAATTAATGCGTTACTTTCCCTTAGATTTATTCAACTTGGCACTGAGCACTTTGCCATTTCTTCTATTCCATTCCACTTACATTCCAACTTATGCAATTAGATATATTTAAGCGTATCTGAACTATTTACAAATGACGTGACTATTTGGCACATTTTATTTTAATACTGGGCTTTGAGTAAATACATAAAACGAGTTAAAAAAAAAACCAAGAATTTGGTTAAGTGAAAGAAATTTGTAAAATGTAGCAAATTATTTATATCCGACGCATATTTGTCAACCATACTACCGGTAACTCAATATTATTAAGAGGCAAGAAACACACTTGTCAAGGACAACTAGAACTTCCAAGGACTACACACACACGCAACAAAAACATGGCTGATAGTTCACGGAAATTGGTTTGTACCAATTAATATTAGATTCAACATTTCCGTTTAATGGCCCATTTAACAGACAGCTTATTCGAAAGGTCATCGAGCGTCCCTGTTGCTCACTCTCTTCAGCGTTTTAGCCGTTTCTATCGTTGGCTAATTGAATTGTTGAAAATTGCCTTTGGGCTCATTTGGGCTGAGTTTACTGCGAACGGCAAACGATGAGCGACTGACTCAACGCTCGGCAAACTGTCAAACAGTCAACAAATATTTGTTAATATTGAGGAATTGCCTCAAGAACACCTAATTTTTATAGTCTTGTCTTGAATTTTGCATAATATTTTCTTGGGAATTCTCCGAGTGTGTCACTCACTGTTTGCTAAATTTATGGCACGCTTGCCGCTTATGCAATTGCAATGCTATCATCGAACTCGGACTCTGACTCTGACTTAGTGCTGTAATTTTCCATTTGGAAATTTATTATTTTTTTGTGTTTTTGTTTCATGCAATGGGCCCACTTTGTCTGTCGTTCCCCTACGCCCACAATAAACACATTAGTTAACTGTGCGACTCTGCGGCTTTGGGTGTTAACCAGTACCCACCAAATTTGGCCAAGTTTCTTAGTTGCTCCTCCGGCAGCAACCGTAACCGCAGCCACTGGTCTGGTCTGGTCTGGTCTGGTATTTTTTTTAGTCTCGTCTTTAACTTTCCGTTCGTCTCGGCCTCGGTTTCAGTTTCAATTCAAACCTAATGCCAATTTTACCAAGAGGGAAGAGCAGAAACAAGAGAAAGAACATGACATCAGCCATCAGCGGAATCACAGTCCAACTTTGATTGGATACAAACGAAAATGAGCAGCGGCTGCCCTTTAGCTATTCAGTGTGATGGCACAAGGAAGAAACCGACTTTCTTATCCCCCTAGTTGGAAGAGTATTTGGCTAACCCAAATGTGATATTTTATACACAAATTATGACACTGTACATAAATTACAACCAAAGAAAGATTTCAATATTTTTTATTCCTGTTGTATATACATTAATGTAACCTCATAATTAATATATTTGTAGATTTAAAAATAAATTAATTGTTCCCAATAAAGGTCATACATAATAATAGATTAAACTTAAAAGTAAATTAAATTCTGCAAATCTAAATTATGTAAGTGTATTGAAAGATCGACTGTGAATTAATAGCAAAGTTCGATGACACATATTTGGTTGTTGTTGGTTTTTATTTTAATTTTTATATTCAGTACGTCGCCAGTTTGGCTAATAACCGAAATAAAAACTAAACCAAAATTTCTCAAGCAAATTGGGCAAAAAGTGACGGGCCAACAAACCGAATGTTGGAACAACAAAACGCGCTGAAAAACAAACAAATGGAATAAATCGATAAAGTTCTAGTAGTGAAAAAAATCAAAGGCACTATAAATGTCATAAATGCTATAAAGAAGAAAAAAATATAAGTCAGGGTCTATTATTAATGTCATACGGGAATAACGTAAGTTTTTCTAATGCAGCCAGATTCAGTTTAACATGTTTTTCTTTTGTTTGCACGCTAATGCAATGAATGAGATAATTAGATGCATTAGTCGTTAAATTTTCAAGAACTTTTGCTGCTAATTTGCTGCCGCACATTGGTTGTTACGTAACATAATAAACAATATAAAATAAATAAAAACAAATCGAACAAGCTGCGACCGCTGCTCAAGCTCAAGGCAAATCAATTGACGCCACTTAAACGGGATGATTATAAAAACAAAAAAAAAAAAAACACAGCAAAATTAAAAAACTGAGTGACGGATTGACGGATTGACATGTGCAGGCGCCAAACTCAAAAACATCAACATTAGCTGTAAATGGTGACATATATCAATTAGCGCCCCGGGTTCATCTTGTCGGCGTCAAAGCCTGCATCAAATGGCATCAAAGCTGGGCGAATTATTATCGCACAGTCATGCAAAAGCTGAGCAGCTGGTTTTGTTTTTTTTTGACAAGCCCATTCATTGATTTTATTATTATTAAAACACAGCAAAACACAACACGCTGACAAAGCTCGTGCTGCACCAGCAGTGCTGCACCAAGTTGCGTATGTGCAATACAAAAAGGCGGGCAAAAAGCAGTCTCACTCTCAGATAACCACATCCAGCCCTGCCCCTGACAATGCTCCTGTGTCACTCTCTCTGTCTGGGCGTGCACAAAACATTGCTCACATGCACCTGTCGCATTTTCAGGTCTTTTTGTGACTAATTCGCTGCTTTAAACTAACACTTTAAATATTGTCTGGTTAAGTTGTATGCAAAATTTGATATTAATATACTCGCATCTTATTACCATATTATAAGATATAAAAAATCAAACCAAATATTCAAATTAAAATACTAAAATATTTAAAAAAAAAAATTCCATTAATAAATATTTTATTTGAAATATTCCGCAACTTTGCAACTTAACCGTTGTCCATTCTGGGGAACCCCTGGTAACCTTAATTGTATTAACGTATGTGAACAATTGCCAAGTTCGGAAGCCGTCGTATAAAATTCAATGCATAGCAAAAACAAATAAAAAAAACAGTTCGAAATTATTTAACAAAAGAGAAGCAATTAGTACATACAAACGTCAATCATGATGAACACAATACGGAATGCATTATCAGCAATACAATTTTAAATAATTAAAGTCATTTATATTATTTTATAATATATACTTAAAAAACAGAACTGTGGAAATTGCCATTGAAAATAATAACTTAACGAATTGAGTGAATGACTTTCCGTAGAATATTAAAATATCTGTGCCGTTTTCTGTTGTCGAAGTCTCAAAAAAAAAAAAACCCATTGGAATGAAGATTCTGTTCTTTTATTTTTTTTTTTTCAACAGATGCTGTCTCGATTTCGTTATTCGCGCTCTAAAAATCTACTTTGCTATGCTCTTCCTAGTATTCCCTGTAAAATTTTTAACTCTATAAAATAAAAATTATTGGGAATATCAACTGAAAACAAAGTGTGCCACTAATAGAGTAGAATTTATTAAATATTTTATTTGAAATCTTTTTTTATAATATAGTAAACACATCGATTTATTAGAATTTGTTCACTATCTTACCTTTTTATAGGGCATCTCATAGCAATCCGGCAAAAAATTGTTATAGATTGCTGTGTACCATCAGTGATATAAGCTGCGGTCTGCTGTCTTTGTTCTTTTTGGGAATGGGACTGGCCAGGCATTGTATTACAGTCGGACTGAATGGGTACCTAATTAGATTTGATTTCGGTACGGGAAAGTACAATTATTTTTTGCTTTTGTTGTTAACGACACTCTGCGACACTTGGTTTTATGGTTGTAAGGCGTGTCGTGGAATGGAAAATTTGGCAAAACGAAAGCCAAAAAAAATGGGTAATTAAAGTGAACGATGAGCCTGAGCTGAATCAAGCATTAGGCAGAAAACTGGGATCAGTAGAAACGTCATTGTCATCATTAGTAATTAATCGAGCAGTTAACTAAGCGACCCCAAAATTAATATATACTCTTTGCCCAGCCCTGGCACAGCTGCTAGCTGCTAGCCAGAGGCAACTAAGTAGTATTATTTTAACCAGTTTCCCAGCTGCTGCAAATTAAATTTATCTAAGACCGGCACGACGCCTTTTTGTCTGGTTAAAATAGCTAAACTAGTTTCTGGATTTAAATTCAGCCATTAATTATTCGCTTCCAGTTTAGTATTCCATTTTTTATTTATTTTTAACCGCAACCATTCACACAAACCAATAGATCTAATTATATTAAATGTTTATCTTTAATTCTTTGTGTTTTTCTTAAGATTTCATAAATATTTATGCGCTCGTTCGATTTATTTAATGCACACTGTGAGGTATGCGTAAAAATTGTGGGAGGTGCGTCACTTGCCTCATTAAGTGGTAGCCAAAATGGTTTATGGCTTGGAAATGACGTCTACTTTTCTTACTGATAGGCATATTTTATTTATTAAGAATATGTTCTGCAGTCTTATATATTCTGGAAATCACAATTGTAGTATTTAAACATTCATCGATATCCATTAGTTAATTGCTATTAGCTTAGTTTCTTTTTCTTTCAAAAAACTTAATTTAGACACATTTTAACCTATTAACAACAACTTATTTATAACTGGTTTTTAAGCACCACAGCTTTGAACTCAAACAAATTAAAATTTAAAGGTCAATATTTCTTAATCAAGCCAATAAACCAACCGACCAAATATATAAAATAGCTCAATAAGGTGTTATTATCTTTTTGTATTTAAATTTATAACTTTTTAAAAATATATATAAATATTGTGTGTCAATGCCCTGTTTATTAAATAGTTGTAAACTTAAAATTTAACTAATAAAATTGAATTTATACGAACTGAACATAAAATTAGATTTTTCTGTTAAAAATCAAATGGTTTCTAGTTAGCTAAGATGATCTGTCATTTCCGCCCTGAATTTGAAATACAATCTAAAAAAATACAAATATAACCAGATGAATCTGACCACGACGGACCGTCTGTCATAGCAATCGCAAACATGTTTCGGCTTTTTTTTTTGCGTTTTCAACTTGAAAAATCACAAAAACGAGCCAATACCAAATGTGCCACCATTAAACGCTAGTTTTGTGTCTTTTTTTGTTTAATTAATTTTGAATTATTTAATTTTGCATTTTTTATTTTTAGAAATTAACATGTTAAATCATTTAACATGTCACAAATCAGACGTCAAATCTTGCTTATGCAAAAGCTTTTTTAATTGCCAAAATAAAAACCCAAAAAAAAAACCCCACAAAGCATAACTAAAAACACTCGCAGCAGCATTGCTTGACCATCGATATAAAAATGTAAATTTGTATTTATCCATAGACCAAATAACAAAAAAAAAAATTGTTGCGGTTGGTTGGGCTAAGTAAAGCACAATTTGGCATTAATTGGGCAGCGAATGTTTTGTCATAAATAAACCAACAGTAAAATTGTCCACACACACAAAACTAGCTCAAATTATAGAAGTCCGCAACCCATTTAATATGACGCACCCATGGGTTGTGTTATTTATTGTGTTCCCCCCTCGCATTGGGGTACAATAACATTTAAAGCATTTATTATGGGCTGCCAAGCGAGCACACACACAATTTAAAAGCGTTTGGAATGCCAATCAGCTTTCGCACTTATTGCCTGAGCCCACAGACCGTAGTCTGAGCCCCACTATTAGCTCCCAGCTGAGCCCAGGCTCAAGCCAGCAACATCAAGCGGAAGCATTGTCCATTCGCTTGCCATTCTGCACAACATTCGCGTGCCGCATCTCGTGCCACCATTGTTTGGAGCTGATATTGATGCCAGAGCCAAACGAATTTCGGCATGAAAATGCATGAACCGCTGACACCGCTTTTTGCATTTGTAATGCGAATTTCACAAGCGAATTTTCTGCTGAACACCCAAGTGACAAATTCGAGTATGTGCGGCAGATAAGCGTGCCTCTGCTGCATGACACAACATGAATGCTCTGTGGAAATGCTTATGCTGAAAATGTTCATTCATATTCGAAATGCAAAACTATAAGAAAAGACCTAACATAGGTAAAAAAAAAAAAATAGAAGAAACTACTTGAGGCTATAAAAAATGCATGATTTATACTACTATTTACAATTCGTCAGATTATAATAAAAATAAGATATACACAAAAATAAGCACAAATTGTCAATAATTCGATATGCATTTTCATATCTACATTTTATTAAAACACATTTAAATGTAGTTTCGTCAATACAGCACTGATGTTTGTCCTATTTCTAATATTTCTCAATACATAAGTTTTTCAAATAAACTATGATTTATGACAGATGTATTCCCATTTCATAAAATTTGATTGGGTGCCATAATTTCAAAATGAATATTACATACATTAATATTTTATAATTTGACATAAATGTTTAATTATTTTGTTAATAATAATCAATAAAATCCAAGGACAGCAATAAATGAAATAATTTATATAATATATGTCAAATTGTGCCTACAGATATAATGCTTTATGAAAAATGTGAATGAATATGTAAATCCCATAAAATGATGACTTTATTTCCGTGTCGCCCTTTACCCAGTTTTCAGCTGTATAATTTTAAAGCACAAAAAAAAACGTTCAACAGAAAAAGTTATGAAACTCAGCCATAAGATAGATGCAGGGCAACAGGCGATGTAGACAAGTATATATATTATTCGGTCAGAGTCCGAAGTGACTGAGAGACTGCTTGTCGCCATCAAGCAGATCCGGACCCGGAACTAACCCTAAGCTAAACTAACCAAATAAAACTGCCAGTCACTATTAGGTCGGTTAAATGATGCGTCTCCTGAACACTCCGGCACTCCGGCACTTTGCACTAGATGCAAAGTTTAAGCTGAGATATCTCCTCAACTGTAGTTGATGACTTTACGCGCAGACTGGCGGAAGAGCAGACGTCGTCACAGTGAACCACTTGAAGTGAGTGTCGGGCGTTTGGAATGATGCAGGCAAATTGCATTTCCAGGTGCGTTGAACTCTGGCATATTGCGATGAGGTAACTCAGTATCTGAAGTAGCTGGGTGCTGTATATCTTGTATATATATATTCATAGACACCGGATGTTGGCAACGAAACGACCGTAATTTCAAAGACGTCACAGTCAAATTTGTAATCGGTGTGCGCTAAAATGCAATTTAAAATGCAGAAAAACCCACACTACATAATTCTCACTGAAGTGAACTTAACTCAACTTATTGGATTTTTGGCACAGGTCAACCACAGAGTTGGAGTCTGAGGCTGAGGCTGAGCCTGTGTTTGACTGACCCTCTTGCAGTGCGTTGTCACCGGATGTGGAGGGCATTGGTAAGCATTGCTCTCGGTCTGCCTCGATGTTTGTTTTGTTTCCCATTTTTTTCGCTCGATTTCTTTTCTCTTTTGCAAATTGTTTAAACTTTTCACAAAACAAACAGAAAGCAAAAAAAAAAAAAAACAAACAGGGGCAAAGAAAACGCAAACGGCTGCCACTGAGCGATTTATAAGCGTTCCCAATTTATTTACGAGCTACACGCACCCACACATTTAGTGTCAGTGTGTGTCTGCCTCCAATCGATTTGTCACCTTAATGGCACGATTATTATCATTTGAGTTAAGCTGAAACTGAAACTAATTTGGCAAAGCCCCAAAAACAAAAAGTCACCCACATCAGCGCTCCCAACTTTAATCCGCATGCAAAGATGCCAACTAAGCGATAAGTAGATCAAAAAACTTAATAAATAAAACAAAAAGATAGTAATATTTTTTTTTTAAGCTAACCAAAAATTAATGGATTGTTCGCAGCGTGACTGCTCGTTAATTAAATATACAAACTATAAACTATTGGTTTTTTCACGCTGTTATGAAATGTTTAAAAAAAAACTCAATTTATTAAAGAACTAATAAAGCAAGAATTTTATTTAATAAAACAACTAAATAGATTTATTTTTCTGTAAAAGAAGTAAACGAACTTTTGAATTGACCTTGTGTACATTTTAGGTTTAGAGAGCCGCAAAGAAAAAGCTTAAAAATGTACAGACAATTTTTTAGACATATACCGCAAAATTTTTATACGAAAATAAACAATCCGTTACAATTTCTGACAGTTTTTCTTAATGTATTGCGCACATCTTTTTATGAGTAGTTTTCCATATTTTGAGTATCATCGAAGCACTCGCAAATTGACAGCTTGCTGAAATTGGCCCATAAATAATATATATAACATTTATTAGAATTTTACTATCAATTCCACTGTGCAAAATTTTAAAAGGCAAAGGTTCACTTAAACCATGCAGCGTTTAGTCATTTGTGTAATTAATTCCGTGGACTACTGTTTTTCTCTGAATTTTGACCAGAGTAAACAAAACATGAACACAAATCGGAAATAAGCGGAAAAATTGTATTATTTGTCTTATGCGTAACATAAAAATTAAACAGGTGCGTAAAATCTTAGAAAAAAAAAACCATTTGAAAACAAATCGAAAAACTAATCTCGAAACATACACAACTATGTAGTCAATGCTTTGAATACATAATTGCAAGTTAATTGGCCAAATTGGAAGGGGATAGATCATGTAGAGCTATAACAACAAAATACAACATTTAAGCCATTTCATTATTGGAATGTGTTTTTAGGTTGCGAGTGCGGAAAAGTTTTGCCAAATGAAAAAATTTGACAGGAACGGAAATATCTTTTAACACAGTTGGTTGTGAAGGGGTGCGGGGGGCAGCGGTAAAGTGATTTTTCATACGTGCCACCCGCTGTTGGCCACCCGGCGACACAGCATACATTAACGATGTGTAGCACGTGCCGTGCGACTGACCAGAAAATGTTGCATGTCTTTTCAGTTGTTGTAAATTCAATTGCAGCCACATGACAATGCAATATAAATTTCAAATGCTGCTGGGGCTGGGGACTGTGAGCTGTGGCCTGTGGCCTGCCTCTGGCGGCTTTTGAGGGCAACTGCAACCGCACGCAAACGCCAAGCCCAAACCCCAAATAGTAAGTTACCCTGGTGCGACCTTGACTTTGGCCGACTTGGTCGCTTGCTTTATTCGATTTTATTTTTTTAGTTTAAATTTTTTACTGCAGTCAGCAGCTTTGTGCCTCACTTCGTTTGTTGACTCTTTCGTTTGTTTGTGGCCAGTCGGGTGTTTTGTTTGTATTTGTTACTGGTTTCAGTTCCACTAAAACGAGAAATGGTTAAACTGCCGCCACTTGCATATCGATTGGCATGACGCCATTTAAATTTCAATCGTTTCCCAACACCAATGAAACAGGCGAACAAATTATGTCGCCCGCATCGCCACAAAAAATTCCAATTCCAATTTCATATTTTAAAAAAAAGAAAGAAAATCCTTCCAAACGTGTCCTCAATTCATGAAGCGCTGTTGCATAATCGACGTCGTTTTTCATTTCCACACGCCTACCTCAAGCCACTAAAGCCAGTGAAGCCATCGAGCTTCAACTGGCGACAAGCCAGGGGAAGCACTCGACAAAATGATTTTTGCTTCAATGCACTTTCAACCCCCCGCAGCAATGCAGTGCACCATAAACTGCTTTTTCATTTGCTGTGGCTGTGAATACGGTGACTGTTCATAGTGTTGATATTGCCGTTGTTTTGTAATTTTAATAATTAAATCAGGAATGATTTTATCGACATTGTTTGCTTTATAACGAATTTTATATTAATAATATTAATATTAATTGAATACTCAAAAAACTATTACAAATAAATGATTTTGTTTTAAAGTACGGTTTCATTTATTTTAACAAACGAAATGTAATATTAATATTATATAAATAAACGTTTAATATATAAATAAAAATATATATATAAAGCAAAAGGAATGCAGCAATTTATTTCATCAACTTTTAAACTTTCGAAATTAATCAGAACAAAAGCAAGCAACCAGGGAAATCACTGTGAAAAATCACCGTCAGCAATACTCTTTATGTGCACTAGGACGACGAAATAAAAAAACATCTTTTGTAGCACGAAGCAAACGACAAAAGCCCTGCCTTTCATTTTGTGTACACATATGTATATATATATATATTATGTGTGAGTATGTGTATGTGTGTGTGTGTGTGTACATACGAGTGCATGCGGATGGGGGGGGCTTGCTAGTTTTGGTGGCTGGTGGTTAACCTCTAAGTGTTGTCGTGAGAGCTGCCAGTCCTGCAGCACCCGGCGCATTTCTCTGCCGCTTTGTTGGCTGCCGTCGCTTTCGTGATCTGGAAAACTCTGTAATTTTCACCAGCTGACGTGGGCCAAGCAAATAAGTGCAACAGCAACAACAACAACAACTGTGTTTGCTTGACGTGCGTTCAGTTGCTTAGTTGGTACCCTTATGGCACACACACACAAGTGTGGCCACAGCTGTTTGCCTCCAATTGCATCTTTAAGCACAAATCTAGCTTATTTTACCATTCGTCCTCATACAACTTTTATTTGGCTATTCAGAAAAGTCGGCAGAGCAAGAATATATGGCGCCACTGGCAGTGCCTAGTTCTGTGCTGGTGTCATTGTTTTGTTATTTATTTTCCACTGGCACAGAGCACCCAATGTGTTTTAATTTAGCAAGAAGTCAACACACATCCAAACCAATGCAGGCCAAACTCAACAATAAAATCTCCAAACATGCCAACTTTTACAGACAGACTTCTTCCAAGAAACTACTTAACACATATGTGTTACATAACATTTAAAAAGATTTGGTAGCCTTTATTCTACTTCAACAACGTTAAAAAGTCAGTCGCACTCATTTTATGATGACATGGCGATATGACCAAAAGTGGCTAGTAATCACAAACTTAAAGACATATAAAGATTTATTATTTATATCAACTTTCATTACAGTCTTTTAGACTTGACACTAATCAGACTATTCCATAAAGCACTAACAAATATTAATCTTACCAACATTTATATTTTTAAAGCGATTAGTTTTTATTTTTAGCTATATAGCATGTGGGACAATGGAATAGCATACAAGCCTGGAAACTGAAACAACAAAATGTTCCTCAGTTTTAAACATTAAATCAACCGAATTCAGACAAGTTTCACATATTACGTATATCCCCAAAAGTCTTATGCTGTCAGTGGCACGTTTCTGCATATTGTTTTTCTGAAATCAGTTTTGTGCTATGTTTTTTTTTTTGTTACGGCTGAGACGAATACTCTGACAGTCAAAGTCGTGGCGCCCAAAAATAAATAATAAATAAAATGTGAAAATATATGAAAAAAAATTAGTAGTAAAACTGTCGAATAACTTTTTTGCTATTTTTATAAAGAGATGTTATTGTGTACGGGTATTTTCTTAACGGCTATTATATAGCGTCTTATGGCGCCTGCTGCTGTCGAACTGGAAGCTGACTTTGAGCTCTTTTGCCGGCCAGATTGCTAAAATGGGAAGTGTGCCCTGAGCACTGAGCACTGAGCGCTGTGCGCTGAGCAGCGAGCTGTTCAAATATTTATTTAGGTGTGTGTCAGTGATGCCAGTTAAAGTTTCTCTACAAAATAAGTTCAACTCTGCTCACGCTTTTGTGCAAACAAGAAAATCAAATAGCATTTGATATGCCTATGATACTCTTTTTGTTGTTATTGGCAGTATGTTGAAAATGTTTTTTTTTTTCAGCGGTCACGTGCAAAAAATTATACTAGGTGGCCAGAAAAAGTAGCAGTAAGCCCAGTCAACTGTGGAACATCAAGCAAACCAATAACAATAAAATTTGAATAAAAAAATACTAACTGCAAACGGCAAACTTGCCACAAATTCAATGTGTTATATTTGCTAATAGAATCACTCGTTAATATCATTTAAAAGGCGTATTGAAAATATCATAAAAAAGCCGCTCGGAAGAAGAGAAATTAACCATCTATGTCTAATGAGGAAGTGTGCAGTTCTCAGCACTTTTTGGGCTTACTCACAGCCAAAGAGATTTGTATTTATTTTGGCATCCACAATAACATCGCGCCAGATGGCACCAATTGCAATGGTTGACAAATCGCCTGTCTCATTTTGCTAAGCACAAAGCAATTTTAGATATATTTCAAAAAATCAAATGAGCGCAACCGTTGAGGTAAAATAAAACTAGACGATAAGCCACCTCGGCGAACCTTTTGACTTATTCGAATTTAATTTAATTTGAATTTAGCAAGCTAAAAATAAATTTCTTTCATTTTAGCTTGCTTGATATTTTGGTTTTGTTTTTACTCATTAATTATATACTCTTAACGGAAATTTTTGCAAAATATTCTGTACAATAAACTTGAATGTTGACTTGTTATTTGTAAAATCTTTAATATACACGTTAATTAGACTTGACCCAATTATTTCGCAAATTGAAGTGATAATACTTTGCGAGCTGAATAATAATCAAAATAAACAATCATCATAATTATGCGCAATTACAAATTAGTTGAGTCATAAGTCAGCAAAATTCCCCGTTAAAAACATGTTTTTCTGCGCCTAAATATAAACATAAATAATTAAAACAATATTTATCTGTGACATTATTTACTTTACATCATAGTTGTCAAACAAAAGGACAAGTCAACTAACTCAATATTTGTTGTACCTTTTCTTTCAGAGTTGCGCTTTATAAAAACAAATTTAAATTAATCTTAAATGTAAACATTATTTTCTTGTTATTTATTTGCTTTTTTGTTAGACAAAGTGTTTATATTTAAAGCTGATATCTAAATATATTCACATTTATATATAGAATCGCATTAACAAACTAGGTAGAGTAGAGTAAAATAGTGGAAAATTTTTCGAGTTTAATGTGTAAAGAAAAAATTCAAATTCGCTAAAAGTCCAACATAAATTCTAAACCAGACGTCTGCCAACTTCTTGGAACCACTTAGCATACATCTTCCCTTACATTTTCTAATTCAAGCGAATTTTGTGCATGGGAACACATTCATTTCAATATGTAGAAAATAAGTTTGCAAATGCAGGAATCTGCAGTTGTCAACCCAGATATTCTGCGAAAAGCGATAAAAGCATTTGCTCGTCGGATAATAATAAATTTAATTTTTTCATTGCCAAAAATGCTGTCAAAAATGTAGTTTGTGCACATATATAGTATGATGTTTATTATTATTTTGTATCAGTTTTGTCTGCACATGCATAATTTTTATGGCACTTAGTTGCAGAGCATTTTGCATTACTCAAAGAGCTCTAAAAATAAATCAAATGCAAATGAGAAAGCAGAGATGAAGGCGTCCTCTAATTGGTAAGTGTCGAAACATGTTGCATATTTTTACGTTCTGCCCAATTTGGCTTGACTTGGGTTGGCTGCTTTGGGTTGGTGTTTTTGTTGATAGCTCCAGCGAATCTGCCCGCTGATAAACATGTTTTCTGCTGTTTGAGGAAAAAACTTCTATAAAGTTGTGAACCAACCCCCGCTCTATGGCACACAACAACAGCAGTCAGCCAGAGCTTTCACTTTGCTTGCTCTGTGACAATATTTGAAACGTGTCATGGAATATTCCAGGAACAGAATAGCCTGAACTAGAGTCGTAACCCAGACCAGGCCAGGCCAGGCAAGGCCAGGCAAGGCAAGGCAGTGCCAGGCCAGCTGACATCCCTTGGTATCGGTCGACACAAGTTCAAATATTGTCAGGCAAGTCTATATATGTCCTCACACACACACTAACACACACACACTAACAGTACATGTAAGTGTTTCAATTTCAGTTCTGACGTCATGGAAGCAAACATCAGACAACTAAGAGTCAACTTGAATGGTGCGATAAGAAACCAAACAGCCAGCAAATCGGGTAGTCGAGCAGTCGGGCAGTCAGGCAGAGAGTTGGCATATTTATGAGCCCATTTATACTGTAATCCGTAAAGAGATATCTCTCTTTAAGCTGCGTGAGAATGACACAGTTATCTCTAAAAAGGATGGTTCCCAAAAATAATTCCGAAAAATCAAAAACACTTTTACTTTAAGAAATGAAATGTACCTAGTTGGGTAGATGTCCTGTAAAAATGTTAAAATATTCTAGTTATTTAATTTATTTAAATATTAAGACACATCACAATGCATTATTAAATAGTATAAATTTATTTATACAAATGTGTAGTATCCTATTGATATTGATATAGATTTATTAAAAATACTAATGACAGTTCTGACTTGTAGTTATTATTATAATATGTTAATGGTGTACAAAAATAAAATAATTACATTTTGGGCATAGAATTCAATTAGCTCACCGAATAAAGTAAACAATTTTGTTGTAAACGTAATTGTCGCAGCGGATAAGCAACACTTTTATCGTGGTCGCATACAGGGTATCAAAAGTAGCGCATTGCTATGAAAATAACATCAGAAAATAACATCAGATTTGCTTAAAAACAAATATATTAAATCATGCTGTTGTTAGATTTGCAGCACGATAAGCCGCAGCAACCGATAAGCCAACCGATACATTTTCATATAGCTCGAATAGGTAGTAAGAGGCTTACCCTACTGGGACTTAATACAAGTACTCGTATATGGCTTTAATACATCTGTTCGATTTGCAGGCCAAAACATAATTTTCGGTTTGGCAACCAAACTGAAATTTGTCTCTGACAGCAGCTGCCATAAATTTGGTTTGAGCGCAATGCGGAAAAACAAGGTAATCGTTATATATAGTATATATAGAATAGATATATAAATCTGTACTGTGGGCGTATGTGTAGTTAGCGGCCAATATGGGGAGGCAGTGCAATAACCAACAGATGAGTACACTCAAGGCTGGTGTGCAGCCAAAGTCAATGCACTCGGAAACCTGATGTTTTCAAGTTCACACGCAAATTGAAAAAAACCAAAATTGGTAGTATTAGATTTATGATAATGCTTACTACTTCTGCTTGGGGCTGCCGCATCAGTGATTTATACCATACGATTCTATGCTCAATTATTCTTTGACAGCTGCCTAAACTTCCGTGAGGTTCATTGACACTCATCTAAATGCTTGTAGGTTGACAAAGCCAATATCTATATATTTATATATTTATATATTTATCGATCATCCCATCTATGCATAGGCATGACATTAAATTGCTATAGGTATATTGAGTATCAGCTATTTACTGACTGAGGAAGAGTAAATCCAGTCTAATCCTTAGCTGCCACATCTGTGACGCACATTTTATCCTCAACTTGACTTTGAAATGGTTTCCTATTGACCAATCTGCGGTTTTGCTTAAGTTGACAGCTGTGTGTCCACCCACGAAATAATTTCGCTGATTCCCTCACCTGACAGTAAAATAATTTGCTCAACTCATTCATTCACTTTTAAGCGTTTAAATAAAATTTATATATTCATTTCGTCAGCTCGTTTGAAAATCAGGAATAAAACAAAATAAAAACTGTGTCGCTGTGCCAAAATAAAATTCTTGCTCCACAGACCTTTGCCGTGCGAATCTGCATATACTCATAGTACATATATATTTATATACACATATACAATATAAATATGTATTCCATCTGCGGGTACAAAAATAATTTTATTATTTCTTAAATATATATATATATATTTATTTTTTCATTAATTATGCAGTTATTCAAATTAGGCTTGTCTTTTATTGGCATTGCTTATTCGACATTACGGAAGCAAGTTGTCATTTAAGGTAATTTGTCGTGGGCTCTCAAAATAAGCACACAAGAAATCAATTGTTTAATTAGGAGCAAGATTGTTTTATTAACGGTTTAATATAGCATATAAATTTGATTGTATATTGAATATTAAATTGAATAGAATGAGTCATTAAAATTCAATACAACAAATATAAAATATTCAATCAGAATATTAATCAGAATCTTTATAATATAAAAAAAAATAATTGCTTCATATAATCAATCAAAATAATTTTATATTTCCTTTTTTAATAAATTACAAATGCATGCATTAAAATCTATTTATCTATTAATTTAGTTATCATAATTTTTTAATATCCATCTTACAGAAAATAAATTCTGTTAAATAGCAATATTTATATTTGTAACTGCTCAAATAAAAATTAACCAGATTTTTTGCACACTTTCCTTTTTATATCAAAGCCAATCGATCGACCTATATTTACATTCTCATCAAAAATCTCATCAAAATGCAGATTAAATTTAAGTTGTTTTTCTTCATACTGGTGCCTAAAAATTTAGTTATGTATGTGTTACAAATATCCAATTTGAAATTCCATTCTGCAGTAATTTGCTCACCAATTTTCAAATTTCAGCACAAATAATTTGTATTGTCCGCATATTTGCTATGCATGTATTTATTTATGTCTCTATCAAATGGCGAAAGAGAGACCTTTTCACGCATAGTTGGATCAAGTGAATCACACAATAAACAAACATCAGAAGTGGAATTCTGGTGATGTTATGGTGACCGCTTCGCTGAGTGACAGATACACATCCGCTGGACCTGGTAGCTAAGTGGAGCGCATGTCACAGGGTCGCTGGTTACACTCTTTAAAAAGTAGTGAAAGGGTGTGCAAGGCACCGAGTTGGTCTGTGTAGGAGTATCTCAGAGATAACAAGACCAATCAGCTAAAATTGTTTTGAATATACAATAGCACACCCAAATCAAAAAGAATCAATAAATGTAATTTTCTGGCGTTAATAAGGTATACTTATACTATTTGAAAGATAATATCTCTCATTTAAAATTGCCCTAACAGTTGATTGCAGTAATTTTCAGAGTATTTTCTAGTCGAACACTCTCGACTGATATAAACTTACTATTTGTATATTTACTTTGTACGGCACAATTTCCTTTGCAGACCTGTCCCCTTAATGCAGCAAGTCGAAAGATAGCAAATTTTAGCGTAAAAAAAAGTTACCTGAGTCAGCAGGTAGCAGCGGTTAAGTCAGAGTGCTTGGCATATGCCAAACGATTAGTCACGCCCCAAAAACACTATCTGCCATAAGCGGCAAATCAATCGGCATACCACATTGCCAAACATTTCTAACGCCCATACGCCCCGTTGCCACCAAATAAGAATTGCCGCCGCACGAGCTACTAAATTTTTAATGATCAAACCCGTTGTTCATTGCGTGGTATATAAAACTTGTCACCACTCAGAACCACTCAACTCACCATTCACAGCAGCTACTCAAGTCCAGCCAGCCATTTGTGACAATCAATGTTCTTAGGCAATATTCATATTTCGATTCTCCATTTGTGTTTCAAACCAGCATTCATTAAGACACTAACTGTGGCAGTAGTGTTTTTTTTATTTTTATAAATTTCCTTCATTGAGCTACTGCCATATAATCAATTAATTTAGTCACGAATATGAGAAAAATGCGCCCAAACTCAGCATTCGCCAAGTGCTTGTTCGTGTTTCTAGAGCTCTTTTTCTCTTTACCAATCGCAGAATTAAAAAAGAATATTTCTGCAGAGAGGTTGACTTCATAAGTTTTGTAAAAAATATCTGGTGAAGAGTAGGCACAGTTACATAGTATATATTTTATAAGTTTTGAATTTATTTACAATTATTTCACTACACCAAATTTCTATAATTGAGATCAGTTCTATTAGAGTTAGTTTGAAATATTTGGATTTGTTGAATATCCCATTTTAAACTTAATTTCAATCAACTTGGACTTGCTCTCCAACCGCCGGTATATATGGAAATCAAATTTTACAACTTTTCAGTCAACCCTCTTTCGTATCGCTTGTATCATCTATATGTGTAAAAAGATTGCGTGGGCAATTATCGCAGATCAAACAAGTTTGCCTGCAAAAAAAAATTTAATAAAAAACCAGGCAATAAAAAGACAAAGTAATTAATTGTTTTTAAGACACATATTCTTTTTATTTAAATAGTGGTTTTTCTTCTGGAATAGCTTAATTTTTTCAATTTTTTTTTTATTTCGTTTTGGTTTAATTTTTTAATATTTAGCGTTACTAAGAAATACATAATTAAATTGATGTCTTGCTTTAGCTATCATCTGCAATTGTACTTTAGTTAGTTTTTGTGTATTTGTTTTCTTTGTTTTGGTTTAATTTTTTTACATTTCGTATTCGGTATCTTTTGCTGTTTCACATTAAAATCTAATTTGCCACATTGAATATTTTTTGTTATCATATGTAGTAAATTGCGATGGGAATTGAAAAATAGCTCTATTTATTTATTTACAAACTATTAATACGTGTCTTAGTTAGTTTTTGAATGCATTTGACAATTACATTTCCTCCGCTTTCCTCGTTCACTTTGCTCGGCATCACATTAATTTCCTTTTAAAATTGGTTTTTGTTTTGTATTTTTTTTTTCTACACACATAGAGAACATACACAGATGTATTATATTTATTTATCATATATATAAATATATTTGTAATGTAAATTTTTAGAAATATAAATTCGAGGTTTTGTTTTCTTTTTGTATGTGTGTTTGTGTTTATGTATGTTTGAGTGTGTGTGCTCTTCGTAGTTATCTTTAAGTTACAAAAGGCTTTGCTAGTTCGAAGCAATTCAAATGGCGGCAAAGAAAAATGAAAATATTGTTTACAATTGAATGGAACTTAAATATTATAAAGCTTTCGGTGAGAGGCGACAAATACATTAATACGACGCAGCACATGCCCTTTAAGTAGATCTTTGGGCCAAATTGCCGCCAGTTGACGCTCTTTTTAATATATATACAAATATGTTTTATATTTATTTTTAATAAATTAAAACTAATGAGGTATTTCGCTGCACGCTGTGACTGAAGTGATAAAAAGCAAATTTACTTGACTGGTCATCAAATAAAATAATAATAATTAAATAATTTACGGTCATTGACCAACTGATAAAACAGACAGCAGAAACTAAACAAATGACATTGCACAGAACGGAAACAAAGTTTTCAATATGAAAACTGCCGCCTGCAATATCAGAAAATCATATACATATATAGAGCACTAGGTGCATTTTGTAGTATACGTAAGTCTACAGTAGATAATAATACAATGCATACACACATATATATACATATATATATATATATATGCTATGCACATTCACTTAATGTATATAAAACTTATAAATTGAATGCTTAGCGTTGGGTTTTAGCCAGAGAATGTTTTTACTTGTTTTGTTTTTCTTTTCGTTTTTTTTTTTTAAAGCTTGTTGTATTTGATTAATAAATATTTACCAAATTAAATAATAATAAATAAATAAGTGTCGTTTGTGTGAGATATATATATATATATATATATATATATATATATGTGTGTGTGTTTAGCTGGTTTTGTTAGGTACTCGAAATTGGCTGCTTGGTTCCCGTTTACAGTTTCTTGATATATTTATAACATTAAGCGATTTATTTAATTTTTTTTTTGCGACTTACATCCAGTTGCACTTGCTATTTAATAATTGTTTTTGTTTTTGTTTTTGGCTTATAGTTATACTCATTTTTTTTGTTGTCTAGTCGGACAGATGTTTTACAAGGTACTTTGTTTATCTTTCGCCTGTGCATTTTACAGACATATTATATATGTATTTTGTGAATTTGTAGTTTTTGGCATGAGAAGCTTCTAGCACAGCATTTTTTAAAATTAAGTTCTGGCTTTCTTTAGTATTTTTTTGTTTTAGTTTGTTTTTTTTTTTTGTTTTTGGCTTAGTTAAACTTACGAATTACAAATACTGTTTTGCGAATTCTTCAGCAAGCAATCAACATTTAGTTAGTTTACTTAGTGAGTTAGTGTTCCTTAGACCTCCGTGGGAGACGCCTGTCCGCAGCTGGACTGCAACTTTTTCGAGCCGCGGAACAACATATCGAACAGGCCGCGCCTCGCCTGGAACTTGGGTGGCGAGCTGGGAATATGAATGTGCTCCACAATCGTAATTCCACGCTGCAACTTGGGTCGCGTTGTACGCTGGGGCAGGGGCGGTGGCGGCGTTGCTTCTGTCGCGTCTTCTGAGTCGGCGGAGCTTTTGTGTGAGGCACCAAAATTGATAAAGGTGCTGCAGCTGCTGTTGGGGCGCAGTGTCAGAGTTGCATGCACCGGTGTTGTCGTCGACAGCGAACTCTGTGGCGTCAGATAGCGGCAACTGTTGCTGCTGTACTGCGACAATTTGCTGCTATTCCGCTGCAGTTGAGCAGCACAGGTAGAGGTACCAGTACCAGCCCCAACCGAACCACCATTCATTTTCACGCTGCTGCTGTGATGACGCTGCAGTGCACTGGCCACATTCAGGCCAAACAGCCGCTTGACGCCTCGCCGCACACGTTTGTTGCGATAGGCAAAGATGAACGGGGAGCTGAGATTGGCCAGCAGAATCATGAAGATGGCCAGCTGCGTGGAGCCGCTAAAGTTGGCAGCAGAGAGACGAGACTGCAGCAACACCAGCAAGCCATATGGCAAATAGGATACAACGAACATAACCACCACCAAAATGCTAATCCTTGCAGCACGTGACTCCTCACGATATTTGAACAAGGAGCTGGCATTGCTCAAGCGATGTCGCAACGAGCTCATATAGCTCAGAGCCTTGGGGGAGGCGTGTATGGCGGGTATTTGCAGAGCATGTTGTTGCCCCGAACTGAAGTGTGTGTGCAGCTGAGGCGGCAACTGTTGCTGTTGTACTGGCAACTGTTGCTGGGAGAGCTGCTGTTGCTGATGTTGATGTCGTTGTGCATGCAGCAAATGCGGCGAGTTGCACTCCTCGATCTCCAGCGTATGCTTGTGCAGATTCGGTGAGCTATGCACCTGCCTTATGCCCTGCAGGCGATTCAATTCACGCAGATCCTGCGACGAGGTGCCCAGCAGTGGCAGCTGCCTGGCCGAATAGTTGCGCTTAATCTCTCCACTGGCCGTCTGCAGCGTTAGCAATATGTTCTGATTGCGATCTGCCATCGTTTGCTCTGGCACACTCATCAGCTGATTGCCGCATTCCACATCCACATCGGAGCCATCATCGGAAATGGTTGGAAGCAACACCTTAGCCGCCGAATCGCGACGCAGGCAACTTGGCGAACTGCGTCGATCAATCTGCATTTGCAATCCTCCGCTGACAGCGATGCCGCCACCATGTGAACTGGCCGAGCAAATGGAATGTCTGTGAACGCACAAGTTGTTTGTGTAATTGGCAGCGGGGGTTGCTGGCGCCTGATTGGTTAGATTCAAGGCGCTCTGCAGCAGCGGGGAGGAGCCGTTCTGTCGCATGCGTAATCCATTGCCACGCGCCTCGCTAAAGATGCGCCAATACATGCCGCAAACAAAGCCAAAGGGCAGCAATATAATCACTATGAAATAAACACTGGCAAAGATCACTCCGAATATGCTGTTTGTGCTGGTGATGTTGAAGTAGGTGGCTGCCAGACGCCGTTGTCTGCTGAGCAGCGTATCTGCCTCAAAGTCGAGCACACGGAACGCAGATAGAGCGCCGAAAAGAATACCCACTGCCCAGGTAAGTGTGATGAATATCCAGGTTTTGACGCCCGAAATGCGACTGTGATAGCGCAACGGATCCGTAACGGCACACCAGGTATCCCCGACGACAAGGAGCACAGCCAGCGCACCCAATGCTGCAGCCATATCAATGGACCAACAGCGCAGCTGCACCACTGGCAACTGTATGCCCTGCGTACGAACGGGCACACTTAAATTGTCCTCCTGCGTTTCCGTTTCCGTTATGACAATGCCCCCATCGCCACGCTCATCGATGGTTAGTTCGCGACAATATGTTGCATTGCATTTGTAGATCATCTCAATTGTGTCACCGGAGCTGTTGCTGGTGCTATTCCGTCGCACCACAATGCCATCCTGCTCCACAAGCTGGCCATGATGGCGTATTGTTAGCTGATGATTTCCCGGCTTTGAGTAGAACTCAATGCTGTCGCCGGCGGCGTTGACACTGCTCAATTGTTGCTCATGCGCCGTGGACAAACTCTTGAATCCGCTCAAAAATAGCGTCGGTGCCAGAATGCAGCAGCCAATTAGATTGATGATTAGCAGATTGATGGTGAAGCGATTCGCTGTGGTGCGCAATCCCGGCGTTATCCAGAATGCGCACAGCGCCAGCAGATTGATGATGAACGAGATGAGCAGCAGGGCCAAGATCAGAAAATCAATGGCCATCTCTTTATGCGACTAACTTTTGCTCCGTTAACTGTTTGTATTTCAGTTGTTGTTTTTGTTGTTGTTGTTGTTTTGGTTTGTGTTTTAGTGTTTGCAATTGTTGCTGTGCTTGGGGCACGCACATCACTTTACAGTTTTGAGTGCCACTTTTTCGCTTTTTATTTGTTTTTATATATTTATTTTTGCCTTTTTGAACAGACACAAAAATTTCACTTGATTTACACGTTGCACATTTGCTTTCTTCCGTTTATTCTCCTTCTTGTTATAATACCAATTTTTTGAATTTGTTTCTTTCTATTTAAGTGTTTGAGGCTTGTTTCTTGCAAACGCTTGCTAATTTACGCGCAAAGCTCGTCATCGATATATAATTTGTTGAACAAAAATTTTTATTAAAAAAAAATTTCTTTTTCTTTTTTGTATTCACATGTATGTTCCAATTTGTACAGATTTTCACGCTTACAAATTGTTGGTTTTTGTATTTTTTAATTTTTTTTAATTCCGCGCGTCGATCGAGCACGATCTTCACTACGAAGCGTTTCAAGCACAACTGTCGTTTGCGGCGAACGCAGCGCCTCAAAATATATACAAGCAATACGCTCCCACTGAGCGTCAACAATTGTTGCTGCCACTGCCGCCGCTGCTGCTGCTGCTGCTGCTGCTGCTGCTGATATTGCTGTTGAGCGCTGTGAGAGCTGTGAGCGTGTCGAGCGAGCAAAAGTTTGTTATTGCTGCTTATCGTTGCTGCTGCTGCTGCTGCTGCTGCTGTTGCTGTGATTTGTAGTTCCCACGCTCCCGCTCAATTAATACCGAAGCGACTTTGAATTTATGTTGCTGCTTTTGTTATTATTGCTGTTGGTGTGTCTGTTGCTGTTGCTGTTGCAGAGCGCATTGTTGCTCGCTGTTGCCAGCCGGTATTTATCAGCTTTGGAGTTTGTCTGAGGCCGTGGCCGATGCTGTCCTAGTTCGTTGCAAACTCACAAATTGTATAATATTTTTTTTTGTTTTTTTTTTTGCAACATGCAATTGTCGAACGGCTTCACTTTTTCTGCGCTCTCATTGCATCACAATCATTTGCTGATGTTACGGCTGGCACATTTTTCAGGCCTCAATTTTCATCTGGGTTCTGTACAAGATTCAACTGTACAACGCAATGGGCCGCGCTCTATTTTCTTTGAAATAAAAATTGCATTTTTATTAGGCGCAAGTAAACAATTGCAGTTACTGTTGTTAGGCCACCAAAACAGCTGATGAAATTCTCAGCGACGCAATCTGGAAGAGAGAAAGAGATGGAGAAATTATGAGATAAGAGTCTCCCTTGCGCTACATTCATAACACAGCAATACAAATTTACAGTTCACAGATTGTGTTTTGTCTATGAAATTAACAAAAAAATTAATAGCAACTGCCGTCGAATCATGAGGCAGCAGTTTTATATGTATACAATTAAATATGCTTGTATATATGTTTATATTCGTTTTTTTTTTTTGTGACTCAGAGAGGGAGGAAAATCGTAATATTTGAATGAGCTTCATACGAATATTGACACGCTTTGGCCCAATGATACATTGATGCGTAAACAAATGTTATCATTACAATTACAAACAATGACCAGTTGTTAATAAGCACTGACATTAACTGAAAACCCCCAAAAATAAACAATTTTAAACAATTATAATTTTGTTTATTAATTAAAAAAAAATGGAAAGCGGTATGTTTGCAATTAACATTCCAATTGTCTTAATTGAAGAACAGCTTTTTTAAACTTATATCATAGCTGTGGCTTGACTCTCACGTGAAAATCACATGCATCGATATATTAGTAAAATGACATTTTTTTTATTAGTTAACTACTAGCTTTTGCTACTAAGAAATAGTAACTTACAACAATTAGCTACTTTTAAATCTGCCAGTGGAACGGCAGAACTTTGAACCGAAGTCACAGTGTCCGGAAGATGAGCTCATCCGAGTTGCGTTCTATCACTCGAGCAGCTTAATGCTTAACGATTACATATATATCCAATACATATTTGGGTGTCTGGGCATAAGTGATCAGGGGAGCATTGAACACGCGACCAACAGCTTTGAACTGTAAACAAAAATCGTTCGGTGTCAGGCTAAGTTGCACTTCGCATGCCCTACTTAAGTCTATAAAAACATTACGCAAAGAGTCGTGATGTTGCCAGAAGCTACGATATTCCAATGGAATACATTTGAAGCATTACTTTTACTTTTACCGAAAGTAAATATTTGCTTGAGAAATTAAGATAAATTAACGTTAATTGAAAATCATAGAGTTTTCCAATTGCTTTCTTTCTATAACCTAAATTTTGTATATTTATTTAAAAGAGTACAAATTAAATATTATGAGTATCAATTATACGCCGAAACTGAATAGTGATAGGTCATTATATATTTTCAATTTTATAACCACTTTTAATTGATATTATTACTCAGCTAATTTAGTAATGACATAAGCACTTAGAGCATAGATAGACCACATAAAATACTCTACTCTAACCAGCGAATAAATTTGCATATCACAAAACAAAATAAGGCACATTTTTTGGCTCTGTTGAGGCTTATCTCCAAGCAGCTGTTTTGATTTCATGCCACACTTCTCCATCGATTAAGCACGAGAGCTGCTGTGTCAACAGTACTCAAAAGTGAAAAGGCCACATGGATATAATATACTTAAGATATACGTAAAATGTTTTGGATTTAAATATTTTCAAGTGCTAAGTTTAGTTTACATTCGTTTAGCGGCATTTTAGGGGTGTGAATTTAACACTCAGTTTGTACACTTTGCAGGCAGTTCAACTGTTTGTTTATGTGTGGCAAATATTGACGTGCAAAGTAAATCAAGGCAAAGACGGACGCACTTAGTAAGTAGTCAGATGTAGATTTTGAAAAACATGTAGCTCTATCTCTGCTCAGACTTAAAATGTTTTTGTAATACTCAAATAATACTTATACAAATTGCGAAATATTGGATATTGAGCTGTTGTAAGAGATAAGTAAGAAATCTCTGTTAGATAAGTAAACTTACAAACATACATTAAAAAAAAAACGGCTCACACATATCTCAAACACCATAAATTTAAATAGTTTTATTCCTCGTGTTGGAATGCCATTCACCAGAGCATTTCGCAGTCGGCAACTTTCAAAGTTCCAATTGTTTTATTTATTTATTTTTTTTTTTATATGATTTTGGCATGCTTCCTTGT
The DNA here is from genome assembly GCA_035042365.1 of Drosophila dives. Classification (NCBI taxonomy): domain Eukaryota; kingdom Metazoa; phylum Arthropoda; class Insecta; order Diptera; family Drosophilidae; genus Drosophila; species Drosophila dives. The sequence continues at coordinate 2,075,777 of JAWNLJ010000438.1, forward strand.
GCTTATCAGCTAGTCTAGGGTATCTAACACTGTTATATTGACAGATAATGCAGCGGAACAAAGGCAATTTGTACTTGAGCAAATATTATATTATAAATATGTAAAATTGTCACAGCATTGGTTTAATCATTAAACAAAAATGCTTGGCACTGGAGCAGGGGCAGTACAAATATATATATATATATATATAGAATAAAATGCAATGCATTGTCTGCTTAAAGGTTTGATTTAGATTATGTCATTTGCTCAATTTCAATTTCCGCTCGCGTGGCACTGCGCAGCGACTTTCAGAGACACGGAGACTATATGCCAAATGCCTAAATGATCAGATCAAAGTTATAGCGTCGCAAAAAACTGAACACAAGTATCTGTCTGGACATGAGTTTAACTGTTTAATAAGCGGGGTATTTTTAGGAAATTCCACAGAAGTGTAAACAAGTCTCTGAGAATGCGCGCATTTGCATGACTTTGGCCGAAAAGAGCGTTAAGTTAAGAACATATATAATCAGTAAACCAACCAGACTGCCTACCCCTCTGCCTCTGGCATCACCAAATAGCCAGGTCCAAGACTTAACCACAAATTATGGTAAGAAATTAAAATTCTCTGAGTGCGTCTGCATGAGCAATCATCGTTTGGCTAAAGAGGCTCGGCGTTATTTTTAAAAGGGAGTTCACACAGCACGTGAGATGCTTAATGAGGCGCTCTGGGATGGAGTCAATATGAACCTGTTGTTAACAGCGGATCAACCTGTGATTCCCATCAGCAAGAAGTTAAAAGTCCATGGTCCACACAAGGAGAACAACACGCAAAATAAAATGAACTGCGCTTTCAACTGTTGACCAGTTAATGTTTCATGTACGAAGCCGGTTTTTTAATTTTTTGTCTTGATTGTTTTTTTTTTCTCTCTCAGATTTCCCTCTTAAAATGTGACGTCACTTTTGACGTTCGTTTTTTTTTTTAAGTATAACGTTTTGCAGTCACTTTTGGTCTCGCACTTTATATCGATCGTCTGTCCCGCTATCAATAAAATTTGAGGCATTTAAGCCCCATAAGTCCATAAATAAATTTGATATAAATGCTATTTAACCCATATTTGCGCCTGGCAATAATTTGTGCCACCAAAAATGGGCGGGAAATTCAAGCAACTCTGTAATATGTCTGCTGCTGTTGCCAGCCAATATATTTACATACAATGGCCCTGCACTCCCAGACCCAGTCCCAGTCCCAGTCCAACCTAAAATGGGCAGACAAGAGTCATTAACAAATATGTAAGTATTGTTGTATACTGCATATAAGACCTGGCTTTAGGCCATATTACGTGTCGTATCCTTGAGTTGGCAATACAAAACAATAATGACATTGGTCACGATGAATTGACTTTCTTGCATGGCACTCACCTGGCCGTTGCTTGATCTGCTCTCCCCGCCCTCTACAAGCTTTTGATGTAAGCCTTTAATAATTGAAAATTACTTGACTTTTTATGTGGCTGACATTAAAAAGTTGTTTTTGACTGCAAATAATTCTGTCTGAGTTCTTGTCAAACACGTGATTTGCCTTTGCATTAACTGAAAATTGATAGACATAAGGTGAAATCAAATGTGCACTTTAATTGCTCGATTTCGTATTACATGAAAGTCGTCTGGAAAAGGCAGTTATATTTATTTAGCATGCTCAGGCAAAGTTTATATAATGCAATTGCATGCCAATGCTAAGATTTTGTTCTTCCCCTGAGTTTTACATAACAAAGTCTTTATTGCGCACTCTTTCATTTAAATACTTTTATTTTTTTTATTACGTCACATAATTTAAGGATTACCCCTAGTATTACCTATGTAACTGCTTTTAAACTAGTGATAAACTGTTATGCCCCAAACAAGGTCTCTGAGCTCAGCATTTCCTCAACGGAACGCTAATTAATTTCGCACGTTGCTGCTCTTCCGCCGACAAATTGTCGAGTTACTTAGCCTGGTCGTATAAGCCTATAAGGTTAATTGACAGCGACAGCCAGCCACACCTACAAGCCAGAAGAGAGCTTGACGAATGTTCAAACATATATTTGCGCCTAAGAGAATTTTGTTTCATTACATCAGACGTTGCAATAACATGCTCATAAGATGGCAGCTTAATTTCTGCTACACGTGATATATAGAAATAATGGCATTTATCACAAAGAACGTTGGTCAACAACAAATGAAGCACAGCTTTTTACGGAAAAGTCCAATGCTATTAACATAAATCCAATTTAATTAGCCCAGCGGCAGCCTGTCTTTTCCTGCACTGTTCAGCAAAAGTTTGCTCTGGATATTATATTGATATAATAAATATATATATATATATATACATATATATAAGTATTTTTATGCGCTGCGCTCTTCTTATCCGACTATAATTGAATAAAATGCGGATTTATAAAAGACAGCAGCAAGAAGCCAAATATTGGCACAACTTTTTATCTGAGCTTAGCAACTTTTTCATTGTTCAACAAAATACAACAAAAAAAAAGTGTTAGTTGACGTTGAGATACTCTGCACTTATTGTTCGACTTTAGTAAAATCAATATTGCTTAAAATATCTAATGCTAAAATTGTTTATCTCACAGAATGTTTACTTCTCATGTTCAATTATCAATTTAATTATTAAAGCTGTTTAGTAATTAAAAAAAAAAGAGAATAATTTAACCAAAGGTCGCAGAATGCAATTTTGTTCAGTTATTCCAATATTCAAATATTCCAAAATGGAAATGCTGGAAAAATGCAATTAATTTTGAGTTTGCTAACTGTTCAACATGGAAACTTACAAGGAACATTATAAATTACACACCATGCACACTGACATGTGTGTGTGTCGGCATGTATGTGTGTGTGTGTGTGGTATAAGTGTATGCCTTGTTTTTATAGGTTTTAGTATAAAGTTTTCCATTAGCTCGTCAACTCGCCGACACGACAATAGCCAACAAAATAAAAGTGAACAAAAGGGCAAAAAAAAAAAAACAATAACAAATACATTAGCATCGTCTGATGTTGTCGTCTGCCAGTCATTGATTCACGTTCATCGTGGTTGGTAACGTTATTATTTTTTTTCTACTTTTTTGCATTTGGTCAGTGGAAAAATATAGTGGCAAACTGTCACTGAATGTAAACATGCATTAAATATGCAAATGCTGCTTAATAGCTTGGCTAATGTGACGAAGCATTTGATTATAGTTTCGTTTTCTTTTTTTTTTTTTAAAGAAATGGGGTCGTAACCTTAAAGAGTTGCGTTCGTATCAAAAAGCTGGAATATTTCCAAAGTGTATTTATTTATTTAAACTGCCACTTTATATAAAAAGTGTTTTGTTCTTTCGTATTTTCATTAATTACTTGTCACGCACACATCTTTAACTTAAATTGCGAAAGAATCAGTTGCGTGTGTTTAATTTGAAACTCTACTTCTGCGGTTAATGTAGATAAAATTACTCTTTTGCATGAGCATCATTACAAAAATCTACTTAGCTGGGCAATTATTTAGCGTAGTGATTAGAAATGCTTATGCAAATGAGATCCGACGTGTTCTTATACTCATACTAAAAACTCAAATACCATGTAAGTGTGCATATATTCATATATATATATGTATGAGTTCTGTCTTACTCATATATATATATATAAAGATATATACAGATATATATAGATATATATTACTGATATATATATATATATATTTATTACTCATATATATGAGTAAGAAAGTAAGAGCGAACACATCATACACATAAATAAGTAAACAGTTAGATTGTAAGCAATAAATAATAAAGAAGTTGAGGCTTAGCAAATAGTAAAAACTTTACCGTTCGTGTGTTTATTTATAATAGCTTTCGTTAATAGTTTAATAGTTCTGAACAAAGGTACTTCACAAAGGGGAGTTTTTTGAATTGCTTGTCTAAAATTACAAATCAATATTTATATTACTCATTAAGCATAAAATCTTATCTTTACCACATCATAAAATTTATTATTAATTCTAGGGAAACATAAATAGAGTTAATTTGTTCTTTCTTAATATATATATTTATAAATATACAAATATCAAATATTTTAGTTCTTGGCAATTGACCCAAATGGTTTGACATTCGCATCTGCTCACAATTCATTTGCCTAATCAATTTAGTGACCCTCAACTGGGTAATTAGTCAAGCAGCCTCTTAGTATCAATTACAATTCGTAAACTTCATTAGACTATGGGAATTTACCTGCAGCTGCAAACCACTTAAAAGTTTCTGAGCAGAGACTGCAGCTGCTATCATTAATAGGTTAGCAGGGTGTGAAAACATGGCCAAGGGCCAACAACAGCAAAAGGCAATAATTGTTTCAGATTTTTTATTCATCAGTAATAAATTGTTGATGGCAGACAGAGATGTGTGTGAAACATGCAGGCGCAAAGAGAATGTGTAATGGACCTATAATTACATTATCAAGAACTCATTCGCAGCCCCTTTTAGAGTGTGTCATGTTTGCGACTGGTCTCAAATTTATGCAAAAAGCGCAAAAGTTTTGGTCTAACGAGTTCACTGCACTTGGCTATGACAGACAATGTCTGATTTCAGATGGCAGCATCAAATTACACGTCCAAACAAATATAAGTTATTATGCTTAAAAAATAGATACCCTGTCGGTAGTTACAAATTACCATAATATTTTCGCATAATTTACAGATACACAGCTGGAGTTCGCAATATGTATAAACTATTAATTTTCTTATTTTGCAGACTTTTGCTTAGCACAATTCTAAACCCCCTTTAAAGTGTACACAATTAAAATGTATCAATAAAAAAAAACAAGATCAAAAGAGCAAAGAAAAACAGCAACTAAGCCGTTGGCCAAGTTGAGGTCAAAGTGTTTGACACATGTGAGTGGCAATAGACAATAAAGCAGCCGGCGGCGGCGAGTGCACGTCCCCAAACACAAAACTAATGCTTGGCAAACGCATGGCAAATCATAACATGACCTCTGCTCGACTGCATATGAATTAATGGCAGGACACAAACAAAACAAACGAATGATCTCGACAGCTTGGAGCTTGAGTCTGGATTGTTGTCACAACATACTTGAGGCCAATGGCTCGGTCGGCCACTTTTGACGCATGTGGGAATGTGGGCATATGGGCATGTTGGCTTGCCCCCGATTTCCCACTTTTCGGGTAAGGTCAGCGCGTCCTACGCAATTCAATTATACATTTTATGCCAACTGTTTATCTTTGTTTATTTTTGCTAGACAATTCAGAAATGAAAACAAAAATGCATTTATTTATAGCTGGACAACACGCCATGCATACAAACTGACCTACATTGAGTTCCGTGTCTCACAAAATATACATACATATATAAACAGAATGACCTTAGTCAAGAACTAGTCCAAAAGAGCGTCTGATTTATGCATTCTGATGAAAAATTTTATGGAATAACGAAAAACACACGTTTTTGAAATCAGTTTTCTCCAATGTGTCCAAATTAAAAAGCTATTGAACATTAATTATAAATTCATAAATCAAGCAAATATCTGACAGCTGCCCTCGTCGAACTACTGTTAAGATAAGATAAGTTTTGAGCCCAGGCACGTGGCCAATATTCACCGAACACGAACCGTTAAGGTATGCAAGAAGGCAAACATCAAAATATATCTAAAACTACTTTCAAATTTGATTGATGGCAATGTCTGTGGAAAGTATCCAAATAATACCTTGTTGCATAAATTATAATTCAATAATTGAAAAATTTGTCAAAGTTAAAATTAAGTCACTTAATCAGCAAACTTATTTATAATAAGAGAATTTGACAGCTCGCTGGATGGTTTCTATAGAAACTTGTATCATCATCCAGTTAATTTGAATCCCATTTATGATTTAATATACTCGTTATTGTATACTCAATCCAGCTGTGGAATATTGCTTATGGGTTCAGATAAGAACAGCGAGATACCCAGACAATTGGACGAGGGAATGAACTTCAGTTCCACGAATGTCAAAGTGTTTGCTGAGTTTTATTACACTGTATTTGATTATTATCCGTTTTACATATGTCCAAAAAGGTGTATATTACGAGGAGATATCAAGACTGTCAACAGTTCATCGAAGTATTGACTCAAAATCTTCTTTGTTGATTGATTGATTTCTGCCTTAACCAGCAAGCAGCTGAAACCATAAATCGCTGGGTTGGGGCCAACGACTTAAAACTTCAGTCTAAGAATTCTGGACGATGAAACTCGATTCGTGCAGGTCAATGCGATTTACTTTAAGGGAGAGTGGAGCATCAAATTCGATCGAAATAAGACTCAAAGAGAAGATTTGTTTTTAGATGGTAAAAACAAGATTAAAGCTCACATGATAAATTCAACGCATAGCTACTACTTTGCTGAGCTTGCAGATCTAGAAGAAAAAGCCTTGCCCAATAGCATAACTAGCCTGAAGGATCTGAAACTAAAAAAAAAGTTATTTTTAAACTGCCCAAATTTAAAGATGTATTCGAACAAGAGCTAACACCTGTCTTCCGAAAGCTGCACATGGAAAGGATTTTCAGTGATCAGGCTAAATTTGGCGAGCGTTCATCGAAGTCAACGAAGATGGCACTGAAGCCGCTGTAGAAACTGCCATGGCTATGGTGATTCTTATAGTTCGATTCCTGATCCTAAAATAGAAATATTTCATGCCAATCATCCCTTTTACTACACCATCTGTTATGCCTGTTTGAGGGAAACCTCCACAACCCAGCTGAACTGTTGAACAGCAGAACTATTAAATCAATAAGTCAAGTCTACTCTTCTCTTTGTTTTAATTATAAAAGTTTTTTACAATTTCAGAATATTTGCCTATTTTACTATTGTTATGGTTGCTTTGTAAGACTTAAATACTTGAGCAGTTTAATAGTTGTTCATAGCTTATGTTGTCAACTCTTTTGAAGTACAATATTTTATCTTTAATCTTAACTGATGTAATAATCTAGATATATTCAGATAACTCGGCACATATTTTCCCTTTTCATAACAACATCATTGTTATCTCTCTTGAGACAGTGTATGACTCAATATATTATTTTATATTTTTATATGAAATTCATTTATATATACAATCAACGACGTGCCCCCATAGTTAGCGGAAGAATACTGTACTCGGTTATTGACTGATAACAATGATAATGGTCCCTACGAGGCGCGAGACATGTCACTCCAATTACTTACAAGTATCGTCAAATTTCAGCATTCCTTTTGATAAATTTATCAAAATTCCAACATTGCGACGACAAATCAACATTTAGCCCTTTCCTTATCAGCAGACCTTTTAGCGATAAGCAACAACTCAACAACTTTGTTTAAATATTTGCATTAGTTGTCGTTGGGTTCGCTACTCGTTTTAGTAAAAAACTGACTGTCTGCCCTTCAGACACTATAAATTGACATAGATATCTAACGGTTTGTCTTAACTTTTAGACTGGCCCCAAAGGGCACAATTGAAATAATTATGTGGGTACGTTTTTAGTGAATATAATTTTAAAGATTTAAGCTAGAAGCTGACCTATAATTAAAAACTCTAGTGTATATTTAGCACCAGTCTAAACTAAATAAGCCGTTTTATTTTGTATGCCTATATAATGAATTTGGCTAAAAAAAAAAAAAAGTTACATTTCTGGCGGTCACAGCCGGTAAATCTCGACCGCATTGCTGGTTTTTTTCAATTTGTTTCTCTTTTTTGATGTTGGCAACCATTTAAAAAGTTTTACCTGCCCTATAAAACAATTTAAAATCTCGCATTTTTTATTTAATTATTTACAGCTGTTTAAATAAGTGTGTGAGTGTGTGCTGTGTGTGAATTGCAGTTGCTCAGACCTCTTGGAGGCTGTTGCCGCTATTTTTAGCGACAGTGAAACATGAAAAAACCATACAATGCTCAAGGTCAGCAAGTGGCATAAATTTTGTCAAGAAAAATACTATGTTTAATAAATAGTCAGCTTTGTGAGCTTTGCAGTACACTATAACGGCAGACAGTCATAAATATTCCACTATACTTTGTCTGAGAGTTTTATTGAATATTCATAAACCCAGAAGATATCGCAAAAAGCATCATCACGATTAAATAAAAACTAACATTTTATAATACACTGCTTTGCATATATTATGCATTAATTCCTACTATTATATTTATGATATGCATAAAGATTTTATAATATAATTAAGAAATGCATCTTTAGTGTTCTTTTTTTTATAATAACTGAGATTTTTTATTTTGCTACAATTTTCCACACATGCCCCAGATTTTGCAAAAGAGTACAAAAAATTCAACAACCTTTTACTAAAAGTCAAGTCTTCCCTTGAAGCTATTAAAAAAAAAAACTTGCTGCAAGTCGTTACAAAGTTTAACTTTTATTCGCGAACATTTTGCGGCTTATAAACTTGTTGTAAGCACTCGTTCTTGGATTTGTAGTTTTGCTGTTATTGGTAATGGCATAACTGAATTCCAATACACATATAGAACTATTAAGAATATTGCAGTTGACTCTATTATTTATTCCGTTAAAAGCGAACAGACTAAACTGTTTTGAGTTATTTGCATTTAATTTTTATAATTAAATAAATTGTAAGGGCACAGCCCTATTCAGCTAACAATGAAATATATTAATACGGAATATCTTGTATTAATTAGGTTTAGAGAATTAATCTTAATACAAAGGAAAATTTCATAGAATTCTCAGGAACCTCTTGAATATTTGTTCTTCAATTTAGTGAAGCATACTAAAATTACAATAGAAGCAAGATAAAATCATTTTGCTTCAAATGATTATTACAGCTGCAATTATTATTGGTATTATCAAAATGAAAACTTATAATTGTATTTTCATTGACTAAAACAAAGTTTGTATTACGATAGAAAATAATTGCCAAACATTTTATTGACTCTTTCGTTGCTGTTGTTGTTGTTGTTGTTGTTGTTGTGACGTGGCAATGGAGCGTGTAATCGTAGACGTATTTGTGGCCATAATCGAATTGCGCTTTCAAACTTGCCACTGGGGTTCATTGAACTGGATTCTATGCCAAAACCGAGTTAGTCAGGGCTTTGGATTACCCGATTGCTAGCTAAATGTAATTATTGGCTTTGGCTTTTGCGGTAATAAAATGCAATCATGTAGAAAATTGCAAGGTTGCAAAACGCCAAATGTAATGTCAAATTGCATTAGAAATCATGTTAGCAATTATTCCCTAGACTCACAAAATTTTTTAATGACTGACAACTAATTCGTAAGTCATTTAACCTTTGACCGTTGACATATCCGATCAGAGTCTATTTCATATAGAGTAAAACCACCGATAATACTGGACAATGACACCCTGTGTCAATATGCATTTTTTAGATATCTGCAATGCTGCAGTTAAGCACTAATAACCACTACCGGATATGTAAGCCGAGTGGTGAGAGTATTAACAGATCTCAGACCCGATTAACTACACAAAATAACCGGTTATCTGGCATTTAGTTAGCCGTTATTGCTAAATGACATATACAGCTGCCAAATGGTTGTTGCCATTTATAAATCAATAAAGTTAGCTAAATTGTAGAGGGAGGTGCTTTAAGTACAATAGAAATACCATAAAGCCAACGTTTACTGTACATAAAGACTACTCGTATTATATCCACAGTGCTGATAGTTAGCTCAGTTTATCAATTAATTTGAATTGTGTTAGAGCCTTGAATAGTTCAGTGGTTTTGCTTAAGTAACTTTCAGTATAAAACCAAAGATTATTTAATATGTGAGTACGTTGCGTACGTCGGTCGTAGCTGACTGCAAGATACTCTGATATCATAAGAACAGGGTGGGGGAAGCCGAGAAATTGTTGTTCATGTTCTTGTGAATTTTGCGGTTAGGAGTCAGCTTTTTTTTTAAAAAAAAATTATGTTTTAACGCTTTGAAATTGCGGATTTTTTAAGTTACTCAATATATCAGCATATGTTTGGTGTCAGAGAATTAAGAGTTGACTTTATTTTGTATATTCATATATACTCTGACACCGAATAAATACTTCGCAATAGCTTATATCTTCCGCAATGCGGAATATTAAATTTACTTCTAACTGCGTTGTAAGTGTCAAGCCAAAAGGCAAAGTTATTTATTTTGTATACCCAGCTAAATTTTATAATGAGTTCGAGATGAATTTTGGTTTATTTGTGTGTCTCTATTCCAATGAGTTTGGGTTTTCTCAAATTATTCACCCCAGATCATTTACAAATAGATTATCCATTGCCGAAAATATTCAATTTCATTTGTTTTACTAACTTTGAAATCAATAATCGAAAAAACATTGGAGTGGGCAGGCAAACAAATAATACGCATTAACTGTATATATTTCGGCACCTTTGCTGTGGTTTTTGTGAAAAAATGTCATTTAAAATAAATTATAACAATTGTGCAAACCAATATAAAAGATTATATATAAATGTAAGTATGGCTGAGTACATTTTTGTGGCATATCAAATTACTTTTCATTCTTGTGAAATAAATATGAACAAAAGAAAAAAAACCCAGAAAAAGAAAAAATGTGAAAACAAGTGTTTACATTATATACATACAAGAAATTCAATTGAAAATGCAAAAATTACTTGTTAGGCCGTGTGATAAAGTTAACACCTTTAAGCCATCGAGGGAATCAGCATAAAATGAAGAAAGAATAACAACAAAGTCATCAACGACAAAACGAGCGGCAATTTGGCAAACACGAGTTCTGTCAGTCAAATGACACTTGGACACGGGGTCCAATTGGAGCTGGCGCAAATTTGAAAATCGATATAACATGAAGGAAAACAAGGGTGATCCGTCCGGCAAGAGTCAACGTCGCAGTCTGGCCACATGCCACAAGGCATCCAAATAGGCAATGACAGAGGCGGAGAGCCACACAGAACCATGTATGACAGGGATGAATAAGGCAAACTTTACTCTGTTGTTACCAGTGGGAGAAAACGTCAGTAATAATGACACACAAATTTAAGTAATTGTCAAGCCTTTGACAATCAAGCAAAAGTCAAGAAAAGGCGAGAATTAGAGGTTTACTGGGTCAGCAGTTCAACGTAGGCATTATACCGCTAAGCTGCTCGACATATGCCAACATCTGATATCACACCACAAAACGTGGCAACAAAAATAGTAAACTGAGGTAGCAAAAAAACGTGAGGAATTATTTTTGTTTCGTTTACATTTGGCTTGCGGCCAACAAAAAATGTGCAAAGAACTTTTTACTTATTTCGTATTTTGTTCTGTTTTTTATATATATTTATTCTAACATGAAATTTATTTTTCTAATGAATGAACAAACGTGTGTGTGTGTGTGTGAGTGTTTTTTTGTTCTGCGAGTGTTCTTACCTGTCTGTATGTGAATGAATACTATATGCAGGAAATATATTGCTGTTGTACAGCATGTGTAAATAGCAAGGCGTGTGAACACAGTCGAACAAGCCGCGTATACGTAATGTAAATAATTGTGTATTTGCCGCATGTTTCTTTTTATTTCGGTTGTAAAAACTGCGCTGAGTTTAGCTGTGTCTACAATGATGTGACGTCTACATCCTAAAATATTGAATGAATACTTTAAAAATGTGGCAGTGTCGAGTTCATCAATATTTACATTTAAAGTCGAGTTTGTTTTAAATTTTACCTTTTAGTTTCAAATAATAAATGGTTTCAACTCAGCAAACAAAGAAGAATTTTTAAATAGAATTTAACATTATGTTGCACCTTTTTTTCACTCATTTCCACTCATTTTAATTTATATATTGAGCGAAAGTCTTTCAAATTCATCATTCCGCTCAGTCACTAATTGATGACCCACTTCGAAAATTCCATATTATGCATATACATGTATAAGTATTTATAAATATATATATGATATTATGGAATATATAAGTAAGTCAGTTGTGTATGAGCTTGTCTAAGAACCGAAATATTCAAAGTTTTGCTCATCGTTTTTTGGCTTTTCTTTACACACACTTTGCTTCATTTGTTAACGTCTGTTTATCTAACAAACTCTTAACGTCTTTTGCTATTTCCCTTAGCTCAAAGTTCACACTCTGTTTTCGTGCGAGAATGTTGGTGTTTTGGTGTGAGTTTCTCTGTGTGTCTCAAATGATTAGCAATTTCAACATGTTGACACTTGGTTGACGCATGAATTTTAATTTGGGGTTTAGACAAGACTGCCATCAGTTGTTGCTGAATGGACAAAGAGTCTGTTTTTGCTTGCCAGTTATTAAAACATTGAACAACTGTTTACACAGCTGTCAAACATACACACACACACACACACATAATATTTGGACTCCCATTTAATTGCAAGAATTCTTAATATATAATATTGACGGCGCACTTATAACTGCAATTTCAGCTTTTTATGATGTACTCGTCCTGCATTTAAGTGGCCACCAGATTTGTGGCACAGCTTGCCATCAAAGCGTATTGGTATCAAAATAAACAATTTTGCGCACACCAGAAATATAAATAAATAAAATAAAAGTGTTAAGTAGCATGCATAAGCCAAAGATATTAATGTATGCGAGGATGGATAACACCGACATAAGTATATCATCTTGAGCTAGTCGTACTTATGTAGTTATTTGCCAGTCATGCGGCAGCCACATTGAGTATATTGTTGTTTTTGTTTTTCTTGTCAATATTGTTGTTGTTGTAGAGCTTTGGTTCAGTTTTCAAGTGGCTTCATTTTATGGCACCTCATGGCAGCTGCATTAATATATCATCATAAAACAAGTAAGAACGCTTCTCGACCAGAACACTCAACTAGCAGACACCACTTGAAAAGGTTTCCCTTAGTAAAATATATGACATATAAAATAAATGACATTTAAGGATCTGTATTTAATATCATATAAGATTTATAGAGATTTATGTAGAGGGGCAGGAAAATAAATATATATTTTAAGAGTGTAACAAAAAGCATTCCTACGAAATATCCCCTTTGCACATTTGCTTACAGAGTATACATAATGCCACTAGAAATATGTGATAAAGCATCTAAAATGAGTTTGTTGTTGAGTAAGCTGCACTCCATAAAATGTGAAATTCGAGCACAAAATGCAAAATATCTTATTTGGCATTTAATGTTCAGAGTTAAATTAAACATAGACTAAATGATAGGAATGTAATCGTAGTAGTAAAGCCCACTGATAAAGCTCTCTGTGCGATTACCTGCCTCAATAGTTATGACAGGAAGTTGTGGTAGTTAGACTGTTTGACTCTCTCTTCAAATATGGGTTATAACTATCAGTTGAGCTACTTAAATAGTAGGTAAACAATTCCCCTATTCCCTTGAGACATGCATTTAGCTAACTGACTATTTTTAAAAACTACAGTGTTGCTTTAAGTGGGTGCTTATAGGGCGCTCATAACGTGTTATAAATTTTAAGAGGATGACAGCTACTTATACAAAACTTCTAGTGCTACTCGATGCTAAAAACGCCATTTAGTTGTGTAAAGTGATCAAACAAGCTCAAGTCCATAATTACTTATGCAAGCAATCAATTAATTTAGAGCCTCAGACACATTGGATAACAATTTAGTTGAGTACACTTCCCCATACTTAAGGAGTGGTGTCATGCTACATAACTCGAATTGGAGTTTAACAGACATATGTGCAAATACATTTACTTAAATTTCCAAGTACCAAGAAAAATCTTGACCAAGTGCTTGCTTCAGTAGCCAGCAGGAAAACTTGAGACATGTAGAAACACCGACAGACAAATAAACTTACATAAACTAAGTAAGCGGATTGTTTGGATATTTGAACGTAAAGAGTACTCAGAACTGTGAGCTAAACACACACTTAGCCGTAACAACTACGCCCCGGCAATATCAACATCAGAATAGACGCAATAAATTAAATCAAGCACCATTTCGAGAAGTCGACGGAGAGTAATAATATTAATAATAATAATAGAAAAATATGTGGCCATAATATGAAGAACTATCCGAGCCGACACGCAATGAATTGTGTTCATCAATCAGCCAAATATTTATGAATGACAGGCCCAAGGATGAGCACAACTTGATTATTATATAAATGTGCTAATCAAAAGTTGCAATATTGATTGCCAAAACTCATTTATTCTTAACGGCACACAAGGAGCACAGCTAGAGCAAAACAATAAAGCAAAAATTCAATGAACTTGTAACTCTTCAAATAGCTGTCAGGAGAATTTCATGAGTATTTTTCGAGAAAAAAAAAAAGGAGAAGAATGTTTGGCACTGTGTCTATTTATGTGGATTCTTGCACGTGCCAAACGAAGAACTATTATTTCCGTTTTGCTCACAAGCACTCATATATATATATGCATATATATATATATATATATATATATATAAGCACACATGTCTATTGCTCAAACAAAAATCTGATTGAGAATTTTGGCATAATACGAAAGCTAGGAAAAAGTTTGCAAACCACTGCCGAAGTTTTGATGCGCTCTACAAGTTCTATGGGAATTTATATATTAATGGCAATTTTGATTTGGTATTTATTAGATATTAAAAAGAGCTTCTCAGTTGTTTGCCAACAGCTATTATAATAAATTTGTATATCATTTATTAAACTGCAATAAAATCATTTAATATAAATGTCAGATAAGAAATTCAATGCAGGCAATAAAAACAATTATTTAAAAGAATATAGAAAACAAATTCAAAGATAACTGAAATAAAATAAAGTAGAGCATTCAGCTAGTCGGATTATAAACAAACTTAGCTAAAGGAAATAAGAAATGGTTTGCAAAGTTGACTTACTCAATTTCTTGTAGTACTGAGTGCCCAATATGGTTTCAAAATAAGCTCTCAGCAAGTAAATGGTAACAACAATTGGCATTAGCAGCAAACTGAAAATAGAAAAACAACATTTCAATACAAAGCTTAAGAAATATGCAACATAAAAAAATGGCAAGCGGCTTGTGTTGATTATTTTTCTTCCTAACTTATTAGCATTTTGTGAGGAAACTTGTGCCGGTAATAATAGTCGGAGTATAACAAATATAACAAATAACAACAAATGCGAAATATAACAAATAATAATAAATAGAACAATAAATAAATGCCACAAACAGTCACTGACAGGAATAAAATAAGTATTTATAGTTCAGTCAATAGAAAAGGAAAGGAAATAAATTTACCTAGCCAACATTAAGCCGAGCCACTTGCCTGATACAAAACTCATAAATAAGCAAACCTCAAGTGGTCTTATAGTCTAGTGGGTCATAAGTTGACTTTCCGCAGATCGAGTGTTTGAAGAGGTTCTGTTCTTCCTTTTAAGATAAATATACAAAATATGTCAAATGCAAATGAAGCTGCTCAATGATGGCCATCTAAAACAATAAATATGGCTACGGTGCAAACAAAAAAACAATATGAAAAGGTTGACACTTAGCTTTTTGAAAAGGGATACAAAGTTTACACTGCTCAAATTAAGAGCAATAACAAATTAATTTTCTGTGAAATAATAAAAAGTGTGAGATATAAGAAAAGACTCTTGTAACTCTCTCTTCAATCCAAAGTCAAGCGCATAAATATTTTATATTTTTGTCTTTAAATGAATATTTGCGGTAAGAAAAATACAATACAATACAGTGCTTTAAGTTTTCATTGCCAAGTATACAGTTACACCCCATAACCAATAAAAATACATATAAGTTCGAACAAATGTTAACATTACAAAAAGTACCACATTTCCATATCAAAAGAATTGCTAATATAAATGTGAACCAATGGCAAAGTTCAAGCGGATTAATGCACCAGTAAGTCCGGTCAAGGCCGGACTATATCGAATGGCTTCTGCTCTTGACGAATAAGTGCTAATATTTTAGTCAGTTAATTTCCATTATTTTTTGTTTCTGTTTTTTCCTATTAAATATTAATCCAAAACAATTTCTTAAAGACGCATTTTATTTGATGAACTCATGCCAGAACGAATCATATTTGTGAGTGACTTGAGTTGATAAATACTTGCAAAAGTCAAAGTCAATACCAATATATATTAGCTGCAAAATACAAAATAAAAACATTTTGAATACACGCATTTAAGTCGATTTGTGGCCCAAACATTGAAGCCATTTCAGTTGCCCTTTTCGCTCAACAAATGCAAGCCTGATGTGCTGCCAAGTAAACTGACTGACTGACTGTGTTGTGGTCTGTCCCGCTGTCTGTCCTCCTGTCTGTCTGCATCAACTGATATCAATTGAAGCAAAACGACGTCAGCGACAGCAACAGTCAAAGTTCAAAAGTGCCACTTAACGTTATGGTGGCATCTGCCCTTCCACTCCCAAATTCCCTCTTTTCAACATCCCATTATGCTTTGTCAGAGTCTCACTTCTCCAACACAATTCTAAGGCATTTTCCAAAATATATTCAGTACTCGAATGTTGTCGGTGTCTTTGTGTGCTGCATTTGAAATGAAGATTGACAGCTTAATGTATGTTAGCTTACATCAAACCGCTGCTTTGTTCAACTAATTTCCCCACGGATGAGACCGAACTGAAGGCCACTCCTTTAAGTGTTTTAGAAGCAGGCACGCAAATTTTGCATTAACTGCAGCAATTAGCAAATTAAATGAACTTTTGCTTGAGGTGAGATTTTAAACAAAAAGAAATTTTGTTTTTGCTAAAAAAAAAAAAAAAATTAAATGTGAATTTTATTGTTTAATGCTCAAAACATGTACAATTTTATTAAATGTTTAGAATAAAATAAGCTACAATAATCTCCAATATCTTCAAAAAGAAACATGATAAGAAATCGAATTTCCTCAATTTGGTAGACCGGTCGATCTAATCTATTGAAACTAACAAAACATATTAATACAATCTTTAACGCATTTGGGTTTTAACCCATTTATACTATTTACAGGGTATAAATAAAAAGGGCGTTACTTTTTGCCAGCGACATTGAAAAGCAATTAAAAAAAACCCGGTCTAGACAATTGAAATTTTCGGAAAAGTTTAGCAACGCGTTGCCTTATGCATCAAATGGCGTGTTATAATTTATAATTGACAACAGTTATGAATATTGTTGGGTTTAATATATGCTAGGGGAGACCACAAAAGTGCCGTTGCTTGTCAACCCCATAAATTGGCTGCAAATCAATTTAAAATGGTATCGGCTTGGTTTGGAAAAAGGAAATCATATTTTATTGGAAATGTGTTGTACCCTAAAAAAAAATCACCACAATATAAGTATATGGTATTAAAATTAAATTTTTTTTTTTTTTTGAGCACGCTACTACAACGTGAGCGCGACATCGAAAAAATCAAATCTTAAGTCACGCAATTCTAAAATGATACCGTTTATGATGTGCAAACCGAGCTGTAAATATAACCTTTGTGATTTTATTATAATTATAATTGAGGAATGGTGAAATCATGACATCCAACGGAAAATATCTTAAGATGAAAAATATCTCTCGTATGGTATACAAATTATCATTGATTATCTATTGACAAACAACAGATTTGTAACAAACCAGAAAAGTACAAGTAAATATTTTTAAAAATTATCAACAATTTTAGGTTGGCTGCTGTACAATATGACAAGACTTATTTGTGTGCCAAATAAAATATGTGATAAAAAGCAATACAACCATAAAATCGAAAACCGCAAAAAACAAGATACACGCACCTTTTGTTAGGATGTGTGTGTATAGAAGGTGATAATGGTTAATAGCTTGACACCTAAGTCATCAACTGGACAAACAAGAAGTGTAAAAGTAAATGAGATTAATGGTCGACTCCAAAAGATAGCGCCTAAACACGCGTCAAAAGAGCAATCGATCAACAGCAAAAAAAAAAAACTAAAATTAAATAAAATAAAAAAAAACTCGCTAAATGGATTATAATGACATAGTGATATGACAGTGTTTGGGTTTTATGATGCTCAAGAATGCCACGTGGCCGAAGCGAATTTAATACCCATTTTTTTTCTTAACATTAATCTTTACGACCGCAACGATCTGCCTCAGGCGTCGAAGATGCTGTGCAACGAAAGGATTAAATTACCCAAGCAGCTCGAGTGGCCAAGCAAATAATGGGCAAAAGTACCGCATGAGAGGACTCTAAGTAGGTTAATGTCCTGGCGTGCTTTGACCTCTAACTCAGAGCCTTAACTGACCAAACTGGGTCAGTGGCACAAAACCTATGCAACCTTTTGACCAAAGCTGTCACTTATCAACCCAATGCATTATATTACAGACGCTTTGCTTGGTCTCTTTCAGTCTGGGCCGTGTGCACAATGTTCAAACTAGCAAACTATGACCTGTTAGCAGCTTTATCGATTCCAAATCGAATTATGCACTTTTTCGTGCATGACTTTCGCAACGGATATAAATCAGACGACGCACATGCCACGCCAATAAAAAAAAAATGCCAACAAATTTTTAGCCACAGCTGTGCGGCTCTAAAAGGTATTTTGCCCCCAAATGGCATTCAGCCAAAAACTGTGTATAAATAACGAATTAAATATAATCTGTTCAACTATAGATTTACGATTTCATAACGTATAAGTTCAAAGCTCAAAGTAATAAAGTAAATTCGTGAAATGTATTTAAACAGTTTTCTGTGTAATTTTCACACAACTGTTTTTAGCTTGTTATTTGATTTAAATACAACTCTTATATTTTGTTAGGTTATATTTTTGAATTCTGGAGAACACTTCCGATATATGCACTGTTTTGTATTTATGACTCCAATCCGAACTATAAAACAAGTGATATTATTTAAACGCTGTACATGAAAACAGCGACCCAGTTGGGACACACGTTCTGGCAATTTGTACGGTGAATTAAATTACAAATAATAATTTATTTACTATTGAATTTCGTTTTCATTAAATTTTTTTTGGGCGGAAAATTGCATTAACGTTGTCCTCAGTTTTATTATATTTACATGCGAATGCGCCACGAAAATCAAGAGAAACTGCAACAGTTGCAACTGTGGGTGCAAAGCATTTTTGACTATTTGCCTTATGGTATGTGCCCAAGGGATTTCAAGGGGGTAGGGGGGCCTAGACCTGTACACTTGTTTGCATTGATGCAGTTCATTAAACTCGTGCAAATAAATAATATGTAAATATAATTAATACTTAATAATGCGATAAGTGTAATGAGCGTGTGTAATTTGCAACCGCATTCCCTGCTTATTCTTTTCGGCTCTCAGCACCTAGAAATGCATTCAAAACCCGTCCCCTTCTCTGCCCAGTTCCGCTCTGTTCAACCCACCAACTGGTCGTGCATTGGCATGTTATTTGGAAATGTATTTGGGTTGAAGGGCGCACAATTGTCGGCTGTGTTTTTCTTCAATTGTCAGTCCATTGACAAACTGATGGCTGGTCAAAACTAAGTTCAAGGTGCAATTTGTGTTGCTCGTGCCGCACAACCAAGTGGTTGAGTTGGCAAAACAACAGCCAACAACACATCTGGCACACATAACGTATGGGTCACTGAACGTTTATATTTTACATCATTTTTTGTTTTTTATAAACTGCAAATAGAAACCAGCCGAAGGATGTCGTTGATGATGGTCCAATGACATTCGTGGACCGAGACCTTTAATAACGAATAATTACTCATGAAAAACATGCAAACAAATAAATGATTTATAATTTCATTTATACTTTAAAATTGTCGATAAACATTTTTATTATTAAAAATTCATGAACATTTTCTAGTAGACTTTCGACCTTATCACCTAATAAAGCCAATCAATAGCTTGTTGCCTAGTCGACCAGTTCTCCTAATTTAATTAGAGCCACGCGTTCAATTTTTACGCACAGTAATTAAAAAAAGACTCAGTTTTATGTAAGTTGATACATAAATTTGCGGTTGCCTTTATGGATGCTATTCTTCGAACCAATGTTCATAAAAACATAAACAAAAAAAAACTGCCCCTATATAGTTATTTATTTAGCATCTTAACATATTCGAAAATAACGAATTGATCGCATTTTTTTTATTTTTTTATACTGTCATTGTTGGCACATTTGTTGTTTTTGCATTTTTCGATGTTTTTGTGTGTTTTACTACACTGGTGTTTGCATTGTTTAACTTGGAGCTAAAAATAAAATACGTCAATTAAATGTGCAAACAAATTCGAGAGCGAAAATGACGCGTGCACAAAAAATGGAACTGTTTCTGGTTTATATGATAGTCAAATAGGAGCACGATAAGACTAAAGTTAATACTGCTATATTTAGAGTGACCCTGTGAATTCGTGTTTTTGTCGGTTGCTTCAATAATTAAATTAATTTCTAATTCTAGGCATAGACTCTTTATAATCTGAGTTAGTTTAATAATTAACATCAGGCTCGGTATAAAAAAAAATAATATTTCTTTTAATTTTACAAGTATTAAGTAATCACATTATTTATTTAATGAGAATTTGTATATAAGGCTTATATATTTATGTTGAAGAAAAAATATAACTTCCGATTCAGTTACTCTCTTAATAATAACAACATTTATTTATTTGCAGGGTAGTGACAAAACAAAATATTTACTTTGACACAAAATATATCTTTCTTATCTGCTCCACAAACTCTGTTTAAACAATATACAATGTATGTTTTACAATATTCCGTATTTAAACTTTTATTACATATCACAAAATGCAATAAATGTCCAACTAACTATATAAACCATAAATAACCAATCACAGGGCTTTAAAGATAACATTGCAGGCAACAGGAAAAAACTTTGTTTTTCAGGAAATGATTTTTCCAAATGACTAAATATCCGCGCGTCAATGAACATTACGTATACGCATAGTTGAACACACACAGTTTCCAGTCTGTCACTTGAATTTGTATGCAAAATGTTTTTTGTTTTCAATCTGAGCCATTTTATTCTGTTGTCTTTATTTCACATGAATATAAACCGAAAAACAGAAAATAAGCTAAAATAAGTCACAGTTAAGAGAGAACCGGAAAATTAAATTTAAATTTAAACTTCACAGATATTGCAATGCCCGATTGGATAACACCACAATCTCAATTGGATGGGTTTCAGTTGACATTTGAAATGGCACCATTGACTAAATTAAATATCCAGCTGACAGTAGGTGGACATAGTGTAGATTTCAGCATTTGATAATCTTAAATTCCGGAGTTGCATGCGTATCGTAAAAAAAAAAGTAGAAACAGTTTTTCTTTGAAATCGGCTTTGCTCACAGTTTGCAGAGAGCCAATCACGTCTAGCCAACAATAGCTCTAGCCAATAATGCTCTAAAAAGTTGGCTACTGGATGCGGGGAGGCTTATCGATGATGAGATTAGGCTTTCAGCTTTCAAGTTTGCCTTTGGCCACGCACTCAACTGAAACAAAATTGATAAAAAAAAAAAATGCCACCCAACTCGAATGTGAATGACAAATGCCTTTACTTGATTCAAACAAAAGAATGTTGCACAATTGAGCATCAATCATGCGCAAAATTGATTAGTTCAGCTTTGAAAATTGCGACGCTACAATGTTAATGGGGCAAGCAGAAAATTGAAAATATTTTCTTACACATTTGATGCACTTCATTGTTATTAATGAGCATCAGCAAAGCAAGAAGCAACTATTGAAGGTCAAAATGTTGCACAAAAGTTATGTGTTGCATCGAAACTATAAACGCCACCGACAGCTGCTGTTCATTATTGTTCATTTTGCAGGAAATTTGTAAAAGCTGTGGATATGTTATATAATCACAGAAGTATTTTACATTTAATTACTTCTGAAAATATCGCATATATCCTTAAAATATATCTATCTGAATTTGAGTTGTTTATTTCTCTTGTTGTTGTTTACCTTTAAAGCAAGCTATTTATATATTTAAACCATTTCACATACTTCGTAGTCCAATTCTACAGTCAATTAAAACACAAAATCGACTCGATGTGTAACGGTTAACATATATATATATATATACGTAAGTAGCCCGCAACTGTCAGCATTGGAAGAGTGTTTCTAATTGCCACGTGTGGTGTGATGGAAAGTGTCATTCGCAATTGCTTAGAGTATGTTCGAGCTCCACTTGACACTGCACACGCGTCTGCACTTTGGCAATTCATTGAATCCGTGGCAGCTGCAACAGCAACAAGAACGACAATAACAGCTCTGCGCAATTTGCGCCACGTCGCTCTTTTTGGAATGGCTCTCAGTAAAAATTTTGTTGTGTGCTTGCAGCTTTTTGCGCAACAACTGTTACAAATGGCGCCGCAAGCATCGAGTGTGCACACATCTGGCTGCTCTTTCGCACTAGATTGCTTGTGGTTGTCTTGTGGTTTCTTTTCCCAGAAAAAATATAAGATTGAAAAAGTTTGAGGCAGCATTAAATCGATATAATATTTACATGGATTTCTTCAGCATAACGATCTATATATCTATATTGAATGTAAATAAAGTTAAAGAACTATTAAATTTTGATTTAGTGGAGAGTTGGGCATCGTTCAGTTGAGCATTCTTAACCAAAGCACTCTGACTTGGTGCTGTTTTTTGGCGGAAATGCACTTGAAAGTGCGCACGGATTTCCGGCCTGGCATGCTTTTTACTATAGCACTTGCTGGAGGAGGACTAGGAAAATCACAAGTCTTGCACGACTTGTTTAATGCGCAAACGATTAGAAATAGCGAAATTGCATCAAGGCAATTTAAATGGACGGGTGAAGTGGGCGGAAGTCACATTTCCGGTCGCGTTGCGCATCGCAAATGAACACATCTAGCTAAGCTTCTATGAGGCAAACACTGCGATTAAGCTGTCGCCTTTAGCTTAAACCAAAATGCCACAAAATTGCACCACACACACGCACACGAAGAGCGTGGGGAGACGGAGAGAGAGAGAGAGAGAGTGGGAGGAAGCCCGTCCAGAATATTCCAGTTTATGGCTTTGTTTACAGCATATCCTGACTGACAGGGTTTGTGTCGGTTGCGTAATTTATGAGCATGGCACCAAATACCCATTGACATGCACGCCCCCTTTAACTTATGTACACAAACACAGAAATTCCCGCCTCGTCAAAACCAAAACCAAAAAAAAAAAAAAATTACACATTAAACTTTTACACATCACCCATCCGCCATGTTGCACTTTCCGTTTCTCGTTGCCAACCACAAACAATTTTACGAAGTGTTCTTTGTGACTCCTGCGAGATTGTGCAATAGCAACAGGGCAGCAGCTGGCAGGTTTCATGCCATTTTCCTTTTTTTTTATTACTAAAGTGTAAAGCACAAAAGAGCAAAAACGAGATGTACTAGGAAAACACCTACACTTGACAGCAAATAGCATATCAGAAAAGTTTTTGTTAATTTACTGGAAAATAGCATGTCGTTACGGACATTTATCTGTGGGCTAACAGTCGTCGTAGAAGCATAGACCTCACATGGAATAGTTCAAAGCAGCGCGTGGCAGTTTAATAATAAAAATGAAAATAAAATTTAACAAGGATGCATTAAGCTGATATGGGTCCTGATGTCTATGACAGGCAGTTTATATAAGAAGACTAATAAATCACCCAATGAAAGCACAAGCGCAAACACAAATTGCTTAAAAATTTAACACATAATCAAAAAAAAAAAGATAAAAAATTAAATCTCTGAGTAGTCAGGCAAACTAGTTCAAGTTTGTTACATTCTATAATCCTGTAATTTGTATATTAAGCTGATATTTTAATTAGATTTTTTCAATTTGTGTAAATTTACCACGTTTTCTTTTCATATGCTTATTCATTCATATCTAGATTCTAACATGAAAATATAAACTTAGAGATGTATATTAAGTATTATTTACGACAATTACTCACGTCGAGATTTCGATTACCTTAACTACGACTTGTTCGTGTTAATCTTGCTGCTGTGGCTGTCTAGACCGACATATATCTAATCAACTTATGGTTTGGGTTTGGTTTTAAGCCTAAAAAATGCTGTCGCTTAACATGTTTATTACGCTTATGTTGAATGGGTCTGGGCCTGCACCTGTAAGTCTTGAGCAGCCATTAATATGAGTGTTAAGTGTTCTCGTTTGCCACACAGACGACATATGCTGTCATCATTCACTACGCGCTGCATATGTTTTTTTTTTGTTTTTTTTTTGTGTACTTATAAATGATGGCACCACGTACAGCTGTGCTGTCTGTCAGTAAATGGTAGGCGGTCTGCGGCCAAAGTTGATTAGCAGGATACGTAAATGTCTGCCGCAAGCGTAAAGCAAACACGTCAGTGAGTGACAGTTGGCGGTAGCGTTACATTGTTTATTTTTACCATACAAACGTTGACATATGATTATGCAGTCTCTAACAAGGGAAAATTGCCACGCCCCGCTCACAGCGTGCCGCCCACATGCAACTGTCGCGCTCACGTTTGTGGCCCGCCCCACAATCACATTTTCCAGTTTTCCGTTTGCTGCACGTTTTCTGTAACGTTTAACACGTGAGCTGCGAGTGCTTTGTGAAAACTAAATAAGTTAGCGCAAATAAAAAAAACTCGGAAATTTAATGTGCATATTTTCATGACAGGCAACAATTTCCATATCAAGTGCCCGAAGCCGACGACTTCTCAACGTATTTGCACAAAGGGAATCTCTTTTAAAAACATTGCCTTTTGCCCAAAACTTTTCCTAAATCAAAAATTTAGCAAATCACATTTTATTGTTCAACATATGTATGACTGTTATTATTGATTGTTAGCCAACTGTGGGGAAAACCAAGTCAGTCCAAAAAGTTATACAAACATTTTACAAATTTAATTTGTGGCAATTTAGAACCGCTTCGATCTGTGGCAATTAAGTCAGTTAGAAGTTTGACAAGGTGACTAAAGTTGTGTATAATTATATATAAACCAGTTACTAGACAGACTACTTATTTGCTATAGTAAATTCAATTAGAAAACAATATGTTAGCTTTATAGAACAATGTAGAGAAAATATTTAGAAAATATGTGTATTACCTTATTACGTCAAACAAGAGGTAATTAAACACTTACTTACTGGTTAACAGCCTACGCATTATTGGCTTGAACACTTAAAGGACACCCGCTGTCCTTGTATAAGGCCTTTAGGTATAAGGCAGAACAATGCCAGTTTGTCATGTAGACGAAATCTTACTCAGCCACGTGTCTAAGCGCTTCTAGGCAATAACTGAATGAAAAGTAAATACCTCAAAATTTGATTATAATTATTTTTTTTTATATTTTGGGGCTATGTTTGTTCACAAACAGTGTCCAATGCTGGCGCTGACTGTCAAAAATTCGTTAATTTCTGGAAACCAAACAAAAGAACAAAGTTCAGCAACAGTCAGCGCAGTGCACAAAAATATTTTCTCAAGCCAAAGTTGTAAAAGAAAATCTTTATTTGTGTACTGAAACTTTAATACACTTATAAAAAAAAATTATAATAAACAATTTTAAGTAAACAATGTTAGTCAATTTAGCTAATTATTTTTAAGTACTAGTAATATTAAAAAAAAATTTCTGAAAACAATCTTAAAAACGAATAACACAATTTGTCAATAGTTAATATACCTTTTTGAGAAAGAGTAGCTATTGCCGCAGCCATGCAAACATTTTGTTGATTGACTTTTACGTTTTAAGCCATTGTCGAGCTGCAACGTTGATCGAGTTTTGGTAATGGGGAAGTTTTGATACCCTTGTAGTTGGTATTATAATTTTGTGTTGCAGTTAAAAACGCATTTAATGAAACTTCTTCAACCCCATGAGGGATTTATAGTATTATAGTAGTCTCGTCAGTCTTTCCAGAACTCCCTTTGTGTATATTCTTTGGAAAACATTTGACTTTGGGGCCAATCCGATCGGACCAACACTTCATAAAAGTTGTTACAGTCGAGGCAAGGGTGTGGAATATTCGGCCTGCGTTAAGTAACCGACTTTCCTGGCTCGTTATTTGTATGGAATACAGCAGAGTAAAGCCAACAGCGAAAACAACAGCAACATGCTTGACGTAATACAAAAAGAAGAAAACGAAAATCACAACAAATAATACAAATTTGGCCGTAACAACGCTGTTAGCTGTAAGCAAGAGCAGAGTGCGCCTGCCAGCCGCAGGAGGCTCGTCCTGTTTCTTGCCATAATTTGTTGTTGCATAATTTCGGGCTTCTTGTTCGCATTATAAATCCGTCTGTATAGAGCTGTCAGCATGTTCCCTGTCTTAATTTGAACGAAACTAAACTCAGCACTGTGCAGCTGCCACGACCACTTAACCAATGTGTTTTGGCATGTCAAATGTCAATTATTGTCTAGCAATTATGCGTGGCAATTACACAATTACATACATTACTACATACATCAAGTGTGTGTAGTTATTCCAATTATGTGTTTGCGGACAGGTGTTTGTCTTTGGGTGTGTTTGTTTTTGTAATTGTTATGCTACGGTTTGTGTTTGGCTTGTGGCTACAACAGCAACATAATTGTTACTTTAATATATTTTTTTTAATATTCTTGAAAAATTAATAAACTTTGAAATATCACAATCAAATGTATATTTTTCACAAAATCAATATTTTATATCTGTTTTAGTATATGTGTTTTCCGACAGTAACATAATAAATTTTCTATTAAAATAAAACTCACCGTTTCATTAAAATTGTAAAAAAGTTTAAATAAAAATTTTCTGTTCACTACAGCTTAATTTTGCTACACATTCTAAAACTCAACTAGAACTCGTTTAGATTATAATACATTAAATTTACTTGCAACTATTATTTACATAGCCTCTTAAGCACCTGTCATCACTTATATACACGCGAATGTGAAAAACTGCAGCATAAATAATAAAAAAAAAGAAAGAAAAAACAGAAAAAAAAGCTAGCCCCGACAAAGTGTGTCTGAATTGCTGTTGTGGTGGTCTGCAACACCTCTTTCGGACCGGAGCCCAACCCACCACGAACACATAACAAAAAAAAACCTGCTGGGTTTTGCTTTTGTGCTGTCCCTCGACGCAGTTGGTGCTGTTGGTGGCCCGTTGTTAGCTGGGCAAAAGGGACAAAGAAAGGCGCATGTGGTTTGAGTGTGACAGAAGCATATTTTGTTTTACTGACAGTTTATTTAAACAACAACAACAGTAACAACAAAAACAGAGAATGAGAAAACAAAGGCAACACCAAGCAGCCACTTCAGCGGACGTTTCACCTTCGCTCAAATGTATACTATGGAAAAAGTGCAGACAGCAAACTTAAAGCGTTTACGCTGGTATTTCAGACCAAGTTGAAGACAGTGGGGAGGCTGGCAGACACACGCGCCAAAAGCAAATCACAGTTGGCCATTAAAGGAAGCATGCAACCTCAACGCACAAATGAACAACAACAACAACAACAACAACAACAGCCGCAACAAACAACAGCAGCGACGGCATCGAGCTGATTCGAGCAGCCAGCGTTCAAATGCAATATTCCTTGGCATTGAGAACGCGTCATGAGAGTTGCCTGCAAGCGTGCAGATAATTGCATATAGACGCCATTCTAGGCACCGCCGCCCCCGCCTGGCCACACCCAAATCCCCCATGAGCCTTGAGCGATGCCCACTTGCTGCTCCGCACTTAATCAAATTGGCGCTCGGAAAATGTCACTGAACCTTGAAAGTGAGAGGAGCAATGATAAGAAGGAAAAAAAAAAGAGTAAATAAAAGGGGAGAAAGTGTATTATTTGCCACACAGTTTTGCACAGTGGCGGCATTAGGTTCAAGAACAACTCAACCAAATGAACTTGACGATGGACAGGACATTCGCCTGAACACACACACACACACCCTCTAAAACACACAAAAACACACACACTCACACTAGTGAGCAAAGCCCGAGGCGGGTGTCTTGGACTGGGAGTTACTATGGATCAAACATTTGACGGAATACGCAAATAGCAATAATTTTATGCCCCTTTTTTACTTTCACTTTCATTTCTTTACTCTTCCCACATTTCTTGCTTTTGTTTGCGTATTTTTCCTTAACATACCTTTTATTTTCACCATCCAACTAACTTTTGTTTTTCTGACTCCAACTTTTACGTATATTTATATTATAAGTGCTTTCATTCGCGTGTTTTTTCTTATTATGCCTTTTATTTTTATTATCAAACCAACTTCTGTTTTTTTTCGAAAAAAAAATTGGATTATCTTTATTATTTCGATGTCTGTTAAAGACTGCTAAATAAAGTAGGATTATAAATACGCTGGAAAGCTAATAATTTATTCTTGGGCATATCTAGGGTCCTATTCGCATCTCCCAACTCTCCAATCTCATTCTTTAAGCAATACGCCTAGGGTATGGAACATGGAGAACAAAGGGAATATCACGTACATAACACTGTGCACAGGAAAATTAGCTGGAGATTACTATGAAGTGAGTGCAATTGAATTAAAATTGAAGCTTCACAGTGGGTTTTTTTTGCCAGTTGACCACCACATCCGTTTATAGTGAAACATACTTGAAAAGGAGTGTCACTCTGAGTTTATCAGTTGAAACATTCATTTCCTGCTGTCCAGACCATGAACTAATTTGTTTAATTCCATTACTTTGTTGCGGCAACGTGCACAGCATACAAAATACCAGGGAGCAGCTCAATGCTGATGATGACGATGATGATGATGATGATGAATCATCATGATGATCATCAACAGCACGGCATGTGGATTAGATTGGGGTGTGCATGGGCATGTACTGAAGAATTTGTGCCAATTAGAGGCGCCTTGTCGCAACCATGGGGAGTCTTGTCAACGCCAGACAAAACAACACAGATCCGCATCAAGCTGCGTAAATCAAAATGTTTTGTATTGTTTTGTTTTCTTGCGCATTTTTTACTTCTGTTTTTCTTTACATTTTATTCAGTTATGGCGCAGTTTGTGCCTTGATAGCGATATTTATGCACAAGTAGCGGATTATTATATATATATATATATATATATATGCAATTGTCTAATGAATTGTTAATGCACTTTAACCTTGCACTTTGCAGTCCGCTCCTCGCTGGGGGGTCAGCTGTGGTGGACATCGTTGGGCGCGCTTCGGGCCAGTATTACAAATGGTTACCAGCTGAGACATCCCACGATGTTCTCTGACAAAATCAAACGCATACGCAATGTTGAGTCAGGGTCAGGTAACCAGTATTGTCAGTCAGTCGATTGTCGATTTTCAATTGATTAGCCTGACCTTTCTTTTATTCAATAAGGCAGGCGATTTGCATTTTAAAATCTTTCAAATACTACAAAGAGACACCTGTTCAAGTTTGTTATGGTTCTGCTTATATAATCTATTCTCTCTTTATTGTTATGTAAGATTCATAGATTTTTCACTTTTTTTCTTTTCACAGTTTTTTATCTGGCTACAAACGTGATGACTTTTTTTCTGTTGCATTTTGCAGTGGATTTGTTTAAGCTTAAGTTGTAATCCTTTTATTTTATTTATAATTCGTAATCATTTTGAAAGAGAATTTTATTATTGTTGAAATTAGCCGATAATTTAATGCATTAATACAATTAATTTATAATAATTTATCATAAAAAATTTATATGAATAGACACATTTGTTAAATTCTCACTCACCAAATACTTAAATCACCATTTAAAATTTCGCATTTTTGGGATTCCTAACAAATTAAAAATGCTGTTTTTAATATATTGTCTGAATAAAAATGTTCAGGAATTTGCCCACCGCTAATACGTTGACCCACCTGCTAAATTGTGTTAAGGAAACAGAATTGTTATAATGTTTAGCTGAAGCTACAAATTATTTTCCGCCAGAGGGGCACACAGAAAAGCAGCGTGCAACTCAGTATGCCGCTTGGGAAACTAAGGTAAACATGTACATGGATTCTATATATTGGAATTTGTACAGCCCGACTCTGACTCGTCCTTTGAATAATAGTAGAATTGCTTACGTGCCCCGCTTGGTCGCACATTTCCCGGCGTGATGAGGGTATGTGTGTGTGTGTGTCTGTGTCTTAACTATGAAAAATAACTGACACTGTTCGGAGTCCAGGTCACATGCTGTTCGAGTGTGCACTGCATTTTTATCAGTTTTTTACTTTTCATTTCTTTTGCTGGCTTAAACACTGTCTTCGCCCAATCGATTTTCCCACTTAAAACGCCGCCATTTTTAATGGCTTTCATTACTTGCGCTTGTCCTGAACTGACTTCTCATTTGGCCTTTTCGTGCAGCTGCTTGAGTTGATTAACAGGCGAGACGATAGTCTTTGAGGCGAAACTCCATCCAACGCCAACACGTCAGCTTAAATTTATTATGAATTTAATTATGAGTGCTCAGTGCGCACTGCATATAATGTTTATTCATAAGGTATTTTTCATTAGGTATTTTTGGCTTGGATTGCGACAAGATGCTTGTTCTCCAAAAGGCTAACAGTTGTTGGCCGATTTCCCATACGAAGGAAAAAGATCAAGACATGAGTCTAATGTGCTTATAAAAGTTTAAATTATATATAGAGACTTTTATACAAATGTACATAAACATTTTTACTGTGTCATTATTTGGTAAATTCATTTCCATGTACCCACACTTTCAAATCTTGTCTATTTATCGCTTAAGCACATTCGATAAATAATAGACGATGTTATGCCTGACAGCTAAACAGAATGCATTACACGCATTTAATGCATTTAACAATAAAAACCGCTGTTGTAGCCATTAAAAGTGTGGTAGACCACAGCTCTAATTTTCCGGCAACAGTCCAAAACACAGCAGATGACTGAAATCTGGCTGGCTGTTTGGATGCTTGACTGGTTGGCTGGTTGGCTGTTTGGCCAGGTGAAGCAAAAGGCATTCATCATTAAATATTTACACTTTCATAAATGTGTGAGTGCATTCAGGTTGTTAAATATTTTATGCTGATTCTGACTTTGTAGACACTCGAAGAAACAAAGCGCGCAAACAGCAATCCAGCTATCATGTTCGAAGGTCCCAAAAAAACATATTTAAAAAACACAAAGAAGAAGAAGAGAATATGTTTGTGTTTGTATATTTGGGGCAAGCAGCGTGAAAATCCATGCAAGCGTAAAAATCGCCGTAAATGCTTGCAACGCACTGCCAACCTTTCTTCATTTTTCTTTACATTTGCGCACCTTTATTTCGACATTCCTCATTTATTATCATTTCGGATTTAATGTATAAAATACCACGAAAAATCAACAAAAAAAAAGGCCCTAAGGAACTCATAATTATTGTGGTCCAAGCGGGCATAAAATAATTTAATTGGACGTCGGTTTGTTGATATTTTCTTTACAACTTGTCCTTCTTGTATTTTATCCTACTTAATAATGCCTGTGAATTCATTAAGCCAGAAGTGTCATCAAAATGCCAGTCGACTTATGTATTTCAATTACTGCTAAACATTCAATTATTCAACAATCATTGAATATTTAATATTTTGCCGCTTCATTAATACACTTCAAAATCGACCAAGTTGCAAGCTTAAAAGTTAACTGAATCCTATTAAAATTAATTCGATCTCAATCGTTTTGAATTAAATTACATTAAGCATAACAAATTCTAAAATTTGGTTAGTATTATACTTCAACTGTTTACAGTTTGAAATTTATTATTCTTGTCATTTTGTATATTTTCCCGATCAGTAAGCAACAATTAATTAGTATTAGTATGAAATATAATATAATTTAAAGTTTTATTGAATGAAAAATTGAGTCAAATTAAATGCTAAATAAATTAATTTCGTTAATCAACTAATAAGCTGTAATAATAAATAATTCGAGCGTTCTGTGAATCTGCGTTGAAAATAATTCAAAAGCTCTTCAAAAACTTAAAAGTTGTCAAAAAAAAGGGTGTTTGAGATATGTATTATTTTTTTAACTTAATTGTATAGCTTCTTATGTCAAATTTTCGTGCTTTTGGGCTGATTTAATATATTAATTATTCTTATTAATTATTCATATTTTTAATATAACAGTTGCCAAATGAATTAAATATTTATTAATGCCATATATGCTTTATAAATAAACATTATTCGCTGACTTTTGACTTTTCATTTATTAAAATAATAAGTTACTTTACAAAGTTCACCATTAATGAGATACATAAGTTTAAATATTTATTAATGGACTTTTGGCCTTTGCTGCAGTCATTGAATGCATTATAAGCTTTAAAGACCCCTGCACCCCTGCCGGCCATATATCAGTTTACCATTTATAATGTGGCCATTTTAATTCATTAAACTGTCGTATTTTTAGGCGTATGCAATGTGGCAAATGAAATATAATTAAACACCTTATTCGGCCAATTTCCAAGACCATAAAATCCAACTGAAAACCGTAATTTCAGAACGTTATAATAAACATGCAGACAGAAAACATAAAACAATTTACAGCCTATTTACATTTATAGTAAGATATACGTATTGTCACATGTGTTAATTAAATTATACATGCCGCAGAACACAAGAGGAGTCGCCGTTGGGCCGTTGGCTGTGTCAAATGTGGCGTATACGCAATATATAATTAAACACCCATTGTGGCAGTTCCTTCGCCACACCCACACAGACACAAAACCACATGCTCACGGAGATATTGAAGTAGCAACAACTTTTGTGTATAAGTCTACGCTTTTCCCCTTTTTGTGTTATTCTTTCATTGGATTGTCTTATTCGATGGGAAGGGAATTGGTTGGGCTTTGGATGTTTGCTGCGCTCGTGCGTCCGCCTAATTGAATATAAGCAAACCAATATAAAATGGCGCTAAAAGGCAACATTAAGCAGCGGGACGAACGCTGGCAAATTACCGCAGCACATTGCCTACACAGACACACACACACACACACACACAGTTCCTCTCACTGTTAACTGTCATCCCGCTTCCACTGATATCATTCTGCAAGACGCTGTCGTTGCGAAATTGCGCAATAAACTTGCATTGTCTTTATTTTTAGTTTATTTCCATCCCTCAACAACGTAAATGCCCACAAATATATATTATATATATTCCTATATAGAAAATTAAAATTGCATAGCTACCCGGAATCCCGGTCTATAATCAAATCAACAGACTTCCTTGAAGTTTTCAAATCTGTACGTGAACTTTGCCTTATATGTCAGCTTACGGCAAAACAGCCAATTTAGTTGCAAGAATATTGTATTTCATTTTGGTTGTGGTAAGCAATGTCAGCTAGATTACAAACCTAAAGGTTATTTTAAGCAATCGCTTAAAAATATATATTTTATAAATGTATATGGGGCTACTTATGTAACGTGTGCTTTCGAATTACTGGAAAAAACCTTTGAAATGACAAAAAACCAAATTTTAAAGAATTCTGTTATTTTTCTAAGATTTTTATATTTTTATTTTTGTTTGGTATTGATTGCTTTTTATTGAACTTTTAAAAAACGGAATTGCCCAACTTGGTCAGTTGCTTTCAATAGATGAGTCAAAAATGGATATAAATAGTAAAAATAATAAAATGCTTCGAGGTAATTTAACATCACAATACACAGATATATTTAAAATAAAATTTTTGTATCCGTATTATGCATAATTAAAAAAAAACAAAAACTTTAACAGATTTTAGTGGCACAACCAAAACACTAGGAACTGTCAGTACTTTTTTCATCTACTAAAAGCAACTTCCCTTAATAGATTATTAACACAGCTGCAAAGTTAGTTACCAAAAAAAAACTTTCCAACTAACATTCCGGTTGTAGCCCAAAAATTTTCATTGAGAGCAATTAGATGACTTTCAAGAAGCTTTCAAAAGCAAAATACGTTTGCCACAAAATTCATGATTAATTTTTAAATTTTATTTCAAATAGAAACTTACTCAGTGAAAAGATAGCGCCAAACACAAATCGTCAGAAATAAATTAAAATTTCACTCATGCATCTGCGCGACAGTTCATTAATTCTTAATAGTTTGCCGAACGATGTGTAATTTATGCACTTTTAATGGCACTTAAAATTGTATGCAATTTTAATTTTTATTATTTTTAAATGAATGTTGGTAATTTGGATTGAAATTAAAATTTAAGATGATTATAATTTGTGAAGCGAAGAGAGTTTTTGTCACTGACGTCGATAGTATGCAAATGACACAACAAGTCGGCAGCGACCGATTTTAAACTTCAAAATTGAACGCAGCAGCGAGTGCAACGGCACGAACAGAACCGAACAGACACGAGCGACAAACACGAATGAGAACTGGCCCAGGAGACGGACACGGACACTGGCAATCGGGAATCGGCAACTGGCAAGTGGCAAGTGGCAAGTGTACCTCAATTTGGCCCTGCCGCTGCGTCTGCTGCGTGCTGCGTTCGTTGCGAAACTGTTTTGGTTTGCTTTTTTTTTTGTATATAACTGGGAATGTTCAATTGCCTCGCAACTTCCTGCGCACAAGTTCGAGTTGCATGTGCGGCTGACAGCACTGTCGTTGGCTTGGTTTGGGCGCCTGCAGGGTGGTAAACACAACATGCGTGCGGCTAACATGACAACGCTATTGTCGATGTGGTTGGGGCACGGCTAAAATGACGTAAGTTACTTCCTTAGCGGCGCCACTTGTTGGCATGTTGTTGTTGTTGCTGCCGTTGCCGTTGCTGCAGTGAAAGTGTTGCAAAGTTTCTATGCAGTAAGTTGCACGAACAAAATAAATTTTCACAATTACTTGGATTTGGGTCAACTTCTTATTTAATCATTTCAACATGTTGCAATTTTTGTAGAAAATGAAAAAACACTGCTTTTACCTATTATATTTGTAAATAATGTTATTATATTTGTAAAGCATGTGGTTCAAAAACTTGAAAATTGAGTATTTAAAATGATTTTAGGACTAAGTTATAAATTCAGATGTTACAGTTTATAAAGAACTACTGTTTCAAACTTTGAAGTTTTAAATTTACCACCATGTCGACTTTCCCAGTTCTAGGTAGAGTATTGGAACTATCTTATACTTGCAAAAAAAAAAAACCTTATTCGCTTCATAGCTCAATGTATTATCTCCAGATACTACTTATCCACATAACAGCAAAAAGCTTTTTCCAACCAAAACTCAATAAATTATTTAGCCCGACGCTCCCAAAATGCCAAAGACTCCAACAAGGAGGACTCAAATGAAACGATGTCAAACACAACACAACTGTCGAACATGCATGTCCTTTCATAACAAGTTGCCTCACCTATGCAACATGTTCGATGTCGAAAATGCGTTTTATGGTTGACCGCAATAGTTTAACCGGCTTGCACGTGGGCAGTGTGACCAGCTCGCGTTTAAATTCACAGATAGATAATCGAACAAAATCTATCTTTTTAATATTAATTAGTAGATGTTAGTGGATGACAGATATTGTATATCAAGCCAAATGTGGTAATTAGCGATGTCAAATGTCAGGCAGAGGTCAATGAATTGCGATTAGCAGCATCTTTCGCAGATATTAGCAGAAACTTCTTGCAGCAGTTCCAATTTCATGTTGCCTTTGTTTTTTCATATAAAAGAAATAATTAAAAGTCAGACTTGAAGAGATGGGTCAAACACCTTTCAGATGCTGACGTATTTGATGTATCAGGTTACACCGTTGCCAGTTAAACTAATAACCTCAGTGAGAACAGAAAGATGATGGTAAGCTGCATGAAAAGAAATAATATTAAAAAGATATATTTAGCCATGTAGGAAATAGTTTTGTTTCAGTGAATTGCTAGAAATTTAAGAAATTTTTGTTATTTTGTTTTCGGATGCCACAAAGTAACTCAAGATCAAAGGAAGACTATTACACTGATCAATGGACACGGCGTCCGGGCGAAATGAAAATATTATCTGTGCTTCCGATCTGTCTGACAAATTATTTTTTTAACTTGTATTTTTTTTCCAGCTTCCTGACAAACGGCAGGAAGAATCAATTACACTGAGGTGCATCTTCTCGTAGACCGGAGACGGAGAGTAACAGATGTGCTCCGATGAGATCATTAATCTTCTCAGGTTACGCCAGACGGCTCAGCACCTCTTTCTTTTTATAAGCAGGCCAAGCTTCAATTTTTTGTAGCTTAAAGTGCTTTACATTTAAGATGCCCGGGGGGTAAGGAGGGGGTGATTTTATCAGTGACTGTTGCAGGTGCAGCTAAAATATCAAATACACACATCTACATCTACCATGCTAAAGTAAGCGCCAAAAAGCTCAATAAATTACCTTCATTGCAGTTTGTCTTTGTCGCATTTATTGCTCTGCAAAAGAACAGAATATGTGAAGCACCATTTCCATTCAATTCAATTCAATTGCGTGTACTTTTTCTACTTATAAAAATCTAATGTGACTTTAGAAGGAAGTTGTTAACAATTGAAACAACGCAAATATCTGTCAACACTGACCGCAAAATGTACAAATTATTTCGCGATTTGTATGCCACACGTATATTGAATTTATAAAACAATTTAACACCAGAAAGGTTAAGCGATAGAAAATGGTTACTAACCGCTGACATTAATTGGGAATTAATATTCATTAAATTTTTTCTTTACATTCTTAACCGAAATACATGAGTTTTTGACATTTAAGGTGGATTTTATATAGTTGATTTTATATATAGAAAAAGTACGTTATGTGCAATGAAAAAATAACCGTTTATGGTAATAAATTATGAATAATTCAAATTTAAATTATGCATTTAAATTAAGTTTATGGGAAAAGATTACTATGGCAACTTCGTTGGAACAAATATTTTATTCGCCTAAAAAAAAAAATAAAGAAATGGCTTTCTTAATTGAATTAAATGAAACTATATTTAATAGCTAATAATTTATTTTTGCGTTTGTATCGAGTACACAATTAGCCCAAAACGGATGAGCAGTGTTAAATATGTTGCTTGTCAAAATAGGCAAATAGGCTAGACGCATCTACGTCAGAAGCGGACGACGAACGCGTTCCACGTCTCATTTAGCATGCGCAGCAGGCGCAACGGCGACAATTTGCCAAATGTATGCGAAGTGTGTGGCTAAAAAACTCGACGCAACCAAAGTGGAACCAGAACTGGGCGTGCGAACCACGCTACTCACCTTTTGTGGGCTTGAAGATATCAGTGATGATCGGTGATGATCGGCGATGTGGACGACAAAGCTGTTCGTGAATCGACTACTTAATTACCCAATTGGGAGTGTTGGTTTGGTTTTACCTGCTGACTTTTTGTGCTTACGTGCGCCGCCGGCCATCCGCCATGCCGGAAGATCAGCCTCAAGTCGAAGCCCTACGCCTAACCAATGCGAAGCATAAGGGTGACGCCCAATTTGTAGGAAGTATTTTTTGTTGTCGTTTGGCAAGTGAGTTCAGCGTCCAGTTTTTGCACTTGAAACCCAAATTGCGCAATTCCCAATATAACTGCGCACTCAACACATGCGGGGCGGCTCTAAATTCAGATGACTTTTGTTTATTTTTGGGATAACGGCTGCGAAAGTACCGCTAAGCGTGCCAAGTGCGCAAGTGGGCCGCAACCCGCATATGCCGTCATCTCAGATGCTTCTCATTCACGAATTCCAGTTTTTGCGCCACAAATAAACATATGAATCAGAAATAAACATATTAATATAATAAGCTACTTGCCAGGCTTGAAAATTAATCACTCGGGTTTTCAGAGTTGACGTAAAGATTCAGCTAAAATGTATTTTCAAATAAGGTTTATTACAATTAAAGCGAAAGTGATTTGATATGTTGATGATTTTGATGAGTTGGAAAGATTAGTGTCAAACTTTTCTATACTGTGTAAAAATCTCAAGTTTATTCAATTTTTTTTTTTGTATTTAGCATTATTTTAATTTTGAAAGCTTTACCGAGAATGCGAATAAAATCGACTAACAAGAAATTTAATACAGCGTTGATAATAGGAATAAGTTCCACCTTGCGATAAAAATTTGATACCATATATAATTAAATTTGCTTTTCTATACAGTTCTAGAAACGATTTTGACAAAATGCAACAGATTTTTCTCCTTTTACTGTTTATCGTATTTCCATCGGTGCATAACAAAGTCTACCCAGACTCAATTACTCTGAGAACGAAAGTAAAGGATCGTCTATGGAATGGATTAATGAGTGAAGACGAATTTGGCTGGCTGGTGCGCGTTAGAAGTGGTGGTGCAGAAAACATATCGTGTTGTGGTGCATACATCTCTCCATTGTTGGTACTCACATCAGCCAATTGCATAACTCCCTTTCGAAGCCAGACGGAGAATATCAACGTTATGTCCACTGCTAATACGGAAGATGAGGAGTACAGCTTCTCTCTGGTAGAAACTATCTATACTCCAGATGGATTTAACCCACTAAAAACACAATTTGATATAGCAGTGGTCAGACTGAACATTCCCATACAAGGCAAAATGGTAGAGTTCATTAAACTAGCAACCCGAATGCCCGAAATTGGCCTGAAACTTATCACATATGGCTGGGGATTTGACAGCCTGGAAGTGCAGCCACCCACCGACGAGCCAAGATATACACATGTACAAAATATGAACCGAAATGAGTGTAGAGATATGTTTGAAAAAGCATTTGTATCAAACACAACAATGTGTGTAAAATTCCACCACGATCCTTTTGCATGTATCTACGATGGTGGCTCTCCTTTGGTGTCCCAAGATCAGCTCGTGGGCATCGCATCAGTGGGTTCCACTTGTGCGAATACTTCGGTTCCCGGCATTTACACATCCATACCCATTATGATACCCTTTATTGTAAAGATTCGATCGGGTACCAGGAACGGAACATTAAAACGCCGCTAGTGAAACGCACTTTTAAAGACTTTAAATTAAATTAAGTTATACAAGCACAAATATTATATATGCATTCATAATGGCAAAGAGTGTAAAGAGTACAATTTAAATAATGAAATAAATATTTTAATCTAAAAACAAAACAATTTTTGTTCTAATATTTAGGTACAAATGTAAATGACACCCCAGCGACATCTTTACAAGAATACCTTGAATCCCAGACCTTTTCCACGCTATAAAAGAAAGGAAATTAATATCTACATATAATTTTTATTGGACTGAAAAATAGTTTTAATTTTCGATTTAAATTGATGCTCAATTTTTTAATTTGAAAACAAGAAACTCCTTAGAACAATTTGCATTTGAGCAGTTTAAAAGCTAGAGACTTTAAATTTGTAATATATGTTCTCCTGTATCCACATCAAAATTGCTTTATTTTATCTACAACTACCAGCAGTAACGCTTTTTATTCTTTTGAATTTTTGCTTTGAAAAAAATTATCGGCAGACCACCACTTGTTATTCAATATCTATATAACAAATCGAAGACTCACACAGTGTTGACATTTAAAGATGTTATTTATTGACAGCCCTGGTTTATGTCTCTGTTAAGTCACAGCTGTTAATATCGATAAGTTTTGCGTTAATAGATGGGTCTTCATTTCTCTAAAGAATTTTAATAATAGATTAAAATTTACATGTGAAGAGCCGACTTCTAAAACCTAAAATTTCTTATAAAACATACAACTGAAGTTCTAGTAATTAAATCTATATTCATTCAGAACTGTTATGTGTCTGTCATGTGAACTGTTACGAGTAACAGATCTATTTAACAAACACACAAACTCTACGGCAAGCGGGGCAGCAGTGCATAATAAAATCCGTGCAAATTAAAATTGTCACGTTAAATAGATTAACACACACACATAGGATAATGGCACAGTTAAAGAAACTGCATATGGGAGAACGTCTGGAAGATCTGCAAAAATGGACAGTAATTCCAGACGTTCGAAACAA
Organism: Drosophila dives; assembly: GCA_035042365.1. Taxonomy (NCBI): domain Eukaryota; kingdom Metazoa; phylum Arthropoda; class Insecta; order Diptera; family Drosophilidae; genus Drosophila; species Drosophila dives. Next base: position 2,115,512 of record JAWNLJ010000438.1, read on the forward strand.
TAGCATGAAAATGTAAGTGAACACCATATGCCCCACCCCTTTTCGTATTTGAACACAAATTTTAATGCTGATTTAAACAAAACGATGAGAATAAAAAATTCATTTTTGTAGGATACTTAACACTGCGCGTAAGCTGCAGCTGACCGCCGATGGTTACAGGACGGAGGGTGATGAGGAATTGGCCTACATTACCTACATGAAGTATTTCTGTATGCTGTCATCCATTCATGCCAAATCGGATTACAACCAGCACAAGCAGTTAGTGCGACAAATGCTGGGAGACAATGAGGCCAATCGTCGTATCATGGACACCCTGGAGCAGATAAGCACGTCGCTAAGCAAACGCTATAATCTGCTGCAGTCCCGCAGCAATGGTGCACCAATTAGTCCGACGCTGCTTTTGCCGATGCCCCCAGCTGAACCAGTTGGCGAAACCAATTCAATTGCGCCCGCTGCTGCTCAATATACTCAATTGGGAGTCATTAGCTGTGCGACACTGTTTCAGCGGATGCAACAGAAATCGGTGCTGGTCATGGATTGCCGCAGCAGCGCTGACTACAGCCATTCACATCTAACATATTACTGTGCCTTTAATGTACCCGAAGAGCTGATATCACCCGGGTAAGTTTATATGTGACTCTCGAAGCTGCGAGCCAGACTAATTTCGCATTCATCTGTGGCATTTTTAAGGATGTCAGCAGGCAAATTACAAGCGCTTTTAAGCAGCAGCGCCAAGGCCTCGTGGGCATCGCGTTCCGTAAAGGAGTCTGTGGTGTTAATGGACTGGAATAGCAAGGATGCGCAGCCAACGAGCAATACAGCGATTGTCACCCTGCTGGATATACTGAAAAATGTGCGTTTTTAGTTTAATATATTAATTCAGTTATTAAATATATTTACTTGGTGCAACAGTGGGACCCAGATGTCATTTATCGCGCACCCATACAAATATTGGAGGGCGGCTACGAATACTTCATCATGATGTACCCAACGCACTCCACCAATCCCAGTGTGCAAGCACCGCAGCAGAACAATAATGACATCGATACGATTGATGACATTGAATATCCGTCAATAAATGATATTACCATGAAGGAGGACATTCTAATTGAAAGTGAGAACGTGCACAAACACAAACAACGACCCAGCATCAATCGGTCCAACAAACCCGCCGCACTGCGCGCGTACGATTTGAACTACCAATCAAACTCACAGTCCCCTGGAAATTCCATCAGTAAAATCATGAAAGAACAGGTAGCGCTGATGCAGCGCGCACAACAAAATGACATACTGTTGGATAACGCCTCCAAGGAATGGAAGACTATCATCGAGCTGAAGCGATTGCACGCCGAGGGCGCAGTGCTGAGCGGGTCGGAGCAGGAGTTGCTGTACAATATACTCCAACTGGAGAGCAGAGCCGATGATTATGTAAGCTCAAAACTTACAGTCAATATTTCAATTTAATGAACTGCATTTATTTAGAAAATGGAAAACAACAGGCTGCGTGATGAGCTCAATCGCTACAAAGACCAACAGCCACAGGTGCAGCTGCAAAATGATTCCGAAACAACCAGATGCATTGAGTCCAAAATAATGGAACGTCAACTGCTTGACGATCAGCATGAGCGCGATCGTCTCGAGCGTGAGATCCAGCTGGCGATTGCACGTGAAGCGAAGGCGCACTATAAGCCATCGGTTGAGACAAAGACCACATCGAAGGATTCACCCAAAAGTCCCATCAATGATCCGCAACAGCAGCAGCATATTATACCCTACGATGAGGCGAAAACCGCCATCCGTCCCATCTACGATCGTACCACGAAACCGCTGGACCGTGACGTGGAGGCGACAGCACACCGAGTCCGCGATTTTTCGCCCGTTGTGGGTCAAAATGTGGTGAGTGGATTACACGAAAGAAATGCGCACGTTCTAGCAAATTATATAGCGTTGCAAAATGTTTTTCATTCTTTTTCATATTAATTGTGTATAGAAGGAGTAATTAAATGAGACATTTCCGGCTCTACAGAGTCTTAAGGGATCAACTTTATAGAGTCATGTCCCCTTAGGCTTTTGTAGCCTAAAATATGAATTTGCCATTTCAGCAACAATTGCGCTGCCAGATGCCAAACATTTTCATATCTGTATATTTTTTTTATAAATGTTTGCCTTGTTCCTCTCACTCCTGTAATGACATGTTGGCGTGTTGAGTCAGTCGTGAGAAATCACAGCACGGGCTCAACTTTAGTCGCAAGTGGTTGCACTGTGTCTATAAATAGATGCTAGCAAATCAATAAGTTGGGCTCGTCACGTTTCGCGGGCATGGGCTGCATTATATTTTGGCCGTCAGTCGCACGCTGTCCGAAGCCAAAGCATGTTCAACAAACAACAGCTACATACAAAACGCATACAATTTCCAAGTGGTTTAGTGATTGCAGCACTTCAGCACAAATGATTTGCGTGGCGGGCGTTAAAATTCAGCTGCCACCGACCTACAACATTTACAGCTCCATATTTCCGCTCAGACGTGTAACTGCAATTAACATTTTCTGTAACCATCTTAACTCATTTTATCCAACTATGATTTTTGGCAGGGACGTGGCTTAACGGGTCTGAAAAACCTGGGAAACACTTGCTATATGAACAGCATTCTTCAGTGTCTGAGTAACACGCCGCAGCTAATGGAGTTTTGTATATCGGACAAATACCGGAACTATATAAGTCGCCGGAACAAAACCAATGGACAGGTCATCGAGGAAGTCGCCGCCCTCATCAAGGAACTGTGGAATGGCCAATACAAATGCGTGGCCAGTCGAGACTTGCGCGTGAGTTAATATAACCGATTGCTCTAAATGCGTAGACTATAAAAATCAATTATTAATATTTTATTTTTCTTCTTCTTGGCAGTACGTTGTGGGCCAGTACCAGAAAATCTTTCGGGGCGTCGATCAACAGGATTCGCATGAGTTTCTTACCATACTCATGGACTGGTTGCATTCAGATTTACAGACCTTGAATGTGCCGCGTAAGCGCGATGTGATTAGCGCGTCGGAGAAGGCCTGGCTGGAGTTCACCAAGTCACAGGAGAGTCTTATACTGCATTTATTCTATGGACAAATCAAGAGCACTGTCAAGTGTATCACCTGCAACAAGGAGTCGGCCACATACGAATGCTTTTCGAATCTCAGCCTTGAACTGCCGCCAAATGCAAATCTTTGCTATCTGAATCAGTGCATGGACATGTACTTCAGTGGTGAGAAAATTCACGGCTGGAATTGTCCAAATTGCAAAACGAAACGGGATGCAATCAAGAAGTTGGATATTTCCAAACTACCCCCAGTGCTGGTGGTGCACCTCAAACGGCAAGATAATAACAATCAAACCTAATATAAATTGTTTAACATTTATTGTTTTACAGCTTTTATGCGGATACTAGCAATACGGGTGCCTATATTAAGAAGCAAAACTATTTGCAATTTCCGTTGGATAATCTGGAAATGAAACCATACATTGCACGTGCCGAATCACGCACCGTGACACCCAAAATATACCAATTATATGCGGTGTCGAATCACTACGGCACCATGGAGGGTGGCCATTATACGGCCTTTTGCAAGAGCGCCAATTATGGACGCTGGTATAAGTTCGACGATCAAATTGTTTCGCCGCTGGAAACGACGAATGTCGTCTCGAGCGCCGCCTATATACTGTTCTATACCTGGTTGCCACCAATGCAGCTCTCATTGTCATAGTCGGAAATCAAACATTTCATTATCTCGTATGCCCTTGAATTGTTTTTATGATGCTTTTACTTACCATGTTTTCAGATTATACATTTTTTTATTTTTGTCTTGTTTTTTATTTTTTTTGGCTCTTGATTTCTAGTCTTTTTACCAATTTACTTCAAACTGTTGCTTATTTAAATTAGTGCTTATTTGTTGTTATACTTCGGACGTATATACATAGAATTTACACACATACATTACCACTACCAGATAATATTTGGATATAAATACATTTATTTATATTAAGTAATGAAAGAAAAAATAAACTAGAGTGTTGAAGCATTGAATGAATAAATGAAACAATTTAAGTGCATTATTGAGTTAATAAGAGATCAAGGTAATCTAGTTTATTATATTTTACACACATATTTTTAAAACAAAATAAAGGAAATACAATTTCTAAATTGTTAAAAAGCTTGACATTCTTGTGCTTCGACTATTTTTTTTCAATAAATTATAAATTTCTATAATTTATAGAAATATAGATTCTTATATTATGCTGCGGGTCTCAAATATTGCGCCCAAGAATCGATAGGCAGTATTTGTTATCGTTATAAATATCCCGAGTTCGCTGCTTGTCGATGACATGTTGACATTTATCTTCGCAATAAGCCCATCTCTAAATACCACGTATTAGAATTTTTTACTAAATCAGCGTTTCGCATTTGAATGCACAATGCCAGGTGTTAGGTTAAAGTAATTAAACTGATTAAGCAAAAAGTTAAAATACAGAAGTGTAAGTGAATAAAGCCAGATCCATGAAGCTTCCGGAACAAAGTCGTTTCGCAATTTACGCGCTTGGCATATTCTTCACCTACTTTCTATACGGCATCGTCCAGGAGAAGCTCACCCGTGGTCGTTATGGAGATCAGGTGCAGTCCGATGGCAAAGTTGGCGAGCGTTTTACCTTCACGTTGGCCCTTGTCTGGGTGCAGTGTTTCTGCAATTATCTGTTTGCAAAAGGTACGTTAAATAAACTGCCAGATGCCAGTTTTTCTTTCCCTTAACGCCCACTTGTTTGCCTTAGGAATGCTGGCGGTGAAGCCACAGAAGGAGGACACCACACACACGGGCTATTATGCGAGCTGCTCCCTCACATATCTGTTGGCCATGGTCTCCACAAATATGGCGCTGCGTTGGGTGCCTTATCCCACAGCAGTTGTGGGCAAATCGGCGAAACCCATTCCTGTCATGATTCTGGGCGTACTGATTGGGCGCAAGTCATACAGCTGGACACGTTATGCCTGCGTGTTGACAATTGTTCTCGGCGTTGTTCTCTTTATGTTCAAGGAGAGCAAGGTGTCCAACCTACCCACAGAAACAACGGGCTTGGGCGAACTGCTGCTCTTCCTCAGCCTGGTCATGGACGGACTCACTGGCGCCGTGCAGGATCGAATGCGTGCCGCCAGTGCACCCTCGGGTCAGCAAATGATGCTGTCCATGAACTACTGGAGCACTCTGATGCTCAGCGTGGGCATGATTGTGACAGGTAAATGTAAATTCATGTAATGAATTTATTAAAAGAACTATCAGTAAACTCAATTAGAGAACAATAATTATAAATATATTTAATATTTCTTAACAGGTGAAGGCATCGATTTCATACATTTTGCCATGCGGCACTCGGAGGTTTGGATACACATGGCGATGATTGCTTTCTGCGGTGCTATGGGACAGCTTTTCATCTTTTTGATGGTGGCCAGTTTTGGGCCGTTGGCCTGCTCCGTGGTGACCACCACACGTAAATTCTTTACTGTCCTCTGTTCCGTGCTCCTGTTTGGCAATGTTTTGATAGCTCGTCAATGGCTTGGCGCTCTGTTAGTATTTGCGGCGCTTTTTACGGATATGTTGTTTGGCAATAAGAAGTCGGCGGCAAGTAGCAAGAAACCGCCAGGCGAAGGCAAGCTTAAGAACGATCAAGCTTCATAGATATTATATTATATTATTCGATGCAACAATAGCTTAAATTTAGTCTGCGCTGCAAAACGTACAAAAGTGAAATGTTTGTAAATGCATACCCAATTCATGTAAAACAAACTTTTATTTATTTATAAGTAAATTAGAGCTCAAAAGCAAAAGTGATTTTTTATTTGAAAATATTGCAAATGCAGCATTTGACGACGTTGCCACTTCAGTGGCAACGTTATTTTGATTCGTAATAGAATTCGATTCATCGATTAGCAAACATCGACCAGCCGCCACTGTTTACCGTGGCCACTTCGATCAACGACGTTCGTTGATGATGGCCGATTTTTTAAGTGTTTATATTCGTTAGCTATGCGCGTTTACGTACAGCTCTCGCGGTTTGGATATGTTTACTATTGACGCGCGGATAAATATTAATTGTTCTAAACTTTACTAAAGTTACCTTTTTTAAGTGGTTGCGCCGCGCACATTGAAATGGATTTAACAGTAAATTAAAACACATAAAACGCAGTTAAATGTTACATATTCAAGCAAAGATGCATCACGAATGTGCTAATAAAGTGTTTAAAAGTGTTTAAGTTTAAAAAAAAAGTTTTTTGAAACTGAAAAATATAATTTTTGTGTAAGACCAATTTAAAAGATTTTCCTATAAGGTGAGCTGTTTTTTTGTTGTTGTTCCTCCCAGCTGTTTGCTTGTATGTATTGCTTATATACATATATGAATATGTGTGGGTGGATGTTTATGTGTATGTGTGAGTATAATTTTAGCAACAAAACGAATCGAAAGTGATTGGCACAGTGCGATAGCTACAGCACTGTAGCATTATTTAGATAAATTCTTAAAATTTGTTTGTGTGACATGTTTGAGTGCTACTTCTTCTAGCAGGATCTGAGACACATGCTGCCAAATCGTTTGACAGACACCCTCACAACATTGTCAGGCACCCAGTCACCCGCATACAAACACACACACGTGAGTGGCAATTGCGCTCTTTTCTGCTCTCTCCATACTAAAATGGTGGTTGTTACCGTTAATGTTTGCCGGTTGCTGCTGCTGTTTTTCTTGTTCTTGGTTTTATTGTTATGCGTGACGTAAACTTTTCCTGTAGCAAAAATTAGTTTCGCATTGCATTATGTAAATTCTAGAATTCAAATGACCATCAACTTATCAGCGTAGTACATATTCATAAATAAATACGATTATAGAAGTGATTTATGCTCAAACGCAACGTCCCCACATACTTTGCAGATAGCGCAAAAAAATGTCATCAAAACGCTTGTGTTGGCGCCCGCTTATCGCTTCGCAATAAAACAAATACACATACATTTATGTCTGTTTGTATGTAAATGCTTACACACATAGCGAATCCAAAAGCAAAACAAAGAATGGCTGTCTGCTCACTCATTCATGTATTAGTATTAAACGACTTTACACGATTATTATTATAAGCGAACAAATAAACAGAAAAATATAAGAAATAAACAAAGCATTAATTAGTAGTGACTATATTTCTAGATTCTGTGTCTAGATGCTTAAAATTTGACAGAGATAAGAGCTTACTTAATCAACAAAAAATTGACCTTCTTTGTTGCAGCACCTATCACTCAAGAAAGGTCTAAGTTTATCTTCCTTTCCTTTGGCAAACATACTTTAATTTATTATCCGTCAATTTTTCTTCTTTCTCACAAGTCGCTCAGGCATGAAAAGTAAACACAATCAAAATTCATTTTCTTTGGTAAACATACAATTTGTGAAAACGCTCAACAAGTTGATTCTACTCTCGTTATCAAATAGGATGCCATTGGGTACATATGATCTGAAATATAAGTCCTTAAACCTGTGCACCAGTTTAAGTTGCCATATGGCAGTGGTTCAACTGAGGCCAATAAACGCAATTGCCATTTACACAATACCATTACTTAAAGCAAAAAAAGAAAAGAAAAAATGGTAATACATAATATCGAGCGACTTTTGTACTATTATTAAACACAATTCTATTTCATATTTTGTTGCGCCGAAATGTCTGCCTTCTGTTTCTTGTGCATTTCATTTGTTGGGGTGTCTCACAGTTTGTTTGAATTGTCGACTTGTCACCTTGGCATCTGCATCACTTTGCCGCTTCTCCCATTTTCCGATTTTCACACTCGTCCGCCCACACTCATGATGTCATTCACGGGTCAGTCACATGTTTGGACTTACGCCCAAAAGCCAAAAAAAAATCAAAAATAAATTAAAAAATAGAGAGACTGAAAAGTTTCTGCTGCTGTCGAAATTTTGCTTTCGTAGAAAATTAAACTAGCACATTGATTATTTATTATTCAAATTGCATTTGCGTTTTCTTGACCTTAGTGTTTATATTACAAATTTTGTTTATAGCTTCCCAACTTTAATTCAACTTTGAATTAAACATAATTTTAAGATTGAAATTTGTTTTAATACAATTTTCAGTGTTAGTGTTTCAATATATTTCTTTTAATACTATTTGTTCTTTCTTAAATAGTCCGATGTGAGTATGATAGTTCATGCTGTTTTCAATATTTCAATGTTGCTAATCTTAAAAACATGAATAATTTAATAAAAATGATTAGCAGACTTTTTAAGAGTCCGAGACGAAACAATTTTAAATTTACTCTATAATGTAACTAATTTCATAATTTTATAATGAAATTTCTTTTAAAATAAACCCTTCATAGAATATCCCATTTTATTTCGTTTGTTATATGTATTTTGCTTGGTGATATTTCATCATTAGTGCTGTCCGAAAGCTTTCAATCAGCATCAAGCTGATTATCATCTTTCATATTTCTCCATATTCTGACCACGTGCTTATTTTCTTAACTTTCGTGTGTTGACAACAAGTGCAGCAAATGGTCAAATTAAAAGAAATTGCGCATACGCCGCATGTGCCGCGTGAATCAGCTGTTGGTAATATTGAAGCTTTTGTCTATTTGCCATTTAGTCTATAGCAATGCAGGCGACAACAAAAAGCGCATCAGAAGTACAACAACAACATCGATGTTCATATGGCTTTGCTTACGCTCTCACAACAATAACCACAACAATGGTCATACGCCATTTCTTACGCTCTCACAACAAAAACAAGGCAAGCTAAGTGCCAATTTTTAATGCTCTTTCACTTGCTTTGTTTTTGTTTTGTTTGCCTACAGTTGCAGTGTTTTTGTTTTTTTTTATAGCCGCCTGCGCTTTTCTGTGCTTTATGAATTAAATTTGGTTTTCTCTTGTGGAGCTCTCTTTGTTTGTTGTGTGTCTCTCTCGCGCTCGCTTGTGCTTCTCTGCTCTCTTCTTGGATGCAATTGCATTTTTATTGCTTTTGTCTTTGCAAAAGTAAATGAACCCCAACTGTGGCACGCGTCTGCTTGTCTACTTGCTCTCTCACACTTCGACTGACTTTTCTAGCTGACTGCTCTCTCATGTTTGCCAGCCTCTCTCACTCTCTTTCTCTCTCTCCCTGCCAGCCAATTAGTGCTCGAAGTTGCGAGCTGGTCGACTGCATTCAGCTTGTGACTTGATTCGTTTCGCTTGGGCTTCGGTTTATTTTTGTGCTGCATTCTTTTTGGCCGCATTTTCGGCTGTTGTTGTTGTTGTTACTGCTGCTTTTTTGTTTTTGGCTATGCCAATTTTAGTGTGTTTTCCTTATGGGCAGCTGCTCAGTTGCATAAAGCAAAACACGAATTCGAATTTCAAATTGTGCTGCGACTGCCTCAAAACATGCAACTGCACATAAAATTCAATTTCATTTCCATTCGTGTTAAACAACAGAAATCAATAAAATAATACAATTCAATTGTAAAACAAAACATAAAAATATGTGTAAAATAAGTGCTTAATTCGTTAGTTTGGTTGTGCGTGTTATGCAAACGTTTCGACTTGAAAATGAAACCAATTCGAATTCGTCTCGAAAGTGAACAAAAAGAACAACAGCATAGAAAAAACAGCAGCAACAACAAAAATAACACCGTCAACAAAAAGATTAAGAAAGCAATGCCAAAGAACGCGAATTGGTGGCGAAAAGTGCTTAGAGACTAAATCGAAACACAAAGTTGTTGGCATTGTTCATATTTGAATGTTCTGTGGCACAAATAAAATATAAATTAATAACAGGTATAAATATAATTAACAAATAAGCTAAGCAAGTTCGTCTCTCGAAAGTGCTTAATAAGTGTTTAAACTTAATAATTTAATTAGGTAATTAAACCCACATTAATCTAAATAGAAAGTGCATTAGAAATATATTAAAAAAAATCTAATCAATTAATTGATATTTTAAAATTAAAATTTTAACTTAAACTAAAATATTATCAATACAACAAAACAATAAATCAAAATATTTTTCAATTTTATTGTCCCAAATTCCAGTGAATTGTTTATTTTCTACTCATTAAACAAAATAATACAAATTAGTCATAAACTAAATTAAGCGTCACACAAAATAGACACAAAACAAAATGCATATATTTATTTTTGTGTATATTTTTTCGAGTACAATTGGGGAAAAAATTGTTGTGACGCAGACAAAATACTTTGTCTTTGTAAACATAAAAATTGCTTAATTGAAATGTTCGCAAAGTTTCAATTTCCCGGAGTATATCAAAGAGCGCATAATAAATACCAATTTAGAAAGAACGATTAATTTTTTCGGATGGCAGACGATGAAATACCCTGGCAGTAATATTGTCATATAGATTTTTTTGTATTTATGCGACTTTTGAGTAAATTATGCTAGCGTTAATCGTTGAATTTTATAGCATTTCTCTTTGCATTTATATCTAACATTTCAAGCATTTTCTAAATATAATTTTATACATTGCATCAAAATAATCATGTAGATGATAAAAACCGACAGAATGTAAGTAATATATATATATAGATAGATAGATATATATATATATATAGTATATATATATATATATATATATTTATATTTATATATAAATATATATATATATATATTAAACATACGCCGCATTGTCTGCCGGTATTAAGGCATAAGCTTCACTCTCTGTCTGCTGCTTTCTCCCCCTCTCATTATCTATCACTCTATCCCTTCCTTGCTGTTGCTCGTTCCTTTTTCACTTGTGAACAGTTGAATGACACAAGATTCATTTTGATTTCTTATTCTACATAGTTTTTAATGGCTATTTTTGAGCGTGCTGGCAGTTCTGAATGATGTCAATTTGAAGCATACTTATTGGCGCCAAGCACATTATACTCCGGTTCCATTCTTATACCAACAACCTCTCCCCCAAATTCCCCACACTCCTCGCTTTGGTCAGCTTTGCACGCCAACTGAAGTTGACCTATCGATTTTCGCTTCAACAGTGGTCGTTCCGAAATTAGAACTGCTTATATAAGAGCATTATTATATGCAAGCCAACTATTATTTATAGCGATATTTTGTGTAAAGGGTTAGAGATATACAATACTTAAAATTAAAATTAAAATTAAAATTACTGACGAAAAAAACATTTATTTAAAACAAATAACTATTAATGGTATATGGTCGCTAATAATTTTTGTGAATTCAAAAAATACTTTGTATGAATTTGCCTTTTAATTAATTTTTACAAATTAAGTTTTGCACATTGGAACCACGGTATTTTCTTCACACTTACTCTCCCTCTCTCTCTCTTCCTCACACTTGCCTTGGAAGCAGTTGTGAGGCAGTAAGCTTTTGATAGGAAAATGCACAGTGGCGCTGGAGGAGCTGGTGCCGGCGGCAGCGACTATGAGGAGGTTACTGCCGCCCGTCGAGGCCGCTTTCGTGTCACATCGTCGACGCCGGCGGGTCCGCCAGAGACGACGCTGGGACGGTTTCGTCTAATGCCCACATGTAAGTGTGAGACCAGGCGCCACTTAACGACCTCCAAGTCTATTTAATATTTTATTATTATTTTGTTTGGTTATTCCCGTTATGTTTGCAGCTAATTATGGCGCCATTTCGCCAATTCTGCAACGCGGGAGATTTGCCGTTATACCGGAGGAGCCTCAAGCGGGCTCACCGGCAGTTAGCACACCACCACCTGGCGGTCAGCCAGGCAAACGTTCCCCTTCGCCCGAATGGGACTTTGACATTGAGCAGGTGAGTCCAATTTAATCTCAAAACCAAAACAAAAAAAAGGGTCTTCCGTCATAACAAACTGTTACTGGGCTTCTTCAGAGTTATATTTTTGGACGGGGGTTTGGTGGAAGTGGAGCTTTTGGCTGTCGTCAGCGTGTTCTCATTGTTCATTGCAATGCGCCATTTTTATTGATTTCGCTGCGGCCAATGAAACTTTTCCATGGAGTACGTTCTTCTATTTTTTTAGCATGCGACTCCAAATGGCTTTCAAAAGATAGAAAGAAAAAAAAATTATGTGTTAGGTTTAAGGAGCTGCGAAAACCTGCAATTACGTCAGCCATGAATAATATTGTAAGCAAGCTATAAAAATGTATGTTAAACTATAAATTTAACATTATAGAAAAGCAATAATAATTCACTATAATTTGAAATTTCGCGCCATTGTTGGTGTCTTGCAAGCTGACTGCTGTGTAACGCGAGCTAACAGCTGGCAACCACAAGAGTTGCCAGATGCAAACTATTTTCTAAGAGGCCACTGCACGTTCAGTCTACACTACATCTACATTTGAATATGTTGTAAACAAATAAAATTATTATTAATAATTATATAGAACTATAAATTACAGTTTATTATCCCCATATTTTATAAATTTAACACAACGGTTCTACCAACATGAGATTTTATGTATCTTATCACATCTTTAAAATATCTCCAAATTATACGCGTATTACAACTAGAATTTTAATAAAAGTCAAACATCTTTTAATAATACATGCATAATACATATATTTGTATATTCAATGTCGTAAATGTGTCCTATGCAGTCAGAGATCAGTTAGTTCTTTGTATATATTTTTGAAAATTACATGTATTTTGATGGTATTTCATTTTATCGTTATTCTGACGCTCGCCGAGACTGGTCACACAGCGCACAAAAATAATTTAGTACCATTAAATTTTTTGTCGCGTTAAGTTGTTCAGTTCTTTTTCATCTGTGTCGAGTTTTGTCACAAAACTTATAATTTTCGTTTATCACAACTTCCTTCCAATCGCAGTCGCGTCAGCAGCAACAAGTTTAATGTAGTGCAGACGCAGCGTTCTGTCAGTGAAAATTTTTTTGTAAATACCAAATAATTTGTGGCAGCAGCAGGCAATGCGCGCGCGCCAACGCTGCCTGCCAGTGTATATGGTTGTGTATGTGTGTTTACCTGTTGCGCCTTTTTGGCAAATAAAAAAAGAAAGGAAAGAAAATAAAATAAAATAAAAGAAGCGAGAAAACAAGCATCGTAAAAATGTGTTTGTCAAATGCAACCAAGCGAAAAAAAAACCAAATTGTTTTATTGTGTGTGTGTTTAATTATTGTGCGATAAGCTGCGTATAAAGGCTTTTAATTGTTTGCACTTCTGCGCCGAGCAAAGAAATTTGTTACAAAACAAAAGCCAACAGCAGCAACCATAACAACAAGAGCTTAAAGTCACTTTGCTTTGGACTAATGCGCAAAACGCTTTGTAAATTAATCGCAAAATATTGTGAAGAACAAAATTTTCGAGAGAAAGAAAGAAGAAAAGAAAAAATCAATAAGAGCGGCATCAGCTGCAGACAGAATTGCGTGCGCGGATCAGCTGTTATACGCACAACAACAAGAGAAACTCATGGAAATTTCCCATAGCTGCGAGAGTCTGTTGTAATACAATTGCAATACGAAATTAATTGTTCCTGTCATGCAGGCAGCAGGCTCGCTCCCTGCTTTGCGCTTCTCTCTCTCGTGGCCGCTCTTTGTATTGTGTTTTCCGTTTGCTGATCAGTTTCTGATGCGTGATCCAATTGGAAAGTTCAGAGGGGAAGTGCGCGCTTGTGCATAAAATTGATTGTAGTTGTTGTCATTGTTGTTTTTGTGGTTGTTGTTGCTGCTTTTGGTGCGTGTGTGATTTATTTGGTTGTTTAACAAAATGGCTGATAATTACCAAACAACAACAAACAACCAACTAATATGTTGCTTGTGTTATAAATTAATCTAATCAGACGTCAACGGCTCAACACCTCTTGTAAAAAAAAAAATATTGAAAAACAAAACTCCAAATAATCACAATAATTTAATTTTAATCTTTATGTACCGCCCGGAGAAAATTTAATAACACATTTTCTGATTTTAATTTCAGTGTAATCCTTAATTGTTTACATAATTCGAGCTGCATACACACATATTTTTAAAGTTTATATCTGTGTTTGTGTGTGTGTGTGTGTGTTTTTCTATGAAAAGATTTAAGTGAGCTCACAATTCAATTAATTTTTTTTTTAATGAGAAGTAATTATTAAAACAACAACAAGTAAAACGACAATAAAATTAATTATACAAATTTCCAGTTTGTGATTAAACTCAGGTTGGTTTCCTTCACTTTGTTGTTATTATTTGTCAATTTTAAAGCCATGTTGATTTATATTTATGCCTTACTTTCTTTGTGTTGATATGAGAATGCGTATTTATTTTTATATATACCCTTTTCAGTTCGTTATTCTTCTAAAAAAGATCGAGCCCAAAAATATTATTATTAAATAAGTTTATTTGACGTATAAAGCTGGGTTATTGTGATTTTTTAATACAAAAAATAATTATTAAATGTCAGCGGATAAAAAATTGCGATTTTCATCCAGATTCTGTTTAACTTAACTTAGTTCTATAAGTATTAAAACTTGACATATGTAGCTCAGATATTCTTTTTATTCAGTTTTCGCAAGTCGCGTCTAACAAAACTTATTTACTTTAATTATTTGCTTTTAACTAACCCGACTTCTGAATTCCGCTCAGTTTATTGACGTGCCGTTATCCAGTTCGCACAATTCGACTTGAGTATTTAAATGATCTGCGGCTAGTACGAAATGGAAATGTTTACATTTAGCGGGCACGAGTTGTGTGTGTGCCAATTACTGTTCCATAGGAAAATCATTATAAGCACTACATACATATATACATATATATACACATACATATATACATATACATATATATATATATATATACATATATATATATATATACATATATCTGTATCTGTATCTCTTCTTATCTAGATTGTATATTTCAGTCACATGTTTGGTTTAAAAGCAACCTAAAGCAACACGAAATGCCAATCTAGTCAGTTTATGTATAGCTCCGAGTACTCGCATAAGCCCCACAATAATATTAATATTTTTTTCTTCTCAGTTTTGTTTATCCGAACAATTAGTGGGCCATTAATTGTAAATGAGCTGCTGAAACGCACAAATTCAGCAAACTCAGCTACCTCTTTAATATTGAATTGTATATTTACATAAGCGAAACTCAAACTCAAGCTGTTATTATTTTTATACAATAGTTATTAAATTAATTCAATTAACACGACGTTTTTGTTTTTTTTTTTCGGAATTACCTATCATATTTCGGATGTAATTGTTTTATTATTATTCCAAATAGTTCTGCGGAAATAACTCAGTAATTATGTAAATATTTATGGCCATTTTGAGGTCATTTAAATATTTTATCGTCTTGTTTCTTTTTTGCCTTTCAGCGGGATTTTCCTAAGTTGAATGAACCCTCATTCGCATTTTTGGCTCGTAAATCAATATATTTGCTGTAAATATTTTGTTAAGCTTGTGAAAAATATTTATAAATTGCATACAAGCAACAAATTATATCCCAGACTTGACTTTTTGTCTCAGATTGATTTTTGTTTGTTTTCTTGAGCCAAAGTGACCAGCATTTTTGAGTTGTACCTTGCCAGCTTTAAGTTAAAAACAAACAATATTTCGCTTTTTATTGGGATACCTTATTGGATTTGAGTCGATATCAAATCTGAACATGGCTTTAAGCATTGCCAATTGTTGCCATATCATTTTATAGCTTGCTGACTTATGGAATTAGATAACTTATAGATAAATTCAATAACTATTTATTATCAAATAAAATATATAAAGTATAAAGTACATTATTTGTATACAATTTGATTTTTATTGAGTTCTACACTGTTATTGTCATCTGGTTCCACAAGGAACTATTTATTTTCTCCAAACTGCTCATTTTAGCATTAAGACTACTGATCTGGGCGAAGACGAAATCGAATTTCTTCTCGAAATGCTGCACCACAGCCTTGAACTCCTCACGCACCTTGCGAATTTCTGATATGGCATCTTGATCGCTATTCTGCGAATACTCCATGCTGGCCGAAGACTCTGTGTCAGTCAGAGATTTAAGTTGCTCTCTCTCGGGCATACGGTACATGCAGGCAATGCCATGGATATAGCTGCCCATAAAGTCGGCATCAAACTTATCGGGGGTGTACGTAATACCGCGTTCCAGTATGAGCATATCGATTACCATTCTTAGATTAAAGCAATTCCAGTTATTTGCATGTATGTAAAAGTGCGTAAGCTGCGACAAATTCCGAAAATCCTATGAATTCAAAAATGTAAAAAGTTTAGTTTTACTAAATATCGATCCATTAAAGTTGAATGTGATCAATAAGAAATTGCTTCCTTATCTTATAATAAACTATTTTAAGATAATCCGTAATCAAACTCACGTGTGGATCAATGTCGCTGATTTTGTTGTTCGACACGTTCAGTTTCCGCAAATTAGGCATATCCTCCAGTAGCTGTCGTGGCAACTGTTGCAGTCCTGTGTTGCTCAAGTCCAAACGCTCCAGCTGCGGCTTCTGCCAATCGATAGGCAGCTCCTTTAGTTGCGGATTGTCCGCCACATCCAGATGACGCAGGCGTGGCGCTCGCGACAGCGTTGCCAGCTGTCCCAACGAATTGTTGCGCAACACCAGATCCTCTAGCACCCCCGGCTCTGCAAAATACAGCTCCTGCACGCGATTGTCGCTTAAATCCACATTGGTGACAGGACCAAAAAAATTCACAATAGTAAGAGAACAATTGCGTGCCCTCAGATTGACAACTTTGATGAAAAGCACGAGCATCTCCAACGCATCATTGTGGGAAACATCCAAAAGAAGTAAATCCGGCGCTGAACGAAACACATATGCGTCCATCTTTTGCAAGTGATTCCCCGTCAAAACGACAGTCTGGAGCCGTGTGTTTTGTCTCAGCAGGCCATCTTCGATAAAGCGCAAACGATTTCCCGAAATGATTAACGTACGCAGCGCTGACAGATCGCTAAAAATATTCGTTGGCAACTCTTCCAGCTGATTGTCACTCAAATCTAGATGAATTAACTTTTGCAAACCCATTAGCGCGTTCGGATGTGGACTTCTCAGCTTGTTTTCGTTGAGGAACAGAAATTCCAGTTCGCTGGCATGACTGAAACTTCTTTCGCCCAGCTCACTGATGGCGTTGCCAGTCAGCAATAATATTTTCAATTTGTTCGCGGCACGAAAACCTTCCCTGCCAACGTGTTGCATGCCGCAGTCCCTCATGTCCACTTCACTGAGCAGCGGCAGCTCGTAGAACAAATGTCGCGGAAAATTGATAAACGTTGAGTTTTCCATGATCAGTGTGCCCAGTGGCTGAGTGTCGCCCAGCTCATAGGTGGCACCATCTGGCGCAATACGAACCTGCGTTGGCAGCGAAAAGGACGCAATTTTATCGATCTCATCAAATCTAAAGCCCCTGCAGCGAACAATGCCAAGTTTCAGATCGCAATTCTGCTCCAGATTATTAATATACACCAGGCTTTTATCGTTGTTCGGTTGTGTTGGGGTTTCGGGCGATGTCAGCGTTGATATGGAGTCAATCGCCATCTCTCTGCTTATATCCGACACATCTTCGGTTTCACATTGGGCTGTTGCCACTAGGTGCAGCAGCATACAGATGATGCGTGTAAGGCCTTGATTTCGAACTGGGGCTCTCATGGCGTATGCGTGTTTCAAGCTAGGCGTTTCACTGACAACTGAAAATACGATCATCATCGATAAGCACCGCATGCCAGCAGTTAATGTAGTCTAACTGCGGCATGCTCATCAGTTCTATATAATCATTTGTTCTATTCATGGTGTTTTGATTTTGAAAAAAAATAATAAAAAAAATAAATAAAAAATACGTTAAAAGAATTCACAATAAACAAGTCCTAATTTTAATACTCTTTCCTGTGAAATAGGTAAACATGATTAGCAGACTTTATTAAAAATTTGTCAATCAGTTAAACCAATAATTCTCATAATTGCACTTTTGACTTGCTTTCGTGTCAACGCTCACAAGTCATATACATGAACATCAATAAATATTTCATTATATTTGTTATAGAATTCTTTGTATTAATTTATGTGATATCTCAAAGAGCCAAATAATATAATTTAATTTTGCCAAATCAGCGCGAATTTATGAGGCATTCGTTATGATACACTTCATGGGCCCATCTGTCATTTAGAGCACAATAAAAAAATCCCAAATACAATTCGAGTAAAAGCTTTATTATTCTGATTACATATAGAAGCCATATAATCTATTTTTCTGTTTCATTATGTGTCATCATTTTGACATATGTATTATAATTTTGCGATATTTGTTTTTTGCTATTGTTGCTTTTGCTGGAGACAACAACCAGCTAATTAAAGCCACACATCCGCACCGCATCAGCTCGGCTAGAAATGCCTTTACTGCGACAATGTCGGCGTTTTATATAATTCCAATAATTTACTCTTTACAGAACGCTGCACGCATTTATGTATATATAGCGTTTTGTCACAGCCATATTTGAGTCTTTATATGGAAAACGCGAAGCGAGAAAAACGCTTTGTCGATGATCCAACTTAACCTGCATACGGCGATTACCTTTACTTTTCAAATTACGCAGCACTGTCGGGCTTATCAGTTCTATATTTATATATATATATTTATATATATAAAGTATATACATATATATAAAGTATATACAAACATACATTTAGTTTATTGCTGTATTCTCGCTTGTGTTTACCTTGCGCTTTCTGGTAAAAACAAATCATATTTAGCTGATAAGGCAGCAGACATCTGGGGAGGTCGATCGTACTCAAACAAACATTATAAGTAAGAAAAATGAATGGTGTTACGAGTTCAGAATTAAAGCATTTGAAAGTCAAAACTCTAAAGTTAAATATAATTTTTAATAAATGATATCGGAGCAGTTTTATTGGTGGATATAAATAATATGTTATTGCTTCTACCTTGTCAGCTCAATATTCTGGCTAGCAAGATATATAATACTATTTTTGGTTTTTTTGTGTTATTCTCCAATTTATAAGTCCGTATTTCCAGAAATATCGTATGTTTTATAGCCAAGTCACCTTCAAATATCTCTTCCTTATCTTGCTTTCCTTATTGCATATCTAAATTGTTGAAATATTTACTTCTAATTAAATTATATACTGAGAAATATATATGTGTGACAAATTTAAAATTCATATTACGAACAATTTGAGTGCATTGTGTAGAGAGCATTTCGAAATTCCAATAAGACAAAATCTCATTGTTGTTTGAATCAATGTTTATGGATGATTTGCAACACTTTACATTATTTATTAGTGCAATAAAAATAAATTAATGTTTTATAAAATTTACGTTTATAATTCATTTGGCATAAAATTTTTAGAGCATTTCACAAACATCTTGATAAACAAAAGTTGTGAAAAACAATTTCACGCCTTGTTTTGCCTCCGTTAATATTGTTTATATATTTTCATATATATGCATCTATTTATACATATATTTATTTATATGCATATTGTGTGGTTGTGTATTGTTTGGCATTTGTTCAACAAATTATGAGCGGCAGTTGCCGTCTTTTTGCCCTTACAGCCGCGTCTATTTCTCGTCATTTTTGGACTGCGGCCTACAGGTGTGAAATATATATAAACAAAAGTTTCCATCATGTCGAAAATTTGGTGAGCAATAGCAAAAAAAAAATACCCACAGAAAAAATATAAATCAAATAATGAACATGACTAATTAATGTGCATTATTTTGAATTTCTACTCAAAGAAGTAAAAAATCAAAAACAAATAAATAAGCATTATACTGTCTTAGTGAAACACGTTCGACCTGCTTTCCAGCCACTCAAAATAGCTTTTACAGTGCTTACCAAAAGACAATGGCTAACACAAAAATTAAACAAACAAATTCAAAGTAAAGCACAAATAATTTATATGCAAACAAATTTCATTTGTGGCCGGCATCTAATTAACTTTTGCTAACAGTTTCCTGGCCAACACGATAAAAATATTGAATAACAATATTTGCATTTTGAATATAAAATCGTTGGCGAACGGGGAGAGGTGGGGTTTGGTATTAGCAGAGTCTTGATAAATACAAAGCAAGTATTTGTTTTAGTCAAATTGTATTTATCTTTTGATATATTTATTGCCACTTACACTGTGAAACTCTTGATATGCACATGCGTTTACTCGTGTCTTATGCCTATTGAAATATATAAATATATATATATATATGGTACATGTCTATATAGATAAGATATAGATATAGAGTGTGATACGTTTTTTTTTTGTTTTTTTTTTTTTTTTTGCTGCCGCTTTGCCCTCTTGTTGGCTGACAATTGGAACGGCATGACTTCGTTTAGCGATAAATTTGTTTGTCGTCGGTTTTTGCAATTCAATTTGCCGCCAATTACTTTGCATACACAGCAGAACAATCCCATCCACCCTTCCAGCTTTGCACCCCCTATGCTATATGTGCTAGGGACTTTGTGCCCGAGTCTTTTCTTAGTGAAAATATTCTGTTGTGTTTAATTTAAATCAAATTTGCCTCAATAGTTATGCTGTGTAAACAAATGTCATATGAAACTCAAACACAAAAATATTTTATGTAGATTCCATACAGTTGTCTGCCAGACAATCAGTCAAACACGTCTCCTTGAAGCACAAAAAATGCAAAATGTGACGCTTTATGGCGATTTCATTTATATGGCACATATTATTTTATTGGCTCCATCGCCAAATGCAAAAATGTGTGACAAAATCCAATTTAACTATGAACTGCACTTAATTTTAGATATACTATATATAATATAATATAAGTATACGTAAATTTTAATTGTCCCATTTATCTCATAGCTCACTTTATTCAGCGATAGTATTTTTAGTGTGTTCCTAAAATGCTTTTAGTTTTTTTTTTCAATAACTTCAAATAGTTTTTTAGTTATAAATTATTATTAATGTGTGTGACAAATTTCTATTTAACTATGAAGTTCAGTTAATTTCGATAATTTGTGTTTATTAATAGTATTTTAACTTTTTCTTTATAGTTTTATAGAAGTCAAAAAGTATCGAGAAAAACTTTAACCAATTGTTAAACGATCACCCTTAATATAACTAATAGTTTTGTTCTCAACCTTTAATAGTGTACATATAAATTGAGTGTGTGATTTTTTTTTTGCGATGAAGTTAAGTGAAATATTTAAATTTTGTATTACTCAGAAGTAACTGAATTGATAGTCTTAAATTGATTATTCGTGGACTGAGTGAAATCCCTTCTTCTAAATAGTGGTTTGTTAAATTTATTATCACTAGTTTAATTGTATGGTATCTATGTTTAATTCAAAGTCCAAGTCTAGAGAAAACCACAATATTATTTCCAGTAAGTCAGTCAAATTATTGCCATTATCAATTCAAAGCAAGCCCATATTGAATTACAAACACAATTACCGACTTCTTCACATAATAACCATATCTCTCTGCTTCGAGCTTATCGAAATAATGTTATCCAAGCTGACCACTGAACTTGGCCCACATAACATGACGTAGGAGAGCGAGAGAGAGACAAAGAAAGAGAGGAAAAAAGAGTGGCACCAAAACATAATTGATTATTTTTGGCATGCTCCATCTCTGAGCACTATACTCGGAACGTGCTTATCGTTGGGGGCTGTGCCCAAAATGAGTGTTGTGTGGAACTAAATGTGACAAACATTCATTTGGCACATTCATAAATATTTTTATTAGCCATTTGGGTTTTTTTTTTCGACAAAACAGTCGGTCGGCATTTTTCTAACGTTCTTGCATAAGGTGACCGGCAAATGTGTCCATTAAAATCACGACTATATAAATTATTAACGAACTTTGGACACACTTCAAGTATGCACATGTTCTTAAACGATCTGTTATTAAAAAAACAAATAGCAATGACTAATCACATATTGTGTAAGACAATTCTATATTGGTCTAATAACCTTAATAAAGTTTAGCTAAAATTTGAACAAATTTATTTTTAATATGGTCTGTTGGTTTTTTTAAATTTAATGAACACAATTTTCTACTCAGCGCACCGAAATAAAATTCAATTAATCTTAAAAAAAAATGTGACTAAGGTAATAACTTATAATGTTTTTGCCTTAGTATTTCTTGGTGTTTTTTTTGGATAAATTCTGCTAATTTGTCTAATAAATTATTGCATCAACAATTAAGCCGTCAATTCTTATTCGATTTGCTTTCGATAAACCACATTTTATGGCTATATTAATGGGGTATTTTCTTTCATAGTTATTTAAATATTTGCGTAACTAGCTTAATTAAAAAGTTGTTAGGCCCAGTTGTATTTTTTCAATATATTTGGTTGTTTGTTGTTTCTATACCAGTTTTGTTTCTAGTATTATTTGGTTGGTCGTCTAACTTGAATCTTTGTTATGATGCCGATTGATTCGATATTAAAAAGACTGATCAAATCGTTGACACAGTTCAGTTGCGGAACCATTTATCTAGCGTGGAGATGTCAACAAAAAAAGCCCAAATTTACCTCCTGTTGTGGCTGATGCTCAACAGCTGTGAGGCGAGTCCTAAACACGTGTCTATTAAAACGCTTCAGTGTACCAAGAATCTTTGTGAGGATCTCAACTATCCACTCGAAACGGAAGTTGCATATTTTACGAAAGAAATCGCTAAGAAATTGGATTACTATGCGGATTTAGTGCTACGCAATTCGAATTTAAATCAATTTCCATTGAATGTGTTTAAGTCCTTAGACAAACTGTCGCATTTTGATGTCCAGAATTGTCAAGTGCAACACGTGGCATCCGAGTGCTTTGAAGGCGCTGCAAAGCTCAAGATTTTGCAACTGGCTGACAATTTAGTAGAGACTATCGATGCCTCAACCTTTGCATTGGCAACCGAGCTGGAGATATTGGATTTAGGCCATAATAAACTGCAACGACTGCCAGCAAAAGCTTTTGCTGCTCTGGCCAAACTCCAGCAAGTCAATCTTGACCATAATCAATTAACTGATCTGCCTGCTCAACTATTTGCCCATCAGCTTGTGTTGCAACTGTTCTCGGCACGTGGCAATCGCTTAAAGCTCATTGCAGTCAATGCCTTTCCAGCCGTGCAACATCTTATTATCTCTGATAATCCCCAGCTGAAGAGACTGCATCTGGCTGGCAATATACGCATACTTCAGGCAGACAATTGCCATTTACAAAGCCTGGCATTTGACCAACCTGAGCAGCTGCAACAACTGCTGCTCAGCAATTCTCAGCTACAAAATCTGAATTTTTTGCATAATGCCAGCAATCTGCTTGACTTGGATTTAACAGGCCTGGACAAGCTGCCTGACATGCCCAAACCTTGGCCCGCCCAGCACTTGGAACGTTTAAGCATCTCCTTTCCAAACTCCTCAAATTGGCAACTTCAAACCTTATCCGAGTTAACCCATCTTAAGGTGCTGGACATATGGCACGATCAGCAGCGGGAGATTTATATTAAAGAAGACATTGGACAACTCAATAATCACAATATAAATGCCAACGTTGGAATATGTGCACAATTGGAATTATTGATGGGAGACTACACATTACCCAAACATGTCAGCGTACTTGATATGGACTATCCTGAGAAGTTTACCATGGAGTGTCCAGGCGTTGAGTTGTCGGAGCCCGAGGAGCTGCTGTGGTTTGATACTGATTTCGATAGCGTCAAATAGCATTGAGTGTCTAAACAAGCTGGCTAAATAAATGTTGTTGACAAATTTTGTTAAATATTGACTTTTTTCGAATCAATCGTTTATGAATTCCAGTTTTGCGATTAGCTTAACTTAAAGTTTACTCAAAATGAATATTGAATGATATATTCAATGATCGTTTCTGGTCATCATTGCTCTTCTAAAGATCGCATTAGATGCTTGGAATAAATCTCATTAGGTATGAGTAAAGTTAACTGAAAAACGAGCAACGATCACAGCAATTGTTGCACATTACATTTATTTATTATTAGTATAATTTTCTCTTGTCATTCATCTCGTGTCTCATCTCGGCAATCATTGGCGACGCTTGTCAAGTGCATCGATCTTGGCCTAAACCAGTTTGACGGCTCGACTGAACAGCTGATGTCGCATTTCGTTGACCACTTTATTAGCGAGTGCTCATTGGACTACAGGTGCTGTTTTTCAAAATCTACACAATACAATATCAATAATATCAACATCAACAACAACAATAACAAGAACAGTGATATTGAGGTGAGTCGTCTTAGTAGCCCTCTCGGAGCTTTAATTTGGCATCGGACAAATTGACGCCTGTTGAGGGAACATTTGGTGCAGTTGTGATTTGAGAGGGTTGCTCTTGTTGTTGTTGTTGTTGTTGTGGCTTTGTTAATGTCTGCTGATTGGCCACCTTGTTCGACTCCTTGATGATCTTTGGCGGCATGGTTACGTCCAGACTGTCTGAATCCTTAAAGAACAAATAGCCAGACGACATCAGACCAATCAATGAGAACGTAATACATATCCAACGTATTGCGGCATTGATCTTGAGACCCCTATTGTTGTTGCAAGTAAAAATTGATTAAATTTCTGTTTGCAATTCTCAGTTGGTTTTTACTCACAGAAAAAGTGTATATTTAACCATATTGGTGTAGGTTTTGTTCAGCTGCACACCCTCCTCCACCCAGAATCCGGGCAATATTACCTTCGGCTGATGCTTCAACATCTCAACGCCCTCCACTGGCT
The DNA here is from genome assembly GCA_035042365.1 of Drosophila dives. NCBI lineage: Eukaryota > Metazoa > Arthropoda > Insecta > Diptera > Drosophilidae > Drosophila > Drosophila dives. The sequence continues at coordinate 2,140,216 of JAWNLJ010000438.1, forward strand.
CCAAGTCATAATTGAACTGAAGTCGCTTGGCCGCCTGAAACGGTGTGCCGGACATCTGCCAAGTAAAATATAAGTGTTTTAGACCGACTAATCAACACACTAATCTTAACAGCTTAATAATTATGATTCTTTCTTCAACTAAGATACCTATCTTAAGAGCACCCTTAACATACCAGCTCAAAGTCAATAAACACTTCATGCAGCTTCTGGTTTGGAGCCAAGCCATCCACATCCTGCAACAGCTTCGGATCGCCATTGTAGAAATGTGGCATAGAGGCAATCAGTGGAGCACCCAAACAGCGTTGCAGATTCATGGTGCCCTTAAGTGGGCAAGTATTCAAATCCTCGGGATCATCGCAATAACAATGCAGTTTCTCATCCATACGTATGTCGCCTAAATCTAAGGTATATCTGAGTGCAGGCATGCCATGATATGATGACTTGTGTTTATAGACAGCGCCCAGGGAACGACAAATGTCTGGTGTAAAGGCCCACAAGCCAGCATCTCGTTTGAGGCCAGGCGGAAAGACGGTCGAATCGGTGCCCACAAAACGATTGCATTCATCGCCCTCCCAAACGTCCATCTCCGGTTCACCGGCAAACTTGACGATCATGCCCAGTTTTTTGTTGTTCTTGACGCCGCGGCAGACGGTGAAGCGGCCACTATCCGAGTGATTATTCTGGGGAATTGAGAGGATATTAAAAGCAGGCATGCAGTGAAAGATACATTAAATTGAAGCGCTTCTTTGTTAAATACATGAGTAATTTGGAATATATATATATAGCAGCTTGAAATTGAAATCCATGCTCAAGAAAAAAACTTACTTTATTTTATTTATTGAGTTATAATTAATATCACTCACTTGACCCATAAATGAGAACACAAAGTGCGTCTGGTTGACCTGCTTGACCTCTTTCAACTCGCCCGTGTAAAAAACCGAGCACAAAGCCTTGGCGGCAAACTCCTCCGACGAGCAATCGATATAGAAACCACGGAAAAATATATCCATAAATTTGCCAGTCAAAAATGCTTTGGCATCCGGAAAGACAATCGTAATCGCCTTGGCAAACAGCTCCATCATAGCCGCCCGCTCACGTTGCACCACAACCCCACCACCCTGTCGAAGTCAAATAAAAAAAAGAAAAAAGGTTATAAACACAGGACGGATTAGTCCGATCGCCGAACATATGATCAATAGTTATCTAATTTCCACATGTTTAGCACATAAAAACCTAAACTGTCTCGCTTGCCACCCGTAACTTTGTTGCACTCATTAGGATAAATAGACTTGCACTGGGAGGGGTCATTAATTTATTATCTTCAAGTTTTTTTTTTTTGTGTCAGCAATTTACTGTCTAACTTATGATTTTTACAGCGATAATTCAATTTTGACATTGTGGGAATATAAGTTAAGTAATTTGCATAATTTACAAGGTTTTTGTTGTCTAGCAATGAAGTACGGGGTTTTTTTTTTGTTTTAAGTAAATTTCATTGTAAATATGTACATATGTGAACTATGTACAGACTCTTAATGAAAACTCAATTATGGTTTCTATGAATTTTAAGTTGATATATGGGTATTGTAAAGGTCTGCCTAAAAAACTTGAATTAAGTTAAAAATTATTTTAAAAAACGTTATAAATGAATTTTTTTTTTAATAGCATTCATATTTTAATCATTAAAAAAAAACTATTCAACAGCTATAACACATTATTATATAATTTTAATATATATGCCTTCACTAGAGGAAATACGCACTTTATTTGCTAAATATTTTAACTGGACTCCCCTTCAAATTATATTCCAATCAGATTGACAAATAAGCTATAGATTTCATTAAATATTTAACGCTTATGAAAGTGAAGGCTTACCTGTATCAATGGATGTGGCATGGTAACCATTTCCTCACCCGTTAGCGGCCTCGATGCCTCCTCATTGAAGATGAATGTGTTGCGCATGTTAAAGGAAACCGTATCCTCAACGACATCGTCCACCAAATCGTATTTATCCTTCCACTCACTGTGATAACATAACAAGCTCAACTTTAGAAGCAACACTTTAAACAGATAATATATATATATAAATTTAACGCACTCGAAGACAAACGGTCCGATTTCTTCCACACGTGGCTTGCCGCCCTTGGCGACCTCGTCGGGATTGGTCAAATTGAATATGTAGATGTAAAAATGCAAGGGAAATGGCGTCTGACTCCAAAGATCACGTATATCCGTGCCTGGCTTGAGTGTAACTTGCTGTAAATATGCAAAACAGTTCCGTTTTATGCTTTACAAAAAAACACACAAAAAACTTTAAAAAACACCTTTGATATCATAAATTTCAAGATTATTGGAAATAGAACCCAGCCAAATATAATGCCAAATAGCAAAGTGCCACCGGATGCCGCTAATAATTTATTGCGATGCACCTGCATCTTGTGTTGACTAGCTTCAAGATTTCAAGTATTTGGTTATTTATTTTTGATCGCTTATTGCGATGCAACTCGTTCACTGTTGCCGCACTACTAACAACTGACAACTGGCAACTACCAACTGCAAACTGAATTAAAAACGGCCCAAACAACCGCCTGGGCTCTAAAGTCTGATTCCACCACAAGGCTTACGTGCGAATTTCGCTCTGAACGCATATGGCAACTGTCGTTAATAACTTACTCCGCCGCCCTCACAATCATCCCAGTGCCCGCTATTCAATTATATACTTAAGCTTGGTATTGCAAATACAATTGGAGAATAAAATTGTTATCAGAGGTGGGTATTTGTGAGAATATTACAAGCTGCGAATCCCTTGCCAATATTACACTGCAATAATAATCGCTGGCAAAATTGCATTGAGTATGAAATCAATAACTTTTCACATCGCTATGATGATGGTTAAATATTTTATGTAAACAATTCTTATAGATGATATGTGAGAACTTTTACATGCTGCTTAAGTATAATAAATTGCTAAATGAATACGAATTTCAAAAAGCTATTTTAAGTAGGAAAAATACCTATAGCATATACAAAATTACAATTATAATTTCCTCCTATTATTATTATCATTATTCACTATTTGAAACTTTGTAGAGAGCATCTGTAATTCGCGCAGTGCCTTCACTTCAATTCTATCAATTTAATTTGTATGACTTGGCGCCAGCACTTCGAATTATTTATACACTAAATGCATCTAAAGTTCCAGCTGAACTGGTTCAACTGTTGTTCTTACCAGAAACTAAATAAAGCCAAATTGATGATAGATATTAGGAAATGATCTAACGCTTAGAAAAATCAGTTGAATGAACTGCGCATCAAATCAAAATGAGTATCAATCAATTTAAAGCGATTTGCATTACGTACAACTTTGGTAATAATAACGATAACGATAACGACTGCTTACCAAACAAGGCAGCTGAGGACTATAATCGAGTTTCATTCGTGCGTATCGCTAGAATTTATTATATAATTATATATATATATTTATAATTGTGTATATGAATGTGGGTTATGATAGAGGTGGGATTGAATGGGTTGCAACAGCCAACTTTTTATGCCGCACTGCGCGAAGATCGCACGACTTTGAAATTGTCAAAGGGGCAAGGTTAAATAATAGAAAACGCATTTGACATTTGACGAGGAAAACTTAAATCAATTGCAATTAGCAATGCGGCACCTGGCGAATATTCCATAATAATTATACTTATTAATATATACATAAATGTACCTTGGCAAAGGGAGGCTAATTGCAGGCTAAATTAAATACTCTAAATAACTTTAAATATAGCAATTATCGACTTACATTATTTAAAAGACAATCCTAAACAATCATTTGAATTAGTTGTGGAAAAGGCCCTGTCGATGATACAATGCGTAATACTTATTAATAGTTTTATGAATGACTGCATTTAGTTTTACTAAGAAAAATATAATTTTTGTAGACTTGTATAATTAAATTGAGCAACAGTATTTAACAGGCAAATAATATCTTGATCAGCATCAGCAACTGAGTCGATTTACCCATGTACATCGTTTTGTCTATATCAACAATTAGATTTTAGAGACTATAACATATCGAGACCTCAAATTTGGAAATCAAGTTTTATTTATTGAATTGATAGCTGCATTCGCTTTGAAAATTTGTTTATATAAAACATATTTGCATATTAAAAAAAAATGTATATATATATATATATATAGAAGCTGGGTTCAATGTATTTACTAGCAAAGCTATCTTAACTTGTTGAATCAAGCTATATCTTAACTTTTCATTACATTACATATATATTAATATATTTATAAAGTAAGTGCAGTTAAAGTTGCCAAACTGCTTTTCATCAAAGCCTCGCTCTTTATTCGAGCCCTTTGGCAGTCATTGCTGAAATGATTTTCAGCGCTCGACTCAGTTGAGAGCATATTATAGCAAGCTGCACCAGACTCTGTCTACATGTGTTACATCATACATAGATTTGTTGGCACCTTGGCCGTTACGCCCCAAGACCATTTAAGAAGGTGAAACGTGTAGTTTGTAAGGGGCTTGGTTGTCGTTAAATTGTTGCTCGGCAACATAAACAGAAATCGAAACTGCATAAGACATGAAAACCAAACAACGAAAACGAAACCCACCAGACGATAGCAAACAAGGCAAAGCAAACACGTGACGCTGACTTAGCGGAGCAAATGAGTGCTCTGCTCGAGCAGCACATATCTTTTCAAGTGACACATAAAAACGAGTTGAGTGAAAACAATAAAAAAAAAACAACAACAAGAACAAAAGAAGTAAAAACGACAAAATAAATGCAAATGCGCTTGACAACAGAGACCCAAAGTTGTAGGCAAAACTCTCAGTCGCAGTCGCTGGTGCAGTTGCTGGCGCAGTCGCTGGCGCAGTCGCTAGCGCTGTCGATGGCGCAGTCGCAGTTTCAGATCCGGCCTCTGTTATTATTTGCTGTCGATTGGTGAGCAGCAGCTGACTTTGTAACTGCTTCCCTGGCATTTTAAACAAAAACAAAAACCCGCACATTAGTTATCAAAGCGTTCTCTTCTTACTCAATTAAATATACATATGCATCTACATACAAACTTATATATATGTAATGCCTTCAAAAGATTACAATTGAAATATTTCTTGCTGCTTAGCTATGAAATCACTTGTGACGAAAACATTTAGTCAAATAATACAAATTTCTTGAGTGGGAACGACTGAAAACCAAACGATTGAGCAACGTATATAACAATTATGTCGAGAGGATTGTAGTGCATTGAAGTATATATATATATATATATATATATATATATATATATATATAGGACTTATTACGTTCTGGTTATTATTGATATTAAAGTAAAATTATGAGATTAACAAAGGAAATCTACGACTTTATAATTAACGACTTAATTCCTTGACGCACCGACATCTTTATAACTTAAGGCATAGCTGAACACTTCATCCGTCTTTTTATAAACGACTTTAACGCTGCGCTTCTAAAACTCTTCTTCGATATAAATGTCTAATTTATCGTTACATATATAATCTTGACCAATATCATGTCGAAATTCAAATATCTGTCTTTTTCTATGTAAGCTAGTTCATCAGTTTTTAAGTTATCTCTATGACCCAATCAGACAGCTTTGTAATATTATTGTAAATTGCGTGTTTCTGCATTGCGTCCTATTAAATCTACTGTGCCCAAATGATAAAATCTAATTTTTGTACAATTTATTCTACACAAATTCAGCCATCTTATCTTGTTAAGCTGTCATAATTTTGACAGAAAACTATCAGCAACATTCTTTAGTTTTTTTTTTGCGATATTTGCTTGATTTGGGTCTTCAATTGTGTGTTGCATAACATAATCGTTCTTTCATGTTGTGTTTTTCTCTATTCAAACTAACTAAATTAAATTTACTTTCATCATCAGCTCATGTTGCCTTGAGTCTGTGTGTTTAAATCTGCTTATTCACTTACAACTTGCCAAGCTGTCGGCACTTTTTATGCCAATTAACAATAACTTCTACAGACGCCTACTAATTTCTTCATTACTCTGCTAATTTATATATATTTGCTTTTGGCATTTACAATGCTGCCGCATTGTTAAATCTGAGATAAGCCCAAAGAAAATAGACATAATTTGTAGTCATATATTTTTGCCATATAGTCCCCCTCTCTCTGCCCTGTCTTTCCCATTGGTCAGGCACTTTAATTAATTGATTTTGAGTTGTTGCTTTTATTTTTTTTGTGTGTGTTATATCGTGTGACAGTCATTAATTGATTACTTCTACGTGTGTCGTTCACAAACGCGCCTGAATCTGCTGACATTTGGTATCAATTCAAGTGAATCATTTAATTCACTTTGAACTTTTCGAACAGACACTCAGCAGTTGCATAAGTTCTGCTTCAGCTTCGAGTCTTACATCACTTTCAGCCCACTCACAAGTCGTGTGTGTTTTACAGACTCAAAGCAAACCGCATTTGTTTATATTTTATATTTTTTATATTTTACACATTTTTATCTAATTGTCATTTGCATTGCATTTCGCTAGAGTTAATCTATCATATTTTTTTAATTATATTGTGTAACTTGCTTCATCAAAAACTCATCCTAATAAATACATTTATTTTATATTTTTTTATTGAACGACCACCAAATATAAAATTAGAAAATAAATGAAATTTGAATGTCATGCATTTAAAAAATATTTTGCTTGGCTAGACTCAGTTTTTGTACTGCTCTGCTCAATTGGAGAGTTATTTTAATTACGTGACTGCAATAATTTATTGCCAGCATTTCAATGTTATCAATATGCAAACAAAGTTTAAATACTTTGAATTATGCATAGCCTTTGAAATTGAGCTGAAATAGTTTACAACACGAACTGTGTAGGTGCTAGAGAAACTGACAAAAGGCCAAACAGAAAACACGTACATTTATTTTATTTAAACTTCTGAATCGACCCATATTGTTGTTAATTAATGTTCATTTACTGACTTTGTGAAGAATTTAAATAAGTTTCTTAAGTTTTACACAAATTGAAGAAGCTGTAAAGTGTACAATTTAAAATAATTTGTAAATGAATTACTTTCTGACTTGTTAATTACGTTTTTTTTGCTAAACATTCACAAACATTTCAATTAATATCAGAGGCTCAACAATCTCTTCTAGTTTCAAGTATGACTGCATTTTCAAAGAGTGCCCCAGCTTGAAGCACAAAGCATGCTATTTAATTTATGCAGGAAATATGGAAAATGTTGAGTTAAATTGAGTTGAAAGACGCCAGTTTGTCTGGCCCGAAGCCAAGCCAAGCCGGGCCGGCGTATTGCACAAGTCTCTAGATGAACGTCATTGATTAATAGCCAGATAGCTAAATGCAACGAGTCGAAAGCTGTTACATGTTGTTCGATTTGTGGCTCATGCAATTGTTAATGACTTATAATTGAAAGCCAACAACAGCTGTCCATATTACTACAATATGTGGCTGCAACTAGAGATGCAATCATTTTAACCACGAACACGAGACGAGTGCAGCATTCACTTCGATATTCGATTTTGTTTAGACTTAAAACCATAAAAATAAATTAGCAAAAGTTGTAAATATTTTTACTATTGATTTATTGGCGTTTTTATATGGTTTGTAATTAATATACAGCAACTGCTCTTCATAATTAAGATTAACGCGAAAAATGCAATCAGTTCGACACGAACTTGAAATTAGTATGTCAATATTATAATAATATATATGAGATAAAATATATTGACTTATTAGCGTTGCTCTATTTAACAAGTAGCAAGCCCTTGTTTAAATACCCTTAAAAACTTTTTAAGTGGGGCATATAAATATTTATATAATTTATTTGTTCGCTTGGAAACATGACACGTGATCATCGCTAACTAAAACTTAAACTTAAAACTTAACTTACAGATTCGGTTTGCAGTTGAAATTGCACTTTGCTTTCCAGTTCTCTGAAGTGTGCACTTGTGTGTGTGTGTTTGTGTGTGTGTGAATTGTTGTTCGAGTTTTCGGAAAATCAAGTGACGCATAGCCGTAGATGTCTGTTAAAGTTAACGCTTAAATTATTCATTTCCCTCGATTGGGCTTTGACTTGAATCATGACCACAGAAACTATTGTAAAATACCGCAAACCTGAGCCAAGCCCTGCCCCCCAACAACAACGTCCCTCTTAATTTAATATGCGGAAAACAAATGAAAGGTAAACGGTTTGACTAATTGCCAGTAATTGCTGGGCGTATCGCTTGCATTTGATATGCCCAACTGTGGTTTTCGCTTGTAATAATACATATTTTAAATATTCAACTCCTCAAGAATAAACATAACATTGCACGACAGGTGATGGATTAATATATATAATTAACTATATAAATACATATATATACATCGTATAAAGGGGGGCTTCACATTTGACATTTATTCATTTATGAAACGTTTAATGTCGATTTGAATATTTAGTTTAGAGCTGAGCACATTGAAAATGCTTTGTTGGAATGTGTTTTGTCTGTTAATTTATTAATTAATGGAAAATAAGCGTATTTAAATGTCTCGCAGCATTAACCCAAGTGTTGTTGTGCAATCTCCCTAAACAAAAGCGAAATTCTCATCAGGAATTTCTGACTCACTGCGTATGCTAGCTAAATAGCAATGTTTATATATTTTGGATTGTTAGTTGGGAAATACGTGTCTGTATGTATGTAAATATATATGTGTGTTTGCCATATGCCAGCATTTTCCTCCATATTCCTCCTTTTGTTGCTTTCTTGGGGCATTTGTTGTTTCTTGTTTTTGACGACGCGTAAATAATTAAATTAGCTTTGTTAGCGTTTTGTTTTGCTCATTCAGCCCATGCAGCGATATACATATAAATGTTTGGCTGCGCTTGTTTTTTTTTTCTTCGGCTACTGTTTAGATTCAATGGCGAATGAGCGGTTCAAACTGGTCCCAATTAAGAAATTCAAAAAAAAAAAACCAAAAAAATTACAGAAACAGAAGCACAAAATCGCATTTTCCAAATGTTTTAATGCCGTTTGTTTCTCGACCTTCACCTCGTGCTACACATTTTTTTTTTTTTTTTTTTTTAGCTTTGCCAGCTACAAAAGTATTTCAAAATTTGACAAGTTTTGATGTTGCTTGTTTTGTGGTTTGTTCGCTGAGGCAGGCGGTAAATTAATATTTATGAAGCACTTAGAATCATTTTTAAATAAATTAAAAACTGAACATATGCAATACATATGTTGTTGTAGTGCTTACAAGTTTTGAAAATATATACCAAAAAAATTCTATATGTAGAATTTGTAAATAGTCTTCCTAGTTATTTGGTTTTAGTTCTTTGACCGATCTTTAGCACTAAACAGACTATATACAAAATAGAAAATAAAATTTAAGTAAATTTGAAATAGATTTACTTTTTATCAGCTTAACTTTCCATCAGTTTTGTAACGGTCGACTATTTAACTATTAACGCATATTTAAAGAATTCATGCTAGAAATCTACTTTCATATTTGTTAAGCTAAAATTGTAATTTATAGTTCTGTTTTTTAACAACATTGTTTTAAAAGATGTCTCATTGCCTCAAAATGCGAAATAGTTTGTTCGAAACTATCTTTGTATGACCGTCGAGAAACAAAGAATATTGCATGTCGAAACAATGAAACCCGGTTTTAGATTTTAACCATGCATTTTGTAGGCTGCGGTTACAACTATTAAATCACCGCAGATCAGGCAAAAAACTAAAAAATTGCAAATCGTACACAAAAATACATTCGCACACATTAAATGGTATACACGATCCGCACCCATTCATTAGATCACGGTCTGAGATCAAACCTGAGGAATTTTTTTTTTGTCGATTTGACGCCTTAATGTGTTATCCGCTTAGTGAGCTTTAGCACATCTGAGACAACCTTTTTATATTAATTAAATCCCATTAAAAACGGGTAAAAAAAAGGTATAATAGTTTTGTGCTAATGTAATATGTAATAATAATAATAATATGTAATATATACAATAAAGGTAAATCCGGCGTAGATCAAGTTTGACTACAGAAACATTTAGATTTGCTGCAGCAAAAGATTACACAGTTTTAAAGGCTGAATCTTCTTATAAATAAAGAATAAACAAATGAATATTGTCAATTAACTGCACAAATCATCAAGATCGGATAAGAAACAGCCAAATTACAGTTGGAAATTTATTATCATATTGATCTCATTTCTACCAACAGACCCAAGCATTTTCTGTGTGCATAAATATGCCAATGCATTTGTGAGAAAGAGATGGCATGATAATCGATGCGCGCGTAAATATGTTTTTGTGTGTATTCTGCAGAGCCCCGTTAACTACAATTGCGCCTGTACGTTTGTATGTATGTATTTATGTATATGCATATATTGCTAACCAGCCAATTAGGGATCAGTTTGGGCTTGTAAATAAAAACTTTGCCTGTTTACAATTGGGTACAAAACTTTTTAAAGCCAATAAATGTAGAACATATTTAACAGCTGGGTTCTGGGTATATTGTAGACGAGCTCACTCCCCTACAGCATTCTTACTTGTTCTTATCTCAAATGCAGCTTACCCATCTTTCCCCTCACTCTCTCTCTCTCTCTCTCTCTCTGAGTCTCCCTTTGTCTCTCTGCGCTTTCTCATGTCAACACAAACGAAAGTTGAAGGCTACAAAACTCGAATGTAGTCGCTCAAAATACGAATTTGCCAATTCTTTTACAGATTCCAAGCACCAAACTAATGTCGCTCCTCATGTAATCAATTGCATAACGAACTGAGTGAAATTTGGAGAGCAGCAGTCGTAAAAGGGAATTAAAACCAAGAGGAGCAAAGCTAGAAACATCCAAAGAAGGCCTCAGCCCAAAAGCAAATCGCAAATGGCCACAAATTGTGACTACAACAACGAGGATAATGTTAAACAGCAGCCGGTCACAAAATCAGATGCAGCAGCAGCCACGACAACAACAAGCCAGACCAGCGCCACTTCAAATGCCTCCTCGATGAGTGAGCACAGGGAGAAGCAGAATGGCGGCAAGTTGGAGTTTGAGTTGGATTTGAACAGGGCGAGGGAAACGGAGACGGAGAGTGTGAGGGTTAGGGATAGGGAAAGGGAGCGGGAGCGGGAGCGGGAGCGGGATCGGGACCAGCTACTGTGCCTCAACAATCAAATGGATAGCTTTGAGTGCGCCTTCGAGTCTACCATGGATGATCTGGAGCAGGCAGTGGGCGATGGCTACGAATCGGATTCGGAGGCGAGTGCCAATGGTCAAGCCACCGACTCCTCAGCGTCCAGCCTGAGCCAGCTGGCCGGTATTGGTGGTCTGCAGTACAGTCAACAGCTGACGCCGCAATTGGAGCTGGAACTACAGACGAATTTCCCGCTAGGCAACTCCTTCGATTTACAAAGCAGCAGCGGCAGCAGCAGCGACGATGAGATCGACGATGATGACGCAGATGCCGAGAATATTGGCGAGCACAGCTGCATCGTGGGTGCCCTCAATCTGAACACCAAGTTTGCCAAAGCCAGCGATGGTCGCTACGACATTTATCACCAGCGTCCACCGTTTCTGTTGCCCCCCTTCATTGAGCGACGTCGCCTGTCGCAGTGCAAGGAGGAGGACGATGAGGATGATGCTGCCGCTGCTGGTGACAAATCACCACCGATCACTACTAGCAACGAGTCGCCGCGATTGGAGCGCGCCTCGAAGGCGCCGCCTCCGCGACCGCCCACGCCGCAAGATGCCGCCTCCAAGGAGAAGTTTAAGGATCTGGAACGTTTGCGTCAGCAGTTTATGCACAAAATCGATCGCATAAATACGCGCAACATTGAGGAGCCATACGCAGCATCGTTGCCACCGCCGCCGCCACCACCTCCGCCGCCGATACCAGCCACCATATTGCCCAAGGCACTGAAAGAGTTGCTGCAGTCCAGCGAACCAACGCCAGCGACACCAGCAGCGGCGCCAGCTGCAACATCACCTGCAACGCTAGCTGCTGCGCTGTCTGCGCACGTGCAGCTACCGCATGCCACAGAGCCGCCACTGATTATCATGGGCAAGTTCAAAGTGTCGCGTGCCCAGGAGACGCCCGAGTTGCGCAAGGAGGCGCAACAGCTGCGCAAACTGCAGCCCAGCTCCAATTCACAGACCATCAGTTTCCCCTCCAGCTTTGGCGGCTACTCCTCCGTGCAAGGCCTCTTCTCACAGCGCTATGGCAGCAATCGTTTTCCGGCCGCCGCACCGCATCTCTCCAAGCAGTTCTTCGATTCATCGCTGGTGGAGATACGTGCACCCTCGCAGAGCAATGTCTCGCTGGCTGCACCCAGCCAGAACCAAAGTCTTAATTGTGATAGCAACAGTTTGGCCAACAAGCCGCGCACGACCAGCGAACGTGAACTGGACGAGATCTGGATTCGTCGTGCGCCCGCCAATCCCAACGATGCGACCGCTTCAGCGGCATCAGCAGCTCCAAAGCGAGCCGTTTCGTTGGGTGGCGCCTCCACAATGCCACGCCTCCTATCGCGCAACGAGAGCAGCAACTCAACAACGAGTCCTTCGCGGCAATTAACAGCTTCGAGTTCCGTTTCGGTGTCCGTCTCCGAAGATGTAAGTCTGCCCTTTGAAAAGGATCTGAATTATCTACAAATTTAATTAACATGAAAAGTGTATAAAAGTTGGAACTACTTAAAAATTATTTACATATATAAAAAATTAACTGAACAAGCGACAAACTTTAAAGTAATCACTCAAAAAAACAAACACAAAATCTATCAACGATACTAAAAAAAAAAATAACTGCCAAAAATATAACAAAAGTCTCATAAATCAAATTAACAAAAAAAGTAAACCACAAAAGCCAAAGACAGAAAAAAAAAGCACCTCTCAAATTTTGGCTAAAAAATGTCACTCATAAAAAATGGTTTCAAAGTTGTGTTTTATCTTCAGCGTCAACTGACGTCATTTCAACAATCTTTATTTGCGATATATCAGTAAAATGAATGATAAATGTCGACTTTATGGACACATTTGGCCAAGTTTTAAAAACAGAGTTAAAAGCAGCGGAAAGTTTTAAAAAGTAAACCTTTCCCTCTTTAATCTTCTTGTACTCCAAATCTTCTTCTCGATTTCTGTATTTAATCTGTTAAATTGCAGATTCTTTGTGTATTTTATTTATTCTTATTTATATTTTATTATATTTATTCTTCGATCTGTGAATTGCGTTGTAATCTTCAAATTACAAAAATAAACCCTTTTGTAATCTTTCGTTCGCTGTGCAGTTTCTTCAAGTGTCCGAAGTATCTTAAGATAAAAAAAAAAAACAATTTTTTGAAATGTACTTCACAATTAATAATAGATTTTAATTGTTTTACACATTTTTCATCTAAAAAAAAACACTAGCAGAGTTTTTTTTTAATTATTTGTTGTTCTTCTACTTTGCAAAATTTTTCATTCTATTATGCGGAATGTGGGAGGAATTATTGTTGGTATTTCTCAGGACACTACTTCAATTTAACAGAGTCCCTAGAAATCCCTTTTGGGTAATATTGAAAAGGATTCCCCATTCACGAGTAATATGAGTAAAATAAACAACACAAGTTGAAATGAAACTTTAAAAGTGCAAAGGGGTTAATTGCCAATCAAGGAGAAAAATGAAAAGACTACAAAGGATACATAGGTAGCCACGGCTCCATTTTCTGCATCCGACCGGACCATGACCTGAAAGTGTAATTTTGATTACGTTTTAAAACAATATAAATTTTAATGGAAAAAGAAAACAAAAGTAACTAAAATAAGCATTAAATTTTGTTTGCCTTATTAAATTACACGCTTAACGTTTTTATCCCGAATTATTTAGTTTTTCCAAAACCTTGAGAGTATTTATTTTTACTGTAATAACATGATAAATACATTTATTTTTAAAATGTAACCAAAATCAAATTTTTAATCCGTAAAAGAGAACATGAGTATAATGAATTAGATAAGATACATTTTTATAATTTTGAACAATGCGAAATTTATTCATATCGATGACGAGTCTCACTCGTCAAATGTACCCAAAGGGTTAATTCAATTTCTTGGCTAAACGGTTGTAAATTAATTTATTTAAGTTAGTTACAATATATAAGGGCCAATAATTATTTTAAACTTATAATGATAACAACAAGATTTCACTTGTTTGCTGATATAGCTGCATTCGCCCAAAATTTGTTGCTTTGTTTGAACTAAAACTGATAATATATATATATATGAGTTATATATGTATTCTGATTCTGAGTTGATGTCTAGAATTGCTGCTGCTTTTTATCACTTTACTTGCGAAATTCAAGTGATATCGTTTGTTGACTTCGCCAAGGCAACTTTATCAGGCCAACTGACAAATAATACAATTTGTTAATAGGCCGCATTGGGAAGAATTTTCGTAAGCTGAACAATCGCATATATATATAAATATATATATATATAAGGCTTGCATGAGTAGCCACATGTAGCATGTAAAGAATATTACCATATGTACATATCAATATATATATATATATATATATATATATATATGGCTCAATTTACATAAGCTGTTTGTGTGTGTGTTGTGTTTGTGTCTGGACAAACAATTACGTCAATGGGGCACTCACCACACCCAATTATAGATACTTACTTGAATGCAAATAGCAACAAGTCTGTATGTACGTATGTGTGTGTGTGAATAAATATGTAAAATGGTTCGTTTGTGCTGCCCCCTCATGCAAATCACTTGAATAATATATCATCTACTCATCATCTACTCGTATAACTGATACTCTCTCGCCTCTCTTGCCCCCCTCGAACAGCTGATGCAAAACACTTTAAGGCCATCAAATAAGAGATTAAAGAGCTGCTGATTTTTGCTTGTCTAGTTTTTACTCAAAGTGTTGAGAACTTGCATTAATATTCAAATAGATTTATCTAGCTCTATTTGTAGTTTGTTTATTATATCTTTAAGATATAGAAAAACTACTCTGTTTTAAGAAATGCCAGAAGTGAAGATTTAAGTTTTATAAAAAATATCAAGTTGGGCATTTTATTTAAATTTATAGTTTACTAAATAGGAAAATTATTGTATATAGTCTCAATCATATTAATTTCAGTTTTATTTTACAAAAATCTGCAGTTAGGTATTTTGTTTAATTAAATAGTTATTTATATAGAAAAATTATAATATATGAAAATGTATTTTCAATTATGTTCCAATATTAATTCCCATATATATGCAGATATGTTTAATTAAATGGATCTGCAAGAGTATTTACGCATTGCTCTGGACTTGTTGGTTTCCTTATTATTTTTGTATTTTCGTCTTTGTCTTTTCCACTTTCATCCATTTAACCCACATTGCTTATTGGAATTAATGGAATCATCGCCATTGTCGATTAGTTGAATACTTTTAAAAGCCTTTCATTAATTTGGGGTTATTCTTAGCTCATCGCGCGACGACAAAGACAGCAAATATTCTACGTATATTGACAGAGCCCGAGGCACGTGACTTGGCTAAGTACAAAAAAAAAGAAGATAATAATAAAAAAATAGAAACGCATGATTTTGACCTGTTGACTGTGAAATGAATTTCAGGTGTCTGTCTGTCTAGCGAAGCAGTTATTTTTATTTTTGTCAGTTTGTGAAAGTTGTCGGAAATATCTTGTAATTAAACGCTGCCAGGCATTATTTAGGGTCTTTGGCACAATAAAAGCATTCCATTAAACATTTGATGGGTTGCACAACAAAATATAAAAAGATAAATAAAAAAGACTAAGGGGCTTGTCAATCAGAAAGAAATCTAAAATGAAATAAATCAATTCAAATTTGAGATTAGAGCAATGTGTTCTGGTTATAATAATATAACATCCATTGTATTAAATATTAAATTTGATCAAAACAAAATTAAAACTTGCCAGAAAACTTTATGCAGTAAATAAACAATATATTAAAAATAAACAATTTAATTATTGTTAATTTTTATATATCTCTGTTTATTACAGATTGAGTATTTTAGCTGGAACTTCGCTTGCGCTTTCAATTGTTTAATTGCTTTTGTTATGCAAATGCTCCAATTGATTGTTTATTCAGCTCTGACCCATTGAGAATGTAACAATTGTAATTCGATCTCGGAGAGCAACTGAGCTGAAATGAGCTACTGTTATGCATTAACAGTGTGCTCTCTTTTTCTCTTTCTGGCTAGCTGTTACACCAACCTGTTAGTTAATCTTATCTTAACTCACCGCACTCAGTAAGTTTCTGAACCCCAACCGTTGAAAGTTTCCGTAATCCATAAATAAATTGATTAAATTGGAATAAAGGTCGCCACAGGAATCGTCCAATTAATAAAACACATTCGATACCTCAATATTGTGGTTGTTGTTGTTGTAGGTGCTTTTATTATTTCTTGCGCTTGTTGTGCCATTGCAAATTGCGACTTGTGTTGATTGTGTTTCCTGGGCTGGGGTTCAAATTGTATTTGTAGACAATTCGGCATAATTGCAGCAAACAGGCTAAAACAGGCAGTGGATAATTGCGCTGGGCGGGATTGGTTTACTTTTTGTCAGTTTGTCTTGGTCTGCGCTGGCAGTAACATGCAGCAACCAGAAGAATATGTTGATCATAATTGTGAGACGACGACAACCAAATCAAATCCAACTAAAAAACGTCATGTTCGCTTCCAGGAACAGGATGGCCTGCCACGTCCGCCCGGCTCCAGACCCTCCAGTGCGCCCGCGGAGCCCAATGCCAAGGCCGCCAAAAAGGCATACAAAAAGATGGAGAAGGAACAGCGGTAAGTTGAGCCTAAAAGTCACCTTAATCTCTAACAAACTAATAATTTTCCATCCTTTTAGACGGCAGGAAAAGGAGCAGTCGCGTCGCGAGAAGGAGGCACGCAAACTGGAACGGGAAACGGCGCGTCGCATTGAGCGGGAAACGGCAAAGCTGGAGAAGCTCAATCGGCACAGCGAGAAGATCTCACGCAGCACGGAACGTATGGTGGGCAGTGGTTCGCGTTCCGGTTCGCTGGAGCGACGACGCAGCGGCGAGGATTCGCCAGTGCTCAATCAGTCGACGGTGCATGGGATTGCGTCACCCAATCGCCGGCCGACGATCTTTGATGTGTTTAGGCCGCGTGCCAAATCGGATGCCAAGCGGAACAAGGACAAACATTTGTTGGATCCATCCTCGGCCGATAGTAGCGCCACCAGCAGCACATATTCCGTCTCTGGCGGTGCACCAGCAGCAGCAGGAGCAGCAGCAGCAGCAACAGCACCGGGTGCGGCAGCAACTGCGGGTGGAGCAACAACAGCAACAACAACGACTGCAGCTGCAACATCGGCCGCGGGCGGCGGTCTCATGAATTCCATGAAAGTGGCCATGCAACACTTTGGCCATCGACAGCATCCCGCCGTAACGATAACCAATGCCGATGGCACCGTCTCCGCCAAGAGCAAGTACAAAGATGGCAGCGCGCATCTGCATCAGGGCAGCGATGCGCAGGTGGGATAAGATAACATTCCCCAATTAAACTGATGTCATTAACTAATCTCTATTTTGTGTGTATATATTATAGTATTACCATACGGTGACTGCGATACGGCCCAATGCCAATGCCAACCAGCGATCGCCGATGACCAAAGTTATGGATCTCTTCCGACATCGATCAAATTCAGCGGTCAGCGAGGCGGACAAGCGCAAAGCGGTAAGTGTCTCAGCTAAGTTTAACAATTCTCAATTACCGCGCGCTGTTAGCCAACAGTCACAAGCAAATGCAATGCTCTTTTTATTTACTTTTAACTGAAGTAAAAAGAGAGTCTTCTTTCTGCTATTAAAAAGCGGTAGGTGTCACAGCTAAGTTTAACATTCTCAGCTGCCGGTCTTTGTTAGCGAACAAACACAAATGAAGATACACCTAAGATAGCCATCAAAAAATTAACACAGTTTCATCTATACAGCTAATCAGAAATCGTTATAATAAATTTTCAATACAAAATAAATACTTTTGTATACTAGTTGTATAGGCCAAAAAAGACGAAGCTATAGTAAATAAATATTTTTTTTTAAATTGCAAAGCGGTAGGTGTCATAGCTAAGCTTAACATTTCTCTACTCTAAATATATACAGCTAAGCTCCTTAGTTATACCAGTTGTATAAGCAAAAAAGAAGAAATTGATCTAAATAAAACATTGAGACGTCTGTCTAAAATCCCATTGTATGCAAAATTAACACCTTTAAACTAATTTGTATAGAAGAAACTGAACTTAATAAATAGTTGTTTTCTCTAATTACAAAGCGGTTGGTGTCACAACTAAGTTTAACATTTTTCAATAACCGGGCAGTGTTTGTGCCACAACTAAGTTTAACATTGCTCTGTTGCAGCATTCTGTTAGCGTTCAGTAAGAAGTAAATGCCTTCAAAAGTTTAATATAGAAAGACAAATCCATATGTACAAATAATCGGAATTTAGTTGACTAGGCTTTTATCTGTTATATAACTAGAAAAGTAGAAATTTAAGTCAATAAATAAATATTTTTTGTTTTAAATCGGTAGTGGTGGGCTGGCATTTATTTACAGCGTATGCATGAACCAGCTATTATTTAACAGCAATAGCAAATAAGTTAATTAACAGTTTTAAAAGTTTGGCGGGAAATTTAAAACCGAAGATTTGAATACCTTGAAATATTTCAAATACGAACACAAGTCGTAAACGATGAACTTAAAAGCTTCTAAAATATTGTTAAGTGTTTTAATACTAATTACGTGCTTGCACATATTCCTTGTAGGAATTTTCCAAACAGAAGCAAGACTGCAATAATTTATAGATTATGGCTTTTAATCTTTCTGAAAAAAAGCCAAACAGTCTGCAAATATTAAAGAACCTTTTCATTATCGTTAACCTTAGGGAGTCGTGAGTAATCATTATATATAAACATGAGCAATTTTGTTGTAAAAAGCGATATGGGCCTCATACGATTCGATTGATAAGCCAAAGGCAAATTGTTAACCATTTGCTTATCGGTGCGCACAACTAGACCAGTCATCAAATTACCCAATAGCAATAACAATAAACAAGAAGTCATGTTAAATTTTATCGCAGAAATCATGTCGTGTCATTGTGTGCCTATGCTAATAAATCCTTTAAAAACAAAGAGAGACAGAGAGTGTGAAAGCTCTCCAACAATAATCACAACACACAGCGATAACAGGTGATCGAGTTAACAGCTGTGTGAGCATCGCTCACAAAAGCTCGTTTAACTTTCTCTCTCTCTCTCTGTAGTACTTAGTTGCTTTGCGGTCGACTCTCACTTGTCTTACAGTTTTTGGGCTTTGCGGAAAAGTGCCACAAAACAAACACACACACACTTCATCATCACCACGCGCAGCCGTATTACGTATACGTCGGCGATTTGTCGCTGATGGCGGCGCCGTCATTTCAACTTTTGCCGTTTTCTTTCGCACGCTGCGATTTTTGTGTTGTTATTTTCAATTGCATTTCCAATTGGACTGTGCCGGTCGAGCGACGCGCGCGTCATTCTTGTCCAATTTGATAAGCAACAAAATGATCGCAAAAATTTTTTAATAATATTTTAAATACTATTTAACAAATCACAAACTCGGCACATCGCGCGATTTTTTCTGTGTGTGTGTGTGTTTTTGTCAACAAAAAATTATGAAATAATTATTAAATAAATTTATCGGTTTCTTTCGCGTGCTTATAATTAAAGTGAATTTGTGAAACAAAAATGCGACCACAAATCAAATCAAATTCAATTAAAATAAACGTGCTCAAATAGACGTGCTCAACAAATTAACAAGATTAATATTTACCATTTAGTAAATACCAAAAAATGATCTTAAAAGTGTTACAAAGAATTTTTATACAGATAAACTGAAAATAGCTATAAAAAGTAAACAAATTGTATGCCAATTGAAATGCAGTTTTTATGCCAAATCAAAATTTTTGTATATTTGTTGATCTATTCTATGGACGATTTTAATTTCTTGATACATACATATTTATTGCGACTGCTTTTTCGCATTTACATCTTTTCCGCGTTGGCCCACTTTGCATTTAAATATGCAATTTTTCCCAAGGTTTTTAATTTTCAAGTTCATTGACGGTTGAGTCTCGTTGCCCACACGATATGCTTCAATCTATATTAGTTTATGCCTCTAATCTGCACTTAATATTTATTTTATTTAATAGAAATTGAAAGCAAACTGAAACGGCGCATGGAAATTAGCCAACAAAAAATAAAATCAAAATATGTCAGCAAAAACAAATGGCAAACATGTGATATATCAACTATATACGTAAATTTGTGTTATATACTTAATTTTTTGTTGTTAATTTTGTTCTCTTTCTGCCTATTAACGTATTTATAAAGTTGTTGATGATTTTGTTTTGCTTTTATTTTTTTTATTTTTTTTTTTTGCTTAGTTTGTTAATGTTTTAAACTGTTTTTCTAGTTGCTAATTTGTGAAGTGTCCAAAAATAAGTCCACATTTGCCTACTCTTTCCATTTACTTTTTCCTTTGCTGCTGTCTCTTTCTTATCGAGAATAGTTGAATCGCTCACGCGACTCGACCAGACAAACCCATCCGCAATCCACAATTCACAATCCATATCAATATTGTCCAAGTTTTGATGTATTCGCCTATTAATGTGTCTCGATTAGCACTTTAATATTATCAACAATCATGGCATATATTGTTTTCAGTGGCTAATTTTGATTCTTTATTTGGACAAGGAAAAAAGCAGTAAATTTGTTAATATTGATATATGTTCTAAGTGTTAGATTAAAGATAAAGAATAAAATTAATCCAATGAGGTTAGAGGCTTTAACTTTTGGCAGTGAGTTGTTGAAATTTAACAAATTAATAAATAAGAATTGTCTGATACTGAACTAGAATATATATATATAAATGTTTACACTTAAATAATATATTGTTTCTTTTATTATTATTTTTTAATTGTGAACTGAACTTGAACCCATAATTCTGTCATAATATTTTTAAACTCAACTACTGAGATATATATATATATATTTATCTATATATATGCAATAATTATATCAGTTGTCCCATTTGTTATGACCACTTAATTATCTTGTCTAGAAATGTGTCAAAATAGTTCGACACACTTTGAAAGCATGCAGCTGTCCGGTAAATTCTACAACTTGGAAATTTCCATTGTTTTTCCCAAAAATAGCTAACTAAATAAAATTAGACTAACATATAAAACTAAACAACATAAAACCTTACTTAATCAGTTACAAGGATTTCGTATTTATTTTATTTTTGTATGCGAAGCTCTTTTTCGCCATATTCGCAAATGTTATCAGAGTTTTTTTTTATCTTTCGGCAAATGGAAATACTTGAAAAGAAGAAATTTAATTTAGAGTACTGGGTCCACAAAAGGCGATAAGATACGACCAGCTGCTAATACTACTGCTAAAAAGACAACGAACTGACAAAAAATAAATAAATAAATAAATTTGCCAGACTCGAACTAAATTTGATTAAAATGAAAATAGTGCGCATAATAAATAATTCTCTCTGTCAGAGGGTAAACACTGCAGATGTTTAAACACTTCCCTTCCCTGCCCTACCCTTCCCTGCCCTGCCCTGCCCTGCCCTGATTGATTAACTGGAAATAATGCCGATAGTAAATTGGTATATATAGAATTTATATATATATATATATAGACGCACCTTAGGTCGACACTATCTGTGCCCATCTGTCTGTCATTATCAGCGCAAACAAAACAAATCTATTTCAATAAAAATTAACAATCGACACTTTTTCTAAAGCACTAAAATAGTTATTGACGCATTTCGGATGGAAGCAGTTGGACTTTGCTAAGATTAGCTAAGATTGTTGTCAGAAGAAAGGATCTTCCACCCTATAGATTACGGCAAGATCTTCCTAAAAACTATTTGAACTGGGATTGGGAATATGAGTTATCGTATAACGAAGGCATATTAATCTATTTACGACAGCAACATAAGTCACAACAATAAAGATATAGTTTTCCTATAGGTATTTATGAAGTTTTTAATAGTTGATAAAAAATATGTTTGGGTATTTTTTTATCAACTATTAAAAACATCAATAGGGTTTGATAAGCATTATATGAGCAAGTTTACTAATTGTAAGGTTCAAAGTCGTTGTTAGTTTCGAGTTTGTAAAGATTAGTCGAGCTTCCTCGACTCGAGCATTCCCACTTTGTTTTTAATTAAATAAAACAAGTAAGAATGCTGAAGTCGAGTGAGCTCGAAAATGCTTGCGGCTGCTGGTAGATATGAGATCAATATGAGAATATATATTTTATACCATCACTTGGGTATTTCTTATCCGATCGAGATGAAGATAGTTGATTCATAATGGGCATATGTATATTATATTATTTTTAATTAATTAATATTATTATTATGTTATGAATTAGAAGATTCTGCTTTTAGAATTGTGGCATTTGTTGCTATCGGAAATTGAAATGAATAGTTGTATTTATCGATATAAATAAAAAGCAAACTTATTCTGTGCCGTGCTCATACAGACAGGACTTGGCTAAGAATATAGATATGAAATAAAACCCGTTTAATTTGTAGCTTCCTTCTCAGTTACAACAGCTGCCTGCCTAACCAAATATTTGAAGATATACACGAGATTTAACACGCCCACTTAACGCCTCTTTCTCTGTCAACAGTTGTTGAGGAAATGCAATTTCAATTCTGCTCAGCTTTGAGTAGAAATTGTTACATTCGCTAGTCGATTACTTATTTTGGGCACTTTGGGAAGCAATATATTATTTGTTTTTATTGTTGCTGTTTCTGTGTTGCTTGTTAATTAATCATTTGTCAGTTGTGAGCGCGTTTTAGTTTGAAAAGATTTTCTATATGTTCTGTTCTGTTCTGTCATAGTGTGCGGCGCAACCAGCACTCAGAATCTTTTTCACAGATTTATTTATTTATTTTTATTGCACACGTTTAAAGGTCAACCACTTGACGACGACAATGTTTTGTTGTTCTCTCTGCTCCCTGCTCCCTGCTCCCTGCTCCCTGCCACATATTTGTCGCATTTTGCCATATAGGCTTTATTTGGCTTTAACCTGCCTAGTATATACAAATTATAAAAATATTTTTAATATCGAAATTGTCGCAACTTTTGATGTGTACTCTTGGCCACAACCTGTTAATTGTGAATATTTCTAATATTGACTTTTTAGTTGTCACTTTATAATCGGCAATTATTAAATAATTTAAGCTGTTTTCTATTTTCTGCTAAACTTGTTTTGAATTATTAGTAGCAGTTAAATGTTTCAAACTTGGGCTAAAAGTTTAAGCTTAACTTCGAAAACTCAATATTAAAGTTGTACAAGTTGAAATATATATCTTTATCAAAAAGGATTTTATCTAGCTATGAATTGGCTTGCTAAAAAGTTTTTAAGCAATTAGAAGTTAAGTTACAACTGGTGCTTAATTTTAATGTCAGATTCTCAAATAGGTTTATACATTTTTGTGCAGTAAACTTAGTTAATACATTGACAGCTTTAAAATTTTGAATAATATTTCAATTTGTTTGCCTTTTTCATTGTTATTGCCGTTGTTTCACTTATTTTCCCGTTTTTTTTTTTATTGTTATTTGTGTTTCTCATTTTTTTACTATTTCTGTTCATATTTTTTCTGCCAAGAACATTGCGCAAATATTGACAAGAATAATATAAACTAAGGTCTGTCGCTCGCTGGGCAAACACGAATACAAAACCAGCTAAAACATTCTCATTTCCCACATGTTTGTATTCAAATGGTTAGACAAACTGAAGGAAATAACACAAACAAAGTGTAAATAAATGAATTTTATCTAGATACAACTGGACTAATATTATGTAGCCAAAAATAGTATCTGTTTTTTTTTTCTTTTTACTTTTGCTTTTTTTGGGCCTTTCAACACTTTGAAAATTTCAAACATTTTGCAAGGGGCTTGTTTAATAACAAAAAAAGCTTTGTCTTTTTAATTGCCTTTTGATTAGCTTAGCTCGAAAATTAACAGAATTTATTTTATAAACTAAAAGTAAGAGAAAATTAATTAAATTGAATGTCACATGCAAAACTCTCTTCTTACTTTCACCGTTGCATAGTTATGTAGTTACTCAAGTTATGTTAAACTCTCATTAATCTTTTAATTAAAGCTCTCCTTCTAAACTCATTCTTAGAATCCTCTCCCTCTTTTTTATATCTTGATCTACTTCCCAGCTAGCTCGATTAACTCGCTATTCACCTTGCACATCTTATTCACCGTTGCCCTTCAACTGTTCTTCACTCTCTTTGCCTCGCTCTGTCCCTTTTCGCAGATTGTCTTTTGATAAGTCGTTTATTGGGCCAGTTCGCTTGCTGTTTACCTTTCAATGAACTTTGTTGTGAGCACGCCACAAGCAGTTGAGCAGCAGCTTCACACGCCCCTTAAGCGCTTTGCCGCCCAACATTCAATAAACGACTGATGCGTCACAGACCATTTGCTTTGGCTTCTTCTCCACTTCTGTTTATTCTTCTGTTGTGTGCTGTCTCTCTATCCCCCTTCCCCTATTGCTTTCTTTTAATTACAAATTTGCGTGAGGGTCAAGGATTAATTTGTCCAGTCCAGTGTGACCCAATGAGTGCAATAACAGTATATAATCTAACATACATGCATATGCATATGTTATTAACATGCATAACATATTTTCCACTTGAGTATTTCTGTAAATCAGTCGCCTCCCAAACAAAGACGATGACATTTTCATGGTCAGAGAGACTCTTATTATTTTTTATATACGATCGTCAACAATTATTTCATTTAATTTTCGCTTCCTCAAGCAAAAAATAAAAGGCAAGCGGCGACCAAAAGTAGTCACTTATAATTAAAAAATATATGTAAATGTAATTTGCAATTCAAAAATCCGAGTACGCATATTCAATTTGGCATTTCAAAATAAACAACAATTTTATTCGACAGGCAAATTAAAATCAATTAAATACAAACATAAAACAACAGAAAAATTAACAGCCACTGTCGCTTCAAGCGCCACCTAGCGTCGAATAGCGACAACACTGCGTCTACTGTTAAGTGTGGAGCAAATATTTGTACAATGTAAAAGCATTTCGACTGAACATAACATTCAACGGCTGTGCGTACTTACTTTAACATTTATACCTATCAGTAATAATAACATCAGCATGTCTGCTGTTAAACGTTGGCTTTACCGCCACACTCACTCAACGAATTCATCGAGCAGCGGTCCCCCGCCCACATCGCCCACAACAAAAACGCAACGCGGCCGTAGCCACTCACTGGATGTGCAGGCGCTGCAGAGTCATGGACTGCGCAACATGATGGCAAATGCAAATGTAAGAAAACGGAAGAATGCTTTGTTAAATATAACAGCGCAATGTTAAACTCGCTGTGGTGTGTGCATTCGCTAATGTGATAACTGTTACTTCTATATATGGCTAACAGTGCGCGGCCAATTTAAAACAAAATGTTATCTTTACTATTTACCTAATTAATTTATTTTATAATAAAATTGCTTTCTGAAATCTATTTACAGCGCGTTGCGGCGCATCAGCAACAGTTGGCTGTGCAAAGTGAGTACCACAAAAATATAAGATACTAATTGCAATTTATTTATTGAACTTTACCAGCAAGTATCAGACACATACAATAAATTTAAACCCATATTACACTTTATATTTGCATTTAAATTTTAATCAATTCGAATTGAGGAGCAAAATATTTACGTAAATCATAAATGAAACAGCGGCAAATTCAAAATCCATGCAAGTCAATTTAACCTTGACTTTGAATACACAAATACAAACACACCAACACATAAATACAGCTGCAAATAAAACAGCGCCAGCGAAAAGCAAACAAACAATAAATACGCACACAGCGTATGCTAACAAAAAACAAAAAACAAAACAAAACAAAAAGAAAGATAATAACTAAACGATGTGTAAAAACCTGTAGTTTTATAAGCAGCTAAAAGGGGCGGGGCTTAAGGGGCTGGCTTAACAGAGTTAAACAGTTTTTATATGTTCTGCCTGTTTGCCAGGCATTTTACATGAGTACCTACATATATATGTAAATACGAGTGCTGTAAATAATTGAACTTTTACTGCTGTTGTTGTTTGCTCTTAAGTGCATGTTGAGTTGAAATCGGCATTACCATATTGTTATTGTTGATTCGATAGATGATTTTATTTTGATATTGAATACATATGGCAGATTATTTAAGTAGTTCTAACACTGAAAAGTACTCGTTCATTTGCATTTAAAGTATAACAATAACAAGTAAACAAACAAAAGTTAAAATATACATAGATTATGCAACGTTAATGGTCATAACAGTAAACATAGAACAAGCAAGTAAAAAAACCGTAATTTTGTAAATAAAAAAATCAACGTAGATAGCAAAACGTCGGTCGGGTGGGTGGTGAGAATGACGAATTTCATTGGGTTCTTTCCATTACGTTACATGTTAGAGATCAGCATAGGAATATAAGAAATACGCCCACACATGAGCATAACAATGAGGCAAACAGAGAGAAAAAGAGAGATACTTACACAAACTATAAGCACTCACACTCTTACAGAGCGGAAGGAGCGAATAAAATAAAATGAGCGAGTTAGTCTCAAAAACTAACTGTTGCTGCATGTTGGTCTTTGTCGAAGCTTACCCTTTGTGTAACCTTGAAAAACTTTTCTACTCAGCTGCAACTTGTACAGGCTGCATTTCTGTTTGGTATTTTTTTTTGTTTTTGTTGCGTATTTGCATTTTCAATGTCAGCGCAGAATAACAACAAAAACACGCCACTTCTCCCTTTTGGCAATCCACTCTTCCTTTCGCTCCTATGTTGTTTTCGTCATGATTTTTTTTTCCTTCTTTTTTCCTTTTTTGTACGCATTTTTGTTGTTATTCTTCGCCGGCTTCGTATCAAGTATCTGGCCATGACGTAATCTTGAATCATGTATAAAGCGCGAAGTATGCGAAAGAAAAAGCGATAGGGAGCTTGAACAAGAGGCTCGTCAAATATGTTCCATTGCATTAATTCATATGTATATTATATATAAATGTATATTTATATAAATAAAAATGGTTTTTGTATGTCTGTTGTCATTTCATGTTATTCACTTAAAAATAGTAGCAAATGGCAAAAATAATTTGCAAGCCGCTTCAATTAACCGGCATTGATTTTGAAGGCAATTCCAGACGACGTCTCTGATTGTGTGGGTGTGAGATGTTATTGTCTATTTTCTTTTATTGTCATAAGCCATTCATGAGCGAAAGCTAGTTGAGCCGCCTACAAACACATTCATATACACACACACACACAACATAGCAATGTTCAACTAGAATACCGCAAGAGAGTTACATCATCGGAGCATAGATATTTTAGGGTGCTTGCTGTTCTACCTCCTCTCTCTCTACAATTGGTGCGTACGTGCCGTAGGGCACATAAGCGAAAACAACATAAGAATCGCATAAGTTTAGATAGATTTACAACTGTTACTAAGCAGCGCGTAAACAACAATAGCTGAAACGATAACGAGACAAAAAAGAGTATGTGAAAAATCAGCAATTTTAAATTCATTTATTTTTCCATTACAACGCATTCACAAATTTCCCTTTAACTGAAGAGCAATACCATAGCTAACACTAATGCGCGTAACATAACAGAATTAAAACATAATTTTGGTATGTATGTAAAAACACACTCTAATGCCTATTACTTAACAGCAAAGGCCATCTCGGGAACAAAAAGAAAGACATAGACAAACTGTCGTTTCTATGGCGCTGTTAGTTAACAGTAAAGGTCGTTTAATTAAAAATTAGACACATTTTTACTTAACAGAGTGACAACCACGCCTTCTTTATGCTTTAGCCGCTGTTTATTTTAGACCGTGCGGCTCTTTTGGCTTTCTACGTTTGCTTTGCTCGCTTAATTCTTGTGTTGTGCTCACCTTTTTCTACTGTCTCATATGTTTTTATATAAAGCACACAAACACATACGCATACCACATGCTTTGCCGGTTTGGCAAACACACATACATATGCATAATCTTACTCTATATACCATACATGTATGCATGTGTGTGTGTGTGTGCACTCTCTATTCACACTCGCAAGTATATGAACTGTTTGCTTGCTGCGGCCACATGGCGACTACATCGTCGTCGTCGCCGCCTTTCAGTACAACTTTAACCGCCGGCCGCATCAGTCGTGTCAGGCGGCGCCACGTGATTTGTGGATTAATGAATTTTAATTTAGAACTTCGAGAAAATTTTGAAGCAAATCTATTGAAAAACATTAGTAAATAATTTTAAATGTTTAAATAGTTTTTGCGCGTCATTCATTATTGACTAGCTGTGGCATTTATAATTAATACTTAACTTCTTCTAAATCCTTATTATCAAAACAAAGAAAACTGATTGAACTCATAAAACTGGATTTTCTAAAGCGGTTTTTAATAAAAAAATAAATAAATATATATATCCACACAAAAATATTTAATACGTTTCGGGAGCTATAAATATGCATGAGCGAACATTTTAATCTTCCATTTTATCGTTAATAACAGTACAAAACATAAGAAACGCAAATATAATGTTAAATATAATCGTGTCGTGAAATGAAAGATCCATTAAAAAATATATATAAATATATGTATATATAAATAAATATATAGATTGTGCAGAGTTTGTGAAAATGCCATAAAATATCATCAAATATATAATCAAATCAAAAATAAACACAAACAAAACAAATAAACAGTTCGAATGGAGCTTTAAAAAGTCAACATAAAAATATTAAAAAGCGATTGCACGTTTAAATTGCAACAAATAAAATGTAATTTAATTTCCTACGATTTCTTCTATTTTTTTATTTTTATGCACTTAAAATATCGCTTTGAAATTCGTGGTTGTGATAAAAATTCTACAAGAATTTTGCCGGCAAACATTTCTATACTGGTTTTTGCTTGCATAATCAGTAGAACGAAAGCAGAATAATAAAATAATTTAATATTAGGCAAATCAGTTTTGATTTATGGCATTTAGCGCCTGTTTGTGCTGCGATTCTGTGACGCAAAAGCCACAAAAGTCGCAAATTTTGAGCAACGGCTGAGTTTTGTTTTTGTTTTCGCGCAAGGTGTGAGAGACAAGATCCATCATGAATAGTTCTGGAACGGCTGCAGCAATCGTGCCGACTCTTCTCGACTTATTTATAGCCGCCATAATTTTGATAGTTTGAAGAACAAGCATATAAAATAAAATATGATTCAAACGCATGTGAACAATCACAATCATTTATATATATATATATATATATATATATATAAATATATTTTCTAATGCTGTGCGGAAATTCAGCAAATCAACAAAACATTTTATGTTCATAATTAGTAACTTTCAGGTTGAAAACGATTAAGTATCTGTCTAATATCTTTCAATTTGTTTGAAAGCTATAATTTTTCCACTTCAATATTAAATTAGTTAAAAACGGGTTTTTTGTAGCTCTATTTTTATATTCAAAATATGTTTAAAATTTTCCACTATCATATAACAACTTTTGTATCAAATTCTGCATTCGAAGATTTGGAAACTGCAATTGCTATATTTAATGTTCAATTAAACAAAAACCAAATCAAATTTAATACTCTGAAAGTTCTGCGGATTGAACTCTTTAACTGCAGCTGTTTGCATAATCGGCAGTCTGCCGAGAATGGCAGAGATAACCCCAACTGCAAATACTATATAGAGTTTTTTATACATTACTATATTTAAACATATATTGTTGATAATGCCGCCTTACAGAATATTTATAAAAATCCGTAGTTGTGCATAAGCCACGCAGCCGAGTCTGACAATTGAAATCAGCTTGGAATAGGTCAGTTTCTAATGCGCAACATCAACACATGAACAGAGGAGGCAAGTCTATAAACAATATTAATATGAGATTAGAGAGATGAGAGAAATATTGTGTTTATTTTGTAAATCAAAACAAAATTCAGTCATTAAATTTTGCATATGTACGCAAATTATATAACTTATACATGTGCACCGATTAAATAATTCATTTTTATTTGAATTAGCTTATTAAATTAAATTTGATTTTCCACAAATGTTTTTAATTGTTATTTATCTCGCAAAACAAAAATTTAAATATTCAACAAAAATTGACCTTGCCGGCTCCGGCGATTTCCCCCTTCGCAACACAACATATCCCCTTGCTCTACACCCACGCTCGTAAAATTTACGCTTGTTATTGTTATTCAAGAACGGTAAGAGAGAAGGGAGACAGGGAGAGAGAGAGAGAGAACGAAAGATAGAGAGTGTGAGAACAAGAGCAAAGTAAATACAAGTCAAAGAAATTGCGCAGCGCGTATTTTGTATTTTATATTTCGCTTTGCGTTTGTGTTTCGTATTTTCATTTTCTTTTGGCTGTTTACTTTTACTGCCTTTTTTTTGGTTTTTGTTCTGACTGACAAGCGAGCAGAACAACAAGCACCAGAAAAAGTGGCCGGCTGGAGGTGAAAAATTTCATTTACGACGCAAATAATCTGCGCAAGCCGAACTTTTATATGCCTTTTGCGTGCATATGTTTTTGCGTGTGTTTGTGGTGAGTAAATGTGTGTCGGTATGCAAAAATCTGAGAAGCGGCGGAAGTGCTAGATGAAATATACAGTGGTATCTGCATGAGATGAGCCTATTAGCTAGAGGGAAAGGTTTGTGACA
Organism: Drosophila dives; assembly: GCA_035042365.1. NCBI lineage: Eukaryota > Metazoa > Arthropoda > Insecta > Diptera > Drosophilidae > Drosophila > Drosophila dives. The sequence continues at coordinate 2,171,012 of JAWNLJ010000438.1, forward strand.
AATTGGATAAAAAGTCTACAATGAATGGTCAGCATGAACAGAATAGTCGATTTATTCAGATGTTGTGAGTTGTTTCAATTGAGGATTACTATTCAAAATTATTTAATTAAAGTCATTGCATTTATAGCTTATAGTTATAAAATAATATTTCCAGCAAAATTTCCATTAAGCACTCGGATATTTTTTAATTATTTTATTACATTAAAATAACTACTATGCAAATTTAAAAAAAAAAAAAAAAACTTATTTATATCTTTGAATATTTATAAGCTGTCTTCAATTTAAATAAAATTTCGAGCGTACAAATTAAACTTTAGCTAAAAACAAGATACAAATGGGAAACAAGAAACCTGTTATTGATTCAACTTTGCTAAGGGGTTAAAGATCAATAGAAATACACTAGAAAAATAAATGCAGTCGCAAGTCGCATTTTTCTGTTTTTTGTTATGGAAAGTTCATTCAACCGTTTTTGAGAAGCCTTCACGAATTTACTAGTATTTATCTTGGCTTTGAGTGCACTTGAGCGTCTCTTAATATACATATATTGTATTTATGGATATCTGCCGATTCAATCGGAATGATCACAAATCTATTCAACACAATCAAATTCTCTACGAGTTTACGTTTTTTATTTTGACGTTGCACATTTAAAATTGTAATTTTCCGCTGTCATTTTCCGAAACTCTCAACTTGTTGTTGATTTTGTCAGTTGTTTGTTGTGGATTAGAAAAAAGCTGTAGCTGTTGTTATTCTCTCTTGGGGTCGACTGAGAATTAGGTCAAGTGAAGGAACTTACTGAAAACGGCAATTAAATTTCTGTTCAATTATAAACCGAATAACATAAATATTTTTTTATATTGTTTATTTAGCTTGTTACCTTAATTGTTTTTTTATTTATTCCAAACTAACTGCATAAATTTTCTACTGGACTTAAAATACAGGCTATTAAATGGGATGATAAAATAAATAGGTAGTCAAAGTGCTTAATAAATTTGTTTTCAATTTACTCTAGAAAGAATAAAGGTTTTTTGTCGAAATAACAAAAATTATTAAACATATAATTTGTACAATTTACTGTGAAATTCTTTATAACCAACAAATAGCATTGATTTTAAAATTATTCTCCTCGTAATCAACAACATGCCACAAATTATATGCCGCTCCGGGCGGTCGCTTGTCTGTTCTATTTTTTCGTTTTGCCTCATTTCAAGTCTTTTGCTGCTTAACGAGCTGGTGTCGCCAATCTTTCCTTTAAGAAGACTACGTCAGTTTCAGCCCGACAACGCCCAATACAATAAAACACACACACACACAGAGTGTATCAGCAAAAATGGCGCAAATGTCCTTGAGTTGTTGTGGCCTGTGGCAACTTGATCCTGGGTCATGTGACAACCTCCACAGCCAACTGAAACGTTGCCAACGATTAAGCGAACAATATGCCAGCCAACAACAACAACAACCAGCAGCAGCAGCATAAACAATGGAAATAGTGTCATCAAGTAAATCGGCTTACAGATAATACAGCGAGACGACATTAAGCGCTAACAATTAAAACAAATGGCTAACTTAAGATGTGGCTAAACAAAAGTTAAGTTTCAAATCAAATGGCCAACAGTAATGTTTTGTTTAACTATTCTATCCAAGTAAAACTCTTATTTAAGAACTTGAAGCAATCGACAGATTCCATAAAGAACTATCAATCTTGATAAGAAAAAGAAAAAAAAAACATATATAATTTATATATATTGGTTTATAATTAATAAGCCCATTCGTGATAAACAAAAGCGAGATAATTGAAAAAAAGAATACAAATCCTGCTCTGTCTTCCACTTCTGCGTCAACCAATAAATTAAATATTTTTCAGTAGATCTTATGTGATATTTTGAGTTGTTGTGTATATTTGCTTTATATGTATATATATTTTAGTCAATATCCTGATATTTTGCATCTATACGTTGGAACGTGTGAACGTGTCTTTTGGCCAATTCCTGGCTTATCGCCAGACAAAAATACAAAAAAATATACAATATATTAATGAGCACTTTTGTAAATTGCAAAGATTTTCACAATTAAAGTCGTTGTGTACTGTAAACTTGTACATGCATATATCGGTATATATATTTCCCATTAAACACAAAACACACCCACCTATTTTATATATATGTAATGAATAGTTACACTGCTATAGTTTGGCAACGCTGGTTAACAGATCGTTAACAGCAACAAAAACATCAGTCGCAGAGAAAGATCGGAGAAAGAAAGAGCAGAATTTTGATTTAAAAAAAAAAATGGAGGTATATATTTTTATTACCAAACTTTCACAGGCACAGCCAGTTGTTTTATATATAAGAAATAAGAAGTAACTGAGCTGTTGTGTGGCAACGCTGGTTTACAGATCGTTAACAGCAACAAAAGCATCTGTCGCAGAGAAGGAACGGATAAGAACATTAGAAGGAGAATTGCGATTTTTACAACTTGTATCTTGTATAAAAATGGTTGAATTTATTTCCTATCAAACTTACACAGACACAGCCAGTTATTTTATATATATGTAATGAGTAGTTACTGTGCTGTTGTGTGGCAACGGTGGTTAACAGTTAGTTAACAGCAGCATAAGCATCAGTCGCAGAGATGAGTCGGAGAAGAACAGTAGAAGAAGAGAGTTGACTTTTATAAGCGCAGTGTAAAAGTCTTCAATAAAAAGTCGTTTAAAGTCCCGTTGTCGATACGTCATGGAATTAAGTCGTTAACTGTAAAGTCGTACTTTGCTTTATTAATCTTACTTTAATGTAATAAAATATAACTTATATATTAAAAGTAAACAGGACACAATCAGATCTAAGTAAATATAAATAAAAGCTATGTGAATGGACCTAGCCTTGAGTCAGCATTAACCTAGTGGAACGGGGAGTTGAAGCACTTTATTCTTGACTGTTGCCGTTGCCGTCAACAATTAAATATTAGTTTGCTCGCAATATTCGAACGGGTGAACAACAAGAAGTTAAACAGAACCTAACGCAAATATTACCGAGTTTATATTATCATATAAGTGCTCGTAATTGCAAAAAGTCGCTCGTATATATCTTTCTTTATATATATATTGTAATTCTATATGCAAAGCCACGTCTTATTCTGGTTGTTGATATTCGCTGATAACAACAGCAATAATAGTAATAATCATACTAAGTTCAAGTGTTGATTTTTATTTGTTTATTTATCGTCAACAGCAATGAGGTGAAGCAAATAAATTCCTTAACTTGCATACATTTTTCAACAACAAACAAATTAATTAAACTCAGTGTGTTGCTTTAGAAATTCTATCTTGGGAACGGCCCAACTATAAAACCTGTTGCCAAATGCATTTTTGTTTTGCTGAATAATTGAGTGAAATATTTTGTTTACGTTTTGCGAAATTGCATTTGTCAAAACGTGCAGCGCAAAAATAAATATAAATTAAGATGAGCAACAAAAAGTTGTTGACTTAAAATCTTAATTGTTGCACTTTAAACTGTCTAAAATGTGACTCACTTATGCAATGCATCTATATATATTTCTATAGGTTAAATTGATCATTTCTACTAGCTAAATTCTATATTCTGAAAAACTGTTATCTTTAAAAATGAGCGCTAATTACTCAGCTTAACTTTTTAGGTATTTGAATATACAAATAGCTTCATGTCTTTCTCATGTCTTGGGCTTGACAGAATGTCAGGATAATCACCACAATAATTCACTTCACTTCCATTTACCTCCCACATGTTGCTAATGAGCTGGCCAGCAGTGTATGTCTCATTCTTTCCCATAAACTGTCTTTACTTATCTCTTGCTCCCTTTTGAGCTATTGTTTGTTGTTGATTAACATGCTGACAGTTCTGGTAACAATGTAAGTGTTAAAGTTTATACTATATTACTATAAACAAGTTCAATAACTTGGCAAATGACTACTCATAAAACTTAATTAGCACCTAGGAAAAACGAGAACCTAAACAGTTTCGCGGCACTCCTGGCTGTCAAACTGTTAAATACTTGGGGAACGTGCCTCTAATTTGCATAAGTGTCCATTGACGTCAGCATAAAGCTATGAAAAAATATCGACAGCATAGCAAATTTGCTCGAGACGTATAAGGAATAAATTTGCATAGAACCAACAAGCAATTTATGTTATAATTCAGGGACTATTTAAGCTCCTTGTTGAACATCATGTTCCTGCCACCATTTAAGGATGAGGTAGTAAAATTTAACGTGTTGCCATTTGCCAGCACTTAACAATGAGGAAGAGCTTGTTAAGACTTAATATGTATTTTTGATTAACATATCTGTTTAATTCTGCATAATTCAATGCTATTTTTATGTTGGTAACATTGAGACGCAGCTCTGTTGCTAACAGCTATGTTAATGCTATGCTTACACTCTGTAAAAGTCGTTCGTTTTAACAGCCTTATGTAGATTGCTTTTCTATTGGAAAGTGTATTTAAATTTCGTTGTAGTGCCATCGTTTTTCACTCTAGTTGTATGTTTTTACACTCTTTGGGTTTTATGTGTAATCAAAATACGTTACAATGTACATTCATTTTGATTGCTTCTCTACTTGAATATATATATATATTGTTTTGATAAATCGTTTCTCGTTGTCAGCAAATCAGTTGACATTTGCTGAGGGTTTCGGGTGCAAAAAGCAGCGCGTGAAGCGTTACGGCGTAGTTACTACCAGAATTCTATATATATATATATATATATATATATATATGTATACTATCTAATTCTATTATGACATGTTAGATGAAAGTTCAATTGGTTTACTCATTGCGGCAATGATAATGATAAGAAAAAACAAAACACTAAAAGACGAGCCCCTCATTTTCAGCCAACCAGGTGAACTATGTACAATTGTAGTAAATGCCACAAGCAACTAAAAGTCAGCTCCCCAAGCGAACCTATTAATTCAATTAGAATCAACGTGTCGCTACTCAATTTGTTGCAGTTGTTGTTCTTGTTGCCCAGTTGAACTAGCTAATTACCAAAGTGTCGAGTATTTACTGAGCAACAACACGAGGCAACCGGCTCATTTTCAATGCAAATGTGGCCGATTCCCGACTGCTAATGCAAACAGGAATGGTATATACTATATACAAATAGCATATATATATATATATATATGTATACCGATAGACCACGTGAGTCTACAAAACAATTCAAGTTGCTGACAATCATCGTCGTCAGTTTGCTGCGTTTTCGGGAAGCACTTTGGGTAATTCACTAATGAATCAGACGATAAGTCAGAGCAGCACCAACTAACTGTCAATGGGGGTTATTAGGTGCGTGTAACTGTTAATTGTCATACCGAAGTCATTTGGGAAGCAGTTGTTAGCCAATATAACTAATTAAATGACAAATTTGATGACTGCAGTCATTGTAGTTATGTTGTGTTAGCACAGTTTGTGGGGTGTGTAAAAGTTTGTTGTGTGTATAACAGCTATTACAGGTGATGTGTTTGTTGTGTCAATATATCAATATGTCAATATAAACTGTTATACACATAACAAACTGGAGAGTACTGTTATACAGCAGCTTAACCCTTTATGACACATGTATAACAGTTTATATATATAACTGTTATAAAGGTTACTTGTGTGTATAACAGCTGTTACAGGTGATGTGTTTATCAGAAGTAACTGTTATAATAACTATTATACACATCGGAAACTGGTGAGTAACTGTGTAACTGATAAAGCAGCATTAACCCCTTATGACAGTTTATAAATATAACACTTATAAAGGTTGCTTGTGTGTATATCAATAATGTATAATATAAACTGTTATACAAATAGCATACTTACGAATAACTGTTGTACAGCAGCAATAACTCTTTATGACTTGTGTATAACGAGGTGTACAGGTTTGGTTTGTTTTTGGTATCAATAATGTATAATATAAACTGTTATACAAATGGCAATCTGAAGAGTAAATGTTATACAACAACATCTGTACTCAATAACTGTTGCCGCCATTGCAGCAGCATTTACGCTTGTGTTTAACGGTTTAATGCTTTGGCAACAATTCAAATTGAACAACAGCCGAAAAGAATAGAAAAATTACATAAAACGCACTCAATGACATATTATATTATTTCTTCTGTGCGTATTTCTTGCCTCCTCGCTCTCCTCTTTCGCACAACACAAAGAATCGTAAATTACGCCAAAAACTTGTTCTTTTTTTCTGTGTAATTGTTAGCTAACTGTCACTTCCGGTTGTATTTCAGCTGTATACGAAGTGCATTTGTCTAATTGCATGCGGAAACGGCAACAGTTAGAAAGAGATGGACAAAGTGAAAGAGAGATGGAGATAGGTAGCAGGTGGCAGTTGGAGAAACACAAACAGACTGACAGACAGACAGTCAGACAGTCGCCCACAACAAACTATTGTTGCTCATTAAATTGACAAAATGCATACAACAAATCGGCTCACATCAGTTGGGCTTTTGATATTTAAATGACAGTTTTATGGGTTTGTTTTGTGCGCTTTTCTGTCGTGCCTTAAGTCTATATGCAAACTTTCCCCAAGGTCAACACAGCTGTACCCATTGGAAAGTTCAAAGTATCAGCTCAAGGTTAAGTTGCATGCTGCCTCAATATGCATGTATATAGACGGTGCCTGTGTGTGTGTGTGTGTTGTGTGTGCGTGCAATAGGTCAATTCAGAGGTCAGTGACTCGATAGTCTGCTCCGAAGTTGTCTGCATTATTATTAATATTTTTAATATTTTAATATTGAAACTAAATATTAAATCGATGTAATTCAACAAAATAAGACTCGCATTGCTCAAATTGAGCACATTGAGTCATCGAACTCGTAATTTCTGTTTGGGGATTCGTATATACATATATATATATATATATATACATATGTATAATCATATTTTTGTTTTCAATTCCCAAATGCAGAAAACAACACAACACAAACAAATGTCAGCAAATTACGCGAAATTGGAGTTCTCTCAACTAGAGGAAACTTGAGCAATTCGCAGAGCTCAACACATTTTTGGTACTTTAAGCCAAATGTTGGGCGCATGTTCCAAAAGCAAAAACAAAGCATAAATACAGAAAATAGAGTCCAAAATATATCCGATTCCCAATCACGTTCAAGGTGAATGTTGGGCCAATTAAATTATAGCGCATTTCGCATTTAGTCAAAAGCAAATTGCATTTTAAGCTTTTTTTCTGTTTAATGCTACTTATGACATAAAAACGTAAACAATATTTTAACGGTTTTCTTTTTCCTTGAAGTTCATTTCAATTGTTTTTGCAATTGCAATTTGTTGATTAGTTAAGAACACTGTCTAAATTTGGCTGCTTCTTATCAGCCGCATGTCTAGTGGGGGTCTGTCAGTCGAATGGGCCTTTGATAAGTCTTATCTCTGTTATTAGTTTCTCAATTTCAAGTATCGTCGAAGTCAATAAAAATAAATTTGATAAGATTTAAATACAGAAACTTGACCTAAATGCGCAATTTTATTTTCATGCAGCATGGCAATGATTCAAAATACGCAAGCTGTTTTTATTACCATACCATTTATATATACTATATATTCTATATATATATAAATCGCACTTATGTACTTTCACTTTCATTTGCAGCGCATGCGTCGTTTCCATATTCGAAATTTCTCTTTCATTTGACTCCTGTTTTCTGTTCTGTTCTTTTCTTTTTTTCTCATTTGGAAGGACTACGTCACGTATAATTCTATTGCGTTGTCATGCTTGACTTTGGCCAAGCTTTGTGGGCTCTTTTTGGTGTTTGGCTGCTCCCAAAAAGTTGCCAAATGCGTACTTAAGATTTCCATTTACATTTCCTGCTTAATTTCTCTGTTAATGCTGTTCAATTGCTGTGCATGTTAAGGTCACTTAATTATGCTAAAGTTGTGTTTATTACGCTGATGGCAACGTCATATCTGAAATGTAAACAAGAAGAACAACAACAGCAGCGCCGTTTGTCTGTTAGTTTTAATAGCGCACTGTTAGCGGACAGCATCTTCTCAATGTTATCCCAATTACTCTCTGACACAACGCACACACTGTGCAGTGCTCTCTTTGGTCGACACTTGTTTACACATTGCACGTGCATAATTTTTTCCATCGTTTTCTTTCATTCTCAGTCTGCGCTGACATTTTTCGACAAGCGGTTGTGTGTGTCTGCACTACGTGTTGGTGTGTGCGGCCTTTTACGTGTGCGTGTCTCTCTGAATATTTCGCATTAATTTACTCAAATTTTTGATAACAACTGCGATGTAGTTGCTCATTGAATGGTGACAGGCAGGGATGTAGGTAGATAGATTGATAGAGGGGAGGTGGGGTAGTCGCTGGTTAGGTGCAACTTAACCTCAATTGAACTTACGCTCGATTGCGCAAACATTTTATCAGCTCTGCGAGCGTCTCAAAGAGCGTAATCAATAAACGTAATTATAAAGTGCCTTTAATGTTGCTTTCATTTATCACTTGGTCCTTACGCTGTGTCATTGTGATAATAAAAACAGAACTTTGCTTTTTCCCGCTGCTGCTGCTGCAGCGGCTAGTTTTCTACTGAAGCAAACTCTATCAGCCTTGAATCATTCAATTTGCCCATGTGCGTAGGTCAAGAGAATGGGCGCGGCGCAGGCGACAATCTTGTCGCAAGTGAAATGTGATTTGTATAGAAACTAATGCAGCGGCAGGGATCGGGTAACCGAAATGTAGCAAGCTTTAGAACATTTTCATCAACGATAAAAGCCACAAAAACGCAGCAGCATAATAAAATAAAAAAGCTATGCGCGCATCGACACTGCGGCCATGTGTGGGCGGTTGGGTGTTTGAACTATTTCAAGTGCATGTTGCGCAGTCGCTGCGCTTGCATTTTACTGTGCCTCTGTTAAATCACTTAACAGTCGTTGGCAAATGTTTGCGCTGGCTACTGTAAGCCCAATGTAATAATGTTAATAACTTGCTCAAATAGCAAATTAAAAGTGCTTTAGAGTACACATGTACATAAACTCACATACGCACATAAATACATATATACATGTGTGTGTGTATGTGCTCACACTTTTAAAAATAATAACGCGGCAAACAAAACAAAACAAAAAGCACAATCATCGACGCCGACGTCGTCTGCAGCTTTGACTTAATTTAAGTGCGTTCAACTTGACGACGTTTTTCAAAGCGATATAGTGCGAGAGAGTAAAAAGCACAAAGCTCTAAGACAAGTGCAAGTGCAAGCAACAAAAACAACAACAACAACTGATGTGCTTTTCATTTTGCAGTGCAAGGATTATGTGACTTTAACAAAGAACAGAAGAAAATAAAGAAAACGCGAGAGAGCGTGAAAAATACTGACAAACAGACAAACATAGATAAAATAACTAGGTATAATTTGACAAAGGCGTTAGCCGCAAATACAGTAACAACAACCACAATACTTGCCCTACGCTGCCGCATAAAAGTATAACAACAGCAACGAAATGCATGGCATATCCCATCTTTATCGGCAGCATGCCGTGGATAGGCAAATGAGCGGAGGCAGCAGCACCGACAGCTGGCAGCAGCCAGCCAATGGACGCAACTCGTACGAGTTACCATCATCGCTGCACTACAGAATGGACTCCTCGAACAGCTCCAGCAGCAATTCGAATAACTCCAACAACTCTAACCTCTCCACGCTCGGCGGAGTCACAGGCAGCGCCTACTCCAACTGGCAGTCGGAGCGAAAGGCACACTCTCAGCCGCAGGCAGTGCCGAATGCCCACAAATCGCTGGCGAATCATCCTCCGTATGGCAACTCACCCACCCAGCAGTCGAACGGCGCCGGTGGGCAGAGTGGTCAGCGCAATTCCTATGACAGCTGCTACACCAGCGGATCGACGGGCATCAGTGGCAGCCTAAGGCGAACACCCTCCTCAAGGCGCAGCATCTTCGAGCAGTGCCACAGTCCCTCCATCTTTGGCGTAAGCAGTCCCACAATGACAAACACCTGACCAGTTGCATATTTATGCCCCCAAAGGATGCACTACAGCACTCGTTAGATAAAACAGCTAATATTTATCGATAAGTGTAAATTAAATCACTTTAGCTAGAATTGAATTTGTATAGTTATTGTTTGGTCAGAGATGGATTAGTGTTTAATAATATGATTTAACTTAACTAAAATTACTTAAACTTTTGTTAAACGTACATCCATGAAAGTAGTTTCAAATATGATTACAATCGATAATTAAGAATATTTCTATAGATGAGAAACAAATACTTGAGTAACTCACAACTCATCCGAGTGCTATAGTCCATCCGGGTATCTATGCAATGGAGTCTATTTTCGAGTCTCTGAATTGCCACCTAATTGCACTCAAATTGCTTGCAGAGCATGCGGCGTGGCGCTGGCGACTGTGGTTCGCCGCCACCGACGCAACCGTCGGGTGGCTACTTTCCACACGATCTCGACGACATCTGTGAGGCGCATGCGGATCATCAGTATTTCACGCATACCGGCGCCAGTGGACAGCAGCGGGGCACGGATCGACCCACTGCCGTATCGATATTTACTCGGGTAAATGGCGCTGCCTGCTCAATGGACGACTACAGTTTTGGTGGAGCGCGTCAGTGTGCCTCCAGCGTGGACAGCGGTGGCTTGACTGTGCCAAATGCTCGGCAACGCTTCGACAATACATCGTTTGTCAAGAGTCTCAGCATTGACGAACAGTATTCGGAATCGAGATCGGCTTCGGGATCGGGAAATTCTGGACATGGACAGAGTCACTCACCGCACAAGGAGGGCCATCACAAGCACAAGGGAGGGCATCACCATCATCATCACCACCATCACTCCATACAGGAGATGCTAAAGCATTTTGGCAAGAAGATTCATGTGTGGCCTCGGAAGCATCATGATGCACAAAGTGTTTGCACCTCGCCGCAAAATGATCCGCAGGAGAATTTTCGCACACGCTCCAAGAGTCTTGATGTCAACACACTCAGTCGACCCAATCGCATTTTGGAGGATTGCGGTGAGACCTATAAAGTCTTCGACCGCATTGTCAAAGAAGGTAAAATGCGATAATCGATTTGGGTACTGGGAGTTGCCACTCTGTTTCTTGCTTCACCTCATTTTTTTTTTATAAAAATCTGATACTTGCTGTTTAGCTTAATTTAAGTCCTTAATATAAGTTTAACTTTACTAATATCTATAATTCTTTTCTGTTTTATTAGGTGCTCACATGCGTCGCGCTTCGGCGGATCTGGAAAAACGACGCGCTTCAGTTGGTGCAGCTGGTCGCAGTTATCGCGGCGATGGCACCCTAGATCCACATCATGCAGCCATACTCTTCAGAGACTCCAGAGGTGTAAGTAGTTTCCATATAAACCACACAAAAAATTCTTCTCAAAGATTTCTATAAGATATTTCAAATAGTTTGGGAAAAAGGCATATTGATTTGGCAGGCAGAATTTCAGCAATTACTTGTCTTCACTGCAAATTTTCTCAAGGGTTTGCCATTCCTCGGCTACTTATGCTGACATTGATAAATGATTGAAGCACCGTCCAATTATTTGTTTCTCCTTTGTTTTGCTATTTGCCTTCATTAGCATATTTTCTCTTTTTGGCCAGCAGGTGTTTAGTTAACTTGCAATGGTTTCGCCTACCCCAATGATATTATATTCAAGGAGCTTATGTTTCGGGTACTTTTTCTTTGTCGCCCTCTATTATGCTACACTTTTTGCAGTTATCTGTTAACATTTGGGTTTAGCAGCTGTTAAATTAGCTTTGAATTGATTGCGGTGTTTCCTGCTAATAATTATAATAATATAATTGGTTCAGCAAGTTAGTGATCATTTTTTTTTGAGCGTTTTATGTGAGCGAGCTACTTCAATTTGCCAATTGGTCATCAAACTACAAGTGCTTGGTTTTATGTGTTGTTAACGTATCGGCAAGGTCAGCGTAATTGGCATAAATGTTCTTACAACGTGTTGTTTACAATTTTTATTCACACTCGGCACCGTGGTCATTAATGCGGAACTGGTTATTACAATGTATGATAGTATCCGTGCGCAGTGGCTTCTGCACTGGTATTATTGCTATATCAGAACTTAAAACAATCTAAATAGCATTTTGATAATGCCTTATGCAAAAGAATGGCATTTAATAAAATATTTTGGTAAATAGATCTAAGATTAGATAAAATTACGTTTATAATTTAAATTCGGTTGGCTCTACGCGCACTCTTTCTATCTGATATATCGCTTACTCTTTACGTCATCTACTCGGTGATAATCCCACATATCTCAATAGACACCTGCTGATTGCTATTGCTCCTGCTAATAATGATTAATTAGCGTGCACATTTCACATAAAACACATTTCATTGCCTCATGCGTGGACGTCGACTGCATAAATTTCAATTTACGTACTCTGTCTCCCTCTATGTTTTGCTCTCCTTCTCGCGAAAATAAATGGAGGCCCACAATCTATGGCACAGTTTACTTTGTTTATCAGTCCGAGTAAATTTACAAAAGAAGCTTTTCACTGTGAATATAGCTATTGCTGTGGCCTTCTCTCTGTCTCTCTCTCACTCACCCACTCTCGCACTGTTATGACGCTGTTAGCAGTCGCCCGCAGCTTATCCCACATGCGGGTGTGCACTTAGCACTTACTCATTGATTTGCTCTCTCGATCTCTCTCTTTATCTCTCTCTGTGTACATATTTGTTTGTTTTGCTGAAGAAGCTTCAAGAATGCGAACAAACAAATGCCTTGCCTTTTTTTTTTTACTTTGTATACGCTTGCCAAGGCAAAGCATGTTCTTATCGCAATGCAACTGGCAATGCAGTTGTATTCAAAGTTAATTATAGAATAAACTAATCGCTGCTTGCTCCATAAAATTCTTCATTATCGAGCAAATACTATGCATATGTAAACAATTTTAAGTATTTAACACCATGCAGCAATAGCAGCAACCTTTTGTTTAGAGTGTTTCAATTTCGATACGCCATAGATTGGTCTCTCTTTTTCCCCCCTAAGTGTATGTAAGCTTGTGTGTGTGAGAATATGTGTTTGCTTAAGCTTTAGCACTCGCAGTCCCAGTCGCACACGCACACATGTGACGACGATCATATGGCGGGCAAAGCTCAACAAAACTGTTAACCAGTTTACGTTTACATTTGGGAGCGCGCAGACGTGCCCGGAACAGAGAAAAACAACAAAAGTCAAGAATAGCAAACCGAAAAGCCAACGGCCGCTTGCAAATTTTTCATCATCTACGCATTCTTGCCATTACACACGCAAGTGTTTATCAGTGCATACGTGTTGGTGTGTGCGTGTATATATGCTATATATAGTTTAGTGTGGGTGTGTGTGTGTGTTATATTTGCACATGTATCGCCGTCGCTATTCCGCCTTTGAGTCGAGCACGCCTCGCATTGGCGTACTGCCCTCAGCAGTGATAGCAGCGACTGCAAATGGCAATGCGAATGCATCAGGTGTGTCACAGCAGACAGCTTCCAAATTGCCACAGAACAGCAACAACAATAATGGAAACAAATTAAGCGTGCGCTTTGACCCAAATCTGCCCGATAATAATAATGACAGCAACAACAATAACAATTGCGAGAGCCACAACAACTATGACAGTTTACATGCGAAGGTTGCCCGCAAGGCGCGCTCTCTCAGCAATTCGCCGCTGTATCGCAAGAAGCGCTCCAGTAATTTGCCCACGCTGCTGTCGAATAACAGCAGTCGAACGGCCAACACGAACTATCAGCTGCTGAATAGCGCAAATATAACAGATATCGTTGATGGTCAACGCTATTCGCAGCACGTCAGCAGACGCGATGACAACATCGGCCACAGCGGCACAACAACAACACCAACAGAATCTAAAGCTAAGCAAAAAGATGGCAGAAAACTTTCAGCAACGCTTTCAGCGGCGATGCCGGCAGCGTTGCTGCGACGCAAAGCAACATCTAACGGCATAAACAACAACAACCAACAGCAGAAACTGCCATCTCATCAACACAGCAACAACAACAAGAGCATTGCAAATGGTTTGGTACCGGGCAAACGCCTGTCCGTAGGCAATTCACTGCCAGCAGCCCAGAGCGAACTGACTGCTACTGGATTGCAACAGTCGCTTGTCTATCAGCGACGCACACAAAGCACCCACAACTCCCCCCGGCACTCTTCGCCCGCGCCCGTTCATCAGTGTCTGCTGCTGCGACGTCGCAGCGACTACAGCATCGAGCAGATCGAGCAATGGAAGCGGCAACAGCAGCAACAGCAACTGCAGCCAGGCCGAAAAGTTAGCGTAAGTGAAGAAGAAGAGAGAGAGCAGCGAAACACCAGGGAAATTTTTAACAGTTGAACAATTTATACCCTTGCAGAGAGTGGTGCGAAATACAAGGGAAACTGTTAACAGTTGAAAAGTTGTACCCTTTTATAAATTCACCCAATATGCAAATTAAATTTAATTAAATTTGGTTGTCAGGTGGTGGTCTGCTGTGGCAATGAATGTATATTTATCGGCGTGACTAAGATGACCCCTTTTCTTTAGTCATACTTTGTAATGCATTTTTTCTGGGGAATTACAAACTTGCGAAAAAGAGGGAGAGAGTGATTGATGGAGAGTGCTGCAGTGATTCTGGGACATTGTAATCAAATAAGCTTTTTGTGTTTTTTGTTTCGATGAAATTAAATTTTTAGGTTTTTTATGCTGCATTTAGCTTAACTAACAGCTTTCGCACTCTCATTGTCAGTTCATTGCCTTGACGCGTCTGTTGCATTTGGTCATTTTTAGCAGCTAACAAGTTCTATATATGTATTGAGAGAGAGAGAGAGAGAAACTGAGAGAGGGAGCACTCCAACTTTATGTTCAATTGATCAGACAGAGTGCAAACATTTGCCTATGATCTTTTTTCAATTGCAAATGTACATTTCAATGCTAATTTGAAATCAGTCTCTTATTATTTCGCATGCACAGCAAATGTGTGAAAAAGAGAGCAAGTGAGGCAGAGTGCGAGAAAGAGAGTCACACATACATTTTTTTAATTCAAGTTTGCATTGTTTTATAGCTATTGTAAAATTAGGTGATTACACCTTAGAGAACTACGTTCATTCACATATTTGTGTTTGTATATATGTACATCTGAATAGTACCTATCAGCTTAATTGAACTTGATGATATGAAAACGAGACAATCAAAACTTGACCTATATAAACAAACACATTTTTGGACCCCTTCAACTGCGAATTTACGTACAAATTTGGATGGGGACTGCTTCTGCATATTAAGTGTAATTTTGTATCATTGTTGCACTTATCCAGTTATGATTCAAGTTATTTTTGAACCATTTATCTAATAATATTTTATCTGCGTTCTTTCATAATAAGAGTAAAATTGTTTATTAAGAAGTTGAACGTTTAGTTAACGTTCACATTATATGACAACGTTATCTGATTTATAGTCGTTTAATTAGGTATACCATTATTGTCGCACCTAATTGTGGCGTGAGCTCTGCTATTGTATTTTTTTTTTTTGCAGAGTGTAAACTTTTAAGTTTTGAGTCATAACTAATGTTTAAAGAATTATTAGGGGATCAACCATTGGATTATAAATAATATAATTGGATTATGTTTTATTATATTAGTTTTTAATCTACATACTAATGTAATGTACCCCATCATTCAGTTATTAACAATGAATTTATTTCTGATTTCAGTTACCCCGTGCCGATCCTTTTTTGGACAAAGTCAATCTATCAGATTTCGGTAAGTATTTAAAACATTCACAGCCTTCCCCAGAGGTTGGGGTGGGGTATACTGTTAAACAAATCAAATATAGTTTAAATAAGTTAACAGCCAAACTTGGCAAGGCATCAAATGGCCAACGAAATAATTCTTTCTATTATTTTTTGGGGCACACGTCGCATTGGCATTTGTGTAGAAACCATCGAAACCTATATATATATATATATATGTGTGTGTGTATATATACATAATTTATATATATTAATTATATTATTATTTCGGAAGGATTAGCTATATAGAATTTGCGTAGGTGCCCAGCGCAAAAAGATGAAGATCAAGAAAATTATGCTAAAGTTATACAGCTTCCCCTATACATATATATAGATAAAGATGTTCTGATGTATATATATATATATATATATATTTATATATATATATATGTGTATATCATATGAATGTTGTCCATTAGTGATGCGTCTAGTTGACGTAGTTGCCGAACACACCTCCACAATTTCGTTTCATTTGCGCTAATTATAAGACGCCAAGTCAAGTACACCCAAAAAATTGATGTATGTATAGATATTCTCTACATTTATCTCTCTCTCTCTTTCTCTCTCTCTGTCTCTCTGTCATATTCTCTGGGATGTTGCAGTTGCACATTTTGGTCTGTTGAAGATAAATGCAATTTAGTGCCACTTTTAGGCATTTCATGAACATCATTAGCGTCAGTATGATTTCTGCTTTAGATTCGTCTTTATAGATTAGGAAATTTGTTCCGCTATTTTCGGTTGTTTATTTCGGCACTAGCCGAGATACGAATGATTTAGAAATTGATTTTAAATATATATATACACACATCCAAACATAGGCGCCTGCTTCTCTCTATCTTTGTATAGTATTTAATATTTGCATGCAACATTTGCAAAGAGAGTATTTTGGTTTCTTCATTCGTTAAGCTGCACTTTGCTGACCTGACTCAAAATTATATCAAAATCAATTTCCAAGTAACAATTTGTATGTTTATCAAGCTAAACAAATACAAATTGTATGATGCAAAAATTTTAAATTAAAGCAAAAAAAGAGTATTTAAAATGCGGAGACACAAATTGTATGTTTTTCTTTCTTGTTTGTTGTTTTGTTTTGCGCTTTGGCGAAAAAGTTTTTCGCTTCTTCGACCAGTGGGAAAAGTGAAATATACAAAAACACAGCAACAGACTACAGAATCAGTTTATGATAAAATCTCGAGACGTTTAGACGGGTGAAAAATAAACAAGCAAAAACGATCGCCGCGAAATAAAGGCAAATAGATTATATTTCTATAGAAAAATAATACAAAAAATGAAAAAACAAATACATATTAAATAGAATCGAAATATTGAACATTAACTGACTGGTGGGGCCAAATCCAAAGTGCAGTTGAAGGTCTCCCAAATGCTACAACACAAACAAACCAAGCCCGCCCCCTTTTCCTGTCTTATACGCCAAACTCATTAGTCATTGTTGAAGAATTTGAGATGAAAATCTTGAGGCGCCGCGACGCCAGCAGTTAAAAGCCAGCAGCGGCGGCAATTGAAATCGTCTTGCAATTGTTCAAAAACGAAAACAGAAAAGAATCGACAAGAAATAAAAAAAGAACTTTTAGCATTTTAATTAACTCGTGTGCGCGACGCGTTTAATCAAAAACAAAAAAAACCACAACAAAGAACACAGAACACATATCCAACAAAAAGAGAGACCAATCGGAACAGCAACAACACGAATCAGATTTAAAGATATATGCATAAATATATATATATATATATATGCATATATAAATATGTGGATTACACATTGTTTGTTCAAAAACGGCCTTCACCTTTTTGCAACTGTTGCTGCTGCTTTAGTTTTCAAACTCTATTGAACTTAATTTATTAGTTTTGATTTTAAATTTAGAAAACGAACATACGTTGTTAATATTTTAATTCTTTTAACTTTTATTTCTTTTTATGCATTATTCTTTTATTTTTGCTTTTTTGTATTGTAGCCTTCGCTTTTTATTTAGATATTTCTTCTTCTGTCTATTTGGCAACTTTGTCAACGCGGACAGCGCACAATTTGTTAAAAAAAAAAATAGTGTGTAGAGACTAAAATGATGAAGCAGATTAAGCAAAAAACAATTTATGAATCGTTGCTAAAATATTTCCAATTGGATTAGCAGCAGCAAAGCAAACTTTAGCCAACACTTCAAATTAATAATATATATATATTTTACTGTCATCTGTCCAACGAATCAAAGTCAAATCCGTTTGCTAAAAATAATAAATTGAAACGCGTGTCCCAAGAGAAAGAGCAAAATAATAAGAAACTGCTGCGGTGAGGTGGTAACTGGGCTGCTGCTGTTTAATTAATTTCTTGGCACAAATTTCACCCAATGTTCTCTAAAAGGCGCTACGACAAACCAAGACAATGGATAATAATAATATTCCTATTTATATTATTATTTTGCGACTCTGTGTCTGCATTTATCAGTCGCCGATGAGCATATAAATTAATGGGTGGCGGCCTGAAATAAATTTGATTAACGTCCATCAAAATGTTTAATGCTCGTCGTTCACATCGAGAGCGTCAGACAGCGTTTTGATTCAACAAATTTATGTGTGAATAATTGTTGAAACCATCAACTATTTTCAGTGTTTCTCAATTAGTTTCTGAGTGTTGCTGTTGTTGATTCAGTTCTGTTGCTATTTGTTAATTCTTTTTGCCACAACACACTTTTATTTCTACGCCAAATTTATGTTAATTAAAATGTCTAAATGTGTAATTTATTGAATATAGACTAAACATCAGATTAATGGCAATGTTGCCAATACTAAACAACAAATAGTATAAACAAAAGAGAGAACAAAGACTTCGCATATTCCGCAGTCGCATCCATTTTAACAGTGAGAAGGGTGTGCAAATGCGTTTGCTGCTAAGCTGCTGTTAAGCGTCTGTTAGCCGCGAAGCGTGATTTAATTAGTTGCCGCGAAATCAAATCAAATTCAATATCGAAGTGCCTGTTAGTTTGTTATCGAAGTGTGTTAATTGGGAGCATCATTCGTAGAGCTGATGCTGCCGCTGCCTCGCTGTGGCTGCTTCCAAGCCCCCCGCTAGACCGCGCAGCCGTCCCGCTGCTGCTCGCATGTTACAGCTGCACTTCTACTCGAATCATGCGGGCCGCTTGGTCCTCGGAGGCAGTGGACGACCCACAGATGTGCTCTACTATCCGCTCGAGAGCATCAAGGAATTTGAGCAGGTCTCCGACGGCTGGAAACGTTTGCTTGCTCAGCTCCTCAAAAAAGGTGCTGCGAACTCCATTAAAGCCTATAATATTATTAGTATTTTGATTCTTAAGCATTAATTCGATTTATGAATTAATTCAAAAAATAATTTACAACTAAATCTGAGCTTAAACTTTTATTTTCTTTTCTTTTGTAGAGGAGGATGACTCACAGATCTTTGTAAAGTTCTTCCGTTTCCACAAGAGCTATGATCTGATACCCACCTCCGCCAAATTGGTCGTCTTTGACACCCAGCTGCTGGTGAAGAAAGCCTTCTATGCACTGGTCTATAATGGTGTGCGTGCAGCCCCGCTCTGGGACTCGGAGAAGCAACAGTTTGTGGGCATGCTGACCATTACAGACTTTATCAAGATCTTGCAAATGTATTATAAGTCACCCAATGCGTCCATGGAACAGTTGGAGGAGCACAAATTGGACACGTGGCGCAGTAAGTATTCATTTGCCTCTATTTGCATACAATTATTACAAATCTTTTGATTCGGTAGGTGTGCTACACAAAGAGGTGATGCCTTTGGTCAGCATCGGACCCGACGCTTCCCTTTACGATGCCATCAAAATTCTCATACACAGCCGCATTCATCGACTGCCTGTGATAAATCCCGAGAATGGCAATGTTTTGTACATATTGACACATAAACGCATACTGAGGTTCCTGTTTTTATATGTGAGTAAACTACATTTATACGGCATATTGGATTTTTAATAATCCTTGTTAACCTTTGCAGATTAATGCATTACCAAAGCCCGCATATATGGAGAAGAGTTTACGCGATCTGAAGATTGGCACGTACGACAACATCGAGACAGCCGACGAGAGCACAAGCATCATAACGGCGCTCAAGAAGTTTGTGGAGAGACGCGTCTCTGCGCTGCCGCTGGTCGATTCCGAAGGCCGACTCGTTGACATTTATGCCAAGTTTGATGTGATTGTGAGTGTGGATTGACAGTTGAGATTAGTGTGTAGATTCCAACTAATGCTTTAAATGCTTCTTCTATTAGAATCTCGCTGCTGAGAAGACCTACAACGATCTCGATGTCTCGCTGCGCAAGGCGAACGAGCATCGCAACGAGTGGTTCGAGGGTGTGCAAAAGTGCAATCTGGACGAATCGCTCTACACAATTATGGAGCGCATTGTGCGCGCCGAGGTGCATCGCCTCGTCGTTGTCGATGATCAGCGCAAAGTGATTGGCATCATTTCCCTCTCGGACATATTGCTCTATCTGGTGCTGCGGCCCAGCGGTGAGGGCGTTGGCGGCTCCGAGAGTTCGCTGCGTGCTTCCGATCCGCTGTTGCGCAAAGTCGAAGTGGAAGCAACGACGGCGACGACGACGGCGCCGCCGCGTAGTCCATCCGCTCTCAGTTCTGGCAATCGTAGCTTTATCGAGGATATACCCGAGGAGGAGACAACGACAACAGCGGCACCAGGTGCTGCAGCGGCACCAGGTGCAGCAGCGGCATCAAGTGCAGCAGCGGGACCGGAATCGGGTGCGCCTAAAAGCGATGCTGATAGTGATAATATTAAATCCGCCAGTGAAGACAAAGCCAACAATAATAATAATAATAAAGATAATGAAAATGATGACCAGAAAGAGCTGGCGGCGGCCATCAATGGTGATAGTAATAACAGTCCAGCCGAAGTTTCCTTTGCCGATGAGGCGCAAGCCGATGACGACGACGATGATGATGATGCGGATGCAGATGCGGATGATGACGACGACGATGATGATCATCATCTGCATAAGGATCATGAACTGCAGCGCAAAAAGGGGAGAGATGGCAATGATGCTGAGCTCGAGGACAATGGGCTGAGCAGCGCCGTTTCGGCTGCCTCGGCGCTCGGCCAGACGATGACCACGCCCACGGCGCGCGAAATGGCGCTGGTTAGTGAATAAATAATTTAAATTAATTAAATAATAAAGCAAAACAAAAACCAACCCAAAAACAATACACACATTTTAAGAGCGAAAGAAACAACAATAATGAATTGCAAAGAAAGAGAAACAAAATTATCTATGAATATTATTAGTTGTTAGGCGCAAAAGTTATTATTATATTCGAGGAGATATGATTACAATTATAAACTATTAATTATGATTATGATTATGTATTTTACAAATCGCAACTAAAAACACAACAAAACCAACACACACACACCTGTTAACAAAAATGTTTATATATATTATATTTAAAAAGAAAAACAGAAAAAATCAACAAATTATATTAGCATGTCTTAAAAATTTTAAATTATGTAATTGATTATTATATAGCATAGTACAAGTCATAAAAAAAACCGCAATTTGTTTCTATTTAATTTTCTTTGTATTTAAAAATTCGCAAGGAAACTGATATGTGGGAGGCCTTATAGCATTTTCATACAAATAATCCATTTAAAATTTATGTAAATGGCGCTTTTTGCCAATATATTATAATATCGATAACATTCGATATCTAACATGAGCTCATCACTAAATCAGGACACAAATGCTGAGGGGTAAAAATAAATCTTTAGAATCAGATAAATTATACAAGAAATTAAATTTGAGAAATGTTCTAATATTGCAATAAGTTTCTAAAGCAAAATAAATGTATAATTTAAAAACAGTATTCACAAGTGGTGGTAGCAAAATGTTGCCACATCGGGCCGTAAATAATAATATCGATATCGATTATAAATCAACAACCCAAGTTGCACGTGCATGTTCAATGAGCGTTTCTGTTGCATTGTTTATGCGAACTTCCAATTGTGTTTGGCAACAAGATGAACCATTTTGAAATAAAAGAGCTGCCCGGCAAGGGTCGGGCCATGATAGCAACGAAAAGTTTTGCCACCGATGAGATCATCTTTGAGGAGGAGCCATTCGTATCGCGTCAGTTCTCGTGGAACACAGCCTACGGCTATGCAGCCTGTGATCATTGCATGCGACCGGTGAGGAAGCCTCAAATCTGATAAAAAAATCTTACTTTATGCGCAATTTGCTACAGCTGGAGACATTGCTGGAGAACGTGCGACGCTTGGCCAACAACCAGGCGGTTGCTGTGCCGCTATTGGAACACGACCCCACCGCTATCTGGCTCCCACAGTTTACGCAGTGTGTACGTTGTAAGGTCCGCTACTGCTCCGAGGACTGTTTGGTTGAAGCGCAGAAGCGGTATCACCGCGTGGCCTGTATGGGAGCGTTTCGGGCAGACGACACACATCCGATTAATGCGTTGAATGAAATATGGAAGAAGATGCACTACCCGCCGGAGACGGGCACCATAATGCTAATTGTTCGTCTAATGGCCATGTATCAGCAGAGCAACAAAAAGGCGGAGTTTATGGAGCAACTGCAATCATTTCAAGCGCTGATTGTCAATCGCGAACAGAAGATTTACCACAAAATGCTTGGCGAGAACTTTGAACGGCAAATGGAGCAACTTTATGCGGCCTTTTGCAATGCCTTTAAAAGCGAGGAGTTTGCTGTGGCAAGTGACGTCTGCCAACTTTATAAGTGGTAGCTCTAAGTAATTTTATTCTGATCTATAACAGTTCACCACACCAGATGCCTTCAAGACACTGATGGGCATTTTGGGCACAAATAGCCAGGGCATTGCCACCAGCGTGCTGGCCCAGTGGGTCACTAAAGTCTCCGAATTGCCGCTTCCCGATGCGGACAAAGAACAACTGGACTCGGTAATAGATGAGCTCTACGCCAAAGTGGGTGACTGTAAGTAGTAAATAATCTCACAGGAAACGATCCCTAACATCTTTGGTTTAACAGTTGCCGGTGAATTTCTAAACAACGAGGGCTCTGGTTTGTACATCCTGCAGAGCAAGATCAATCACAGTTGCGTTCCAAATGCACAGTCTACGTTTCCTTACTCCAACGACATTGTCGTATTGAAAGCCCTGGCGCCAATCGAAAAAGGCGACGAGATTTGCATTTCCTATTTGGATGAGTGCCAGCTGGAGCGCAGTCGCCACTCCAGACATAAAACACTGCGCGAAAACTACATATTTGTTTGTCAGTGTCCCAAGTGTAGAGCACAAGCCTCCGATCCAGATGTTACCAGCGACGAGGACGAGGATGACAACGACGAAGAAATGGAGGACTGCGATGATGATATGGATTAAGGCTAATTACTCCGCATTTGATATGTTGCTTCTATACCCCGTGATGGGGTAGTTATCTTATAATAAAGCGATCTAACTATAACTTTTATATCAGCATCGTGTCTTTTGAATTTTTGCAAAAGATTTGGTCAAGCTAAAGTTAATTTGTAAAATGGCCGTTTGGCCGTTATACGGATGTCCATTTGACCACAGATAGTCTTTGGATTACCGATTTACACAAAGCAATAAAAATAATGAAAGATCTGCAAACAGTTGAAATCAAGTGACATTTTAAAATTGAAAATCATAACTCGGTTATATACTGCAGATCCTGTGTCAAACATTTCGTTTGCAACTGGCTGTTTATTAACTTCCAACTTCAATCCAGTTCATCTTACTCTTAGTTTAATATTTAACAATTTCTGTTTTCGTTTTGACCGATTTGCTATATGTATATAGTTATATTAACACCCTTCAACTATGTTTATATGTGTGTAATTTACAAATAACTAACAAATCTTATTAGGCGCCACCTTCGCTGGCTGTCACAGGCGTCAGATTGATCAGGTTATTGCTACTTTCCGCCAAATCAGCAATGGAGACCCGACCACGCTGCTTGATAAACTTGGCCACAGCGGCCAGTTCCACCTCGGACACGTAGATAAATTTGCCGCGGTCGTCGATAACGCCGGTTATTGTGCCATTTGCCTGCAGCTCCTGAATGCGTTCAATGGCCTGCTGCGTTTTCAATTTGAACGCTGTGGCCAAGTCTTCCAGCAAAACAACCTTGTTGTCCTTGATGTACTGTATGAAATCGGCCAGCAGACTCTCCTTCTCATCAGCATCGCCTTCCTCGAAACCCTCCTCTTCAACACTGAAGGCTGCTTTCATTTTCAGATACTCCTCATGCTCCTTACGCTCACGCTCTTCCTTGGCCAAGCGCTCGGCCTCGACTCTCTTGCGCTCCACCTCTGCATCAAGGTCATCCTGCTGCTTGCGCTCCGCCTCCTCCTTGGCTTCCTTCACCTTTCGCTGTTCGCGATCGTGTAGCTCTTGTTCGCGTTGCAATCGCTTCTGTTCTTTAGCCTCCATTTTGGCTCTCTTCTTTGCGCCCATCTTCTCGTCCAGCACTGCACCTTGCGGCACACGCGGTTCGTTCTCGTCACCAGCTTCGGCGTCGTCGGGATCAATGGCTGCAGCAGGTGCTGCTGCCGCAGGGCCTGCGGCATCTGGAGCATTTTGATTGGCACGCAAGCGATTACGCTGATTCCGCGCTATCTGGGCTCGTCTGGGAACACCTTCCTGTGCGCGTAGTGGGACGCCACGTTGTGGTTGCGCAGCTGCTTTTGTTTCTAATTGGAAAGTGTTGAATGTTAAAGCAAGATAAAAGTTGATATTGAAATTAATTCCAACCTGCGGGGGCATTCCTTTTCTGCAGGAAGTACAGAGTAAGCAGGATAATCAGCAACGCTGTTGCAATTCCTATTAGTAATATCAGGTCCATTTTGTTTGCTTAAAAATGATAAAAAGTTAAACGTCAACAAAACGCACAGCTGATTTTCCAGCGTTGCCAGCTCGCAAACTTGCTTAAGAGTGAATGCGTTTGAGACAGCTCTCGCGTTTACCAAAAGGAATTTTAATAAGGTGACCACAGTTTATAAAGGAATTAAACCGCTTGGTCAGCTGTTTTGACAGCGTTACCAACATGGGCTACATTTGTTTGCTTGTGTGACAATAATACTAGTGTGTGTTTGCCAAGTGGCAGCTCTCTCGCAGCTGTCAGATTGGATTTTGTCAATGTAGCCACTTTGCGTTTTTCTCATGACGTGTCGGCGAGCTTAGTTTTTATAATACAAATAATCGAAGCTCTAGAGTAATTTAATAAAAAAAAAGAAAATGAGCAACCAATTAATCTGCCTGGCACTGATGCTGTGTGCGTTACACAGCGTCAGCGGTCTGTACTTCCACATATCGGAAACGGAGCGCAAATGCTTCATCGAAGAGGTTCCCGATGAGACTACTGTGATTGGTAAGCATCTTCTGAAGTTGTGCAGCGACAAACAGACTAAGCCTCTCTTGCTTTGCAGTTAATTACAAGGTGGAGCTGTATGATCCGCGCTCAAATGGCTTCATGCCATCCTCCCCGGGCATTGGTATGCATGTGGAGGTGCGCGATAGTGATGACAAGCTGATTCTATCGCGCGTTTACAGCTCGCAGGGACGCATATCGTTCACATCGCACACGCCCGGAGAGCATGTAATTTGCATGTACTCCAACAGCACTGCCTGGTTCAATGGCGCCCAGCTGCGCGTGCATCTGGATATACAGGTGGGCGAGCACGCCATCGACTATGCCAATGTGGCGCAGAAGGAGAAGTTAACCGAACTGCAACTGCGAATTCGCCAGCTGCTCGATCAGGTCCAACAGATCACCAAGGAGCAGAATTATCAGCGGTATCGCGAGGAGCGTTTCCGTCACACCAGCGAGAGCACCAATTCGCGTGTGCTGTGGTGGTCTCTGGCGCAGACAGTCGTCCTCGTCTGCATGGGCTTCTGGCAGATGCGGCATTTGAAGAGCTTCTTTGAGGCCAAAAAACTGGTGTGAGCTGAGCACATTCAGCACATTCAGGCATTTGGTTGCTGGTTGTCGGCCTTCATCTCGTTCTTTATGCAACCAAATTCGTCAGTCGCCAATTTCATCGATGTATCACCCAGATCCGTTTATAGTTTTAATAGTCTAGTTTGGTTTCATCTGTCGAACTAAATACCTTTTCTGCCTAATTTTAATAAATCTCCATTGTAAAATACGAATTGTATTGTAAGTGAGCAAATATATATATGTATATATATATATATTTGTATATATCAATGTTGTTCCAGCATCCCTGTTGTTGCAGCTAGTCCCGTGACTCGATATGCCTGACTGAGCGCGACTTGGACTTATCAGTTAGAGCGATTGCGGCGAGCACATGACACGCAAAGATAGAGATAACCTGCCTTAGTGCCAAGATGCATTTGTGTTCTGCTGTTACATTTATCGCAGTGTTTGCTCTTGATGATTGCCCGCAGTCTACGAAATGCGAGCATCGCCGGCATTGCATCTTAGGCTTTTCAGTAGCTTTGGTGACTTACTACGCAACGGTTGTGTTGGCGTGGGTGGCGCTCGTCAATAACTTATACAAAAAAACAACAACAATAATAGCGTTGTGAGACAAAATAAAACCGCGGCCGAACCATAAAAGCCGCAAGGCAACCGAATCTCGCCCTCCTCTAGTAACTTGAGCTTTCCAAAAACATAGAGAGACACAGTCAAACAAGTTGATCATCAAGGCAGTTGAGTTCGTCTACGTTCGTGTTAACTAAAAAAGCTAAGTTATCTGGAAAATGTTCCGCGCTACGGAAATTGGCAGCGAAGAAAGTAAGTAGTGGAGATTAGATAAGCGAGATATTTAAATGATATGTGGTATCAACGAAATCTCTTATGTCGTACAGCTTTGCCAGCACAGGCGGGACTAACACAGACATCGGCTAATTCTTTAACTGATTTTGGAGAGTATGCTAAGCTAAAGAAACCCCGTAGCTCTCTGCCCAACTATGGATTCGCGCCCATACCCAATATACGCCTGGAGTACAAATATCCACGTGCCGTCTGCTTTATACTAGCCACTAAGTTCTTCGAGGCCTTTGCGGCAAATGGCATGCGCAGTAAGTGACTTAAGCCGTATGAACAACGGTGTCAGCCCAAGATGACATACTTTATAGCCAGGGAGATAGAGAGTAGCATTGCAATTGCCTTAGGTTGTCGACAGTAATCTACCATTGTATTGTCGAAATATTCCAAAAGCATGGCTTATCAGTTAGCAGAGATGCATCACAATGGGAGGTCTCATTAATAATTTACAAATGCACCATCTTACATGCATATATTTATGATCAGTCATCACAAGGTCTTTACTCTGATAAGTAAAATTTCCATTAAATGTATAATACATAGAATATTTATAGATTTGTCTGGATTTTCTTAAAAAAAAAACCCCAATGTTTTTTGCTATTTTTTTTATATATTTACAATTACAGTATATTTTATTGCTATTATTTACAGTATAAATACGTGTGTGATTGCGATTGAAAAGACTTGAATTTTGAAGCTAGAGCAAACAGTGTCGATAATGTTAGTTAGACAGATATTCTGGAATCAGTAGTTTGTTTATACAGTTGGTGTGGATGCTATCCTCTAATGTTTTTCTTAATATTTGAAATGCTTGTAGCGGAAGTGAGTTGGACTGGAATTCAAGTTTAACAAAGTATTTTAACTTAACATTTACGTATATGTAATTATTTTTCTTACTAATGAAGTGTTTCGAATAATGATGAGCCTCCTAATATTTGAGGGTTTCATGTTAATCACAACATTAGAAAGATATATTTTCAGCTGCTGTATTACCTATAATCAAAAAAGATTTTAAAATAAAACCACATAGTTTTTTCGTCAGTCAATTTGTATAATCTTGGAATAAAAATGTATTTTTAAATAATCTGTATATATTGAAATTCATCTACTTCATAGCCATACTGGCGCTGTTTTTGCGCGATGATCTAAACTTTACGGAAAGCGACTCCACGATTGTGCTGCACATTTTCAACTTCTTTGGACAGTTTTGTCCGATTATTGGTGCCATCCTGGCGGATAGTTACATGGGCAATGTGCGCACCATATCGGGTTTTTGCTTTCTTTATGCCACTGGCTGGGTGCTGATGACGATGACATCTGTCCCATATGCTGGCATACCAGTCACAGCCTTGTGAGTAGGCTAGCCAAAGGCATTTATTCAACTTTTTGTATAACTTGGTTTGTCCTCTACAGCTTGCTGGTATCCATCTCTCTTATAGCAGTTGGCAATGGATCGGTGCGTGCTTGCATCACTTCCCTGGGCGCTCTTCAGTTTAAGCTACCCGAGCAGGCCGCTTATTTGGCGGAATATTTCTCCTTCTACTATTTCGTCTATTATATCGGCATATTCCTTAGTAAAATTCTGCCTCCAATGGTGCGTGCGAATACTCAGTGTTTTGAGAAGACCACCTGCTATCCAGCGGTATTTGGAACACTTGGCACCTCCTTCATGATTTCTTGGAGTGAGAAGATCTAAAGATGTTTTAGGCATCCTAAATTAAATTTTAATATTTCTTGCAGTCATCTTTCTGATTGGGAAATGCTTTTACAAGAAGGAAAAGCTATCCGGGGATAATATACTCTTTAAGTTCTGTGGTTGCATTAAGGTAGCACTGCTTGAGAAGTGGAGACGTCGAAACTCCGCCAAGCGGTGCAAGTATTGGCTACACAATGCCGACGGCGCATATGATACTCATTTCGTGGATGATGTATCCAAAGTCTTACGTGTGAGTACAAACAGAAAAAGTTTCTTTTCTATGATCTAACAACAAAATTTTATATATTCTTTACAGATTACCAAGCTCTTTATTCCACTGCCCATTTACTTTGCCCTGCTCGCACAGCAGGACTCTAGTTGGACCTTTCAGGCGACCATGATGAATACCACGTTACTGGGTGTCACCATTGAACCGGATCAGGCTAAGGCAGTGGGTCCCATCTTTTTATTTATGCTCATTCCGCTTTGGCAATATGTGACTGCTCCGTTGTTGCGCCGATGGTTCCACTGGGAGCTCCAGCCATTGCATAGCGTTACCGTTGGTGGAATTTTCTCAGCTTTCGCATACTTTTGCGCTGGAACCCTTCAGGGTCGCATTATGGTGAGTCAACTATTGCACCATTTATTTTTCTATCTTATCGATATTCATTTATTTTCTTATAGCAATTACCCATTGGAAGCATAAATATTTCCTGGCAACTACCTCAGTTCCTGCTGCTCATGTTGGGCGAATTGCTGCTCTCGATTCCAGGACTGCAGTTTGCATTTACCCAGGCGCCGGCCTCGATGAAATCAGTAGTCACCGCCACCTGGTTTTTGAACAACGCCTTTGGCAATCTTATTGTTGTGCTAGTCACCCAGTTGGATACGTTTAGCTCTCAAAAAGCCGAGTATTTCTTCTATGCAGTGGTGATGCTGGTCTGCATCATTATCTTCGCGATGCTGGCCTACGATTACCGCTTACAGGAGCGTAAGAGTAACCTTCATGCCAGGAGCTTACAAATCCTGCTACCCAATCTGCATGACAATGCGCCCAGTTGCAGTAGCCAGAGCGTCAGCGTATAATAAATAGCCCTCGTAATATTTATTGCTATACAACCTTCCCAGAAATGGTTGTACTCGAAGTTGGCTATCAGTTTCAATTAATTTTGATATGTATTACAAATAGCATTCGAAATGATGGTCGAATTTTATTAAATATCTGCAAACATGTTAAATTTTAATATATTTAATAGCTCTCTTAAAGTTAAGATTTACTACACACTTAGCTTAAAATGATTCGTTAAGATTTCTACAAAAGTCAGAATTTCCCATAAAATGCAAAACATGTGTGTAAAACATATACAAATAAATTGAAAAAATAAACTTAATAATAAAATAAAACAAATGTGATAAAAATTGCTTCTTATTCCAGAATGATCAATTAAAGAGCCGGCAAAACAAATTTATCTCAAGTCAATTGTAACAATGCAAAATGATGAAAACTAAATTTTTATGTGAAAATTAAACTTTAGTGAGAACTGCAATGAGTCGGCTTATAAATTACTTTACTAATATGGACATCTTAGCCTTGTATATTTCTTTGTTAAATGTCATAGCTTAATATAAGTGGTACAAAAGTTAAGCTAAAAATTTGAATTTATGATCCAGGAACTCAGGATACCCACGTAGGAGTCACCAATAAATTATTTGCTATCAACCGTTAGGATGATGATGATGGATGTTTTGCACAGACCATGTAGACCTGATATGTTCTTGAACTTAACTTTATTATCAGTTAATTTATTAATAGAGTTTTATTTTATTTAGTGCCTAAACTTAAACTTAATTAGTTTTAATCTTATCTATAAAATAAAATGGTATGCTTAAGAAAAAGTAGTCCAACCTTATGACTCGATACATTTGCTTTTAACTTAAGATCAGATACTTTTCTTACATTATATATCAAATATATTAAAAAGATTATAAACAGATCTTAAAATATGCAACTTCTAACTAATTCCACAAGGTAAGAGCACTGCTTTATTAAAATTGTGAAATATTTCAGTACAGATTGTGGCACATTTAGCTGCACAGTAAATGCGAATACTACTTGTAATTTATTAACACACACGCACAAACAGATGTCGAATGATAAAATGAATTGAAATCATTCGATTATCTTGAACATGTACTGCAGCTCGAGATTAACGTCATCGGCCAGATCAGTGCAGTGGACTCCATTCAGCACTTTAGAGATGCCAAATTTGGAGCGCAGTGTATGCGGCCGCAATAGTTTAGCAATTTCCGGATCCATTGGTCCGCAAAAGTTGCGAAACTCTTGCTGTGATTGCTTGTTCGGATCTTCGCTGACTAACTCTAGGCACATGCAAACGCCACTGGCTAGTTGGGCTACCATGGGTATAAACTCGGGTAAAACGCCACGATAGACTTCGTAGAACTCCTCGCAATTACCACGCGCCATTAAAAGCATGCGCATCGCTGTTATCTTAAAGCCTGACGTAAGTATCTCGTTTAATATTTTTCCTAGATAGCCATCCTTAATGATGTGCGGCTTTATAATGGCCAGTGTGCTGTTCTTGAAACTGCAATCATTGATGATGTTGTTACGTTCCTCAAAAAAGAATTTCAAATCATTGGCAACATTCTCTTCCTTCTCCGGGCAATAAAAGCCATAGCGCAAATCCTCGCGCTCAAACAATTGCTGCATGCTGGGCGACAAAACAATCTTTGTCGAGGCATTCTCCGTTTTGTATTTAGAACAGGCAAACATGATCTCTGTCACATTATCGCCGATTAGCTCCAAGCTAATTGCCGGTCCTGTCAGTAGCTCGCTCATCAGAACCCTTTAGTTTAATTAAAGTACATTTTTTTAATTGTTGTTTAAGGTTTCATTATACTCACGAGGTGTGTACATCATCGTCCTGTTTGCTAGCCAGAAACTGGGTGACAGTTTTCGGCGTAAACTGAACCATTTGGGCATTGTTAACATTGATCTTGTTGTCGATCAGCGTTGTGAGAAATTCGCCCAAATGTTTTGGCCACATGCTACTCTTGAGCAGCACAAATCCACTGTGAAAAAGCATTCGAATAAAGTAAGTATGAATCAGAAGATATAATTGAACTAGCTTACCGTTTGCGGTATTTGGCCAAAGAGCTGCGTGTAATTTCGTCGGCATAGTCAACGATATCGAAGGAACGCCCGAACACATTAATCTTGGAGCCCACAAAGAAATCGCGGAGCGTCAATTCGGGTATTTTAGTGCGACGCAAAAAGGTTTTCTTGCTGCGTTGATCAAACTGCAGCGCAGATGGTTAGCTGCAATCTTGTTTCTTTTTATTAACAATAACTTACCAATTCGACGGCACCATCGCTTAAATGATATGTTAATAGGTAAGTGCGAGTAATTCCAGCTTCAACGTGAAACCATTCGGATATAAAGGCCAACCTGCCATTTGGTGCGGCCATTATTTGTTTATTCGTATATAATTACAAGTATACTGTGTATTTTATAGTGACGGCAACTTTGAAATGAATGATTTTACTTTGCATGCTTTTTTAGGGGAAACATAATTTTAAAGCGTGCTTCTTCTTACCCGCGTTGTCAAAGCGACAGTGTTGCCAAGTTGCCAAACGCACTGAGCTAAGTTGAGAACACTATTTCCTATGTGTTTATGTAAATAAATAAAAGACAATCATTTTATTTTTCGTTTTTTTTATATTTTAATTTCCTTTATTTACAGGAAACAAAAAATTAATAAATTGCAAATGAAACTTCGCAATGAATTGGTTGTAGCTTTGTCCAGTTGCTGTTGTGGCGAAAATCCAGCGTAAATTTGATGTATGTAACTCTTGTTCCTTTTCTGTTTTCTTTGTTGTTGTTAACAAATCGCATTTACTGCTCAAGTTAATCAGTGTAGTGGAATAGTGTTAATGAACGCACGAGTGTGATTTGAGTGATTGTGATTACGTGTGTGTATGTGTGTTTGTGAATGACTTAACGTTATAAGGGCCTCGGCTAACGCTACGAATCTAGTACTCAAAAAATGCCCAAATTAGCTAGCTACTTAAGCAGCTGGCTTCTTTGGCTCCTTGTCACCCTCCCCACCCTCTTCATCATCCTCATCATTTTGCGACAGACTTGGAATATTATCATCAGAGTCGTCATCTTCGTCTAGATTGAAATCATCAAACTTGTTGTTCCAATCTCCTCCAACGTTGGCGATGTTGCCGAACATGCCATTGTCCTTGGTATCGGCTGCATAACAAAAAATTCAAGTTTAGAGTGTTACATTAAAATAAAGACTTTTTACTCAACTAACCTTCCTCATCATCAGACTCATCGCGCCACTTGGCGAAATTGGCTTTCAGGAAATGCAATTTGGTCTTATCCGTGGTCAGAGTAGGCCAGAAGGGACCGCTCTCCTTCTTGGGTATTGTGAATTCCAGGCAACGACCGATATTCTTGTTTGTCACTTTCTCCGGGTCAACGGTTCCAAAAAAGTTCAATGTGACTTCGTATTTCTTGGCCGCATCCAGTGCGTTCACGCCCTTGAAAGTGAAGCTGTTTTCCGTCACTCTGCAAAAAATAAATCAATCATTTTAGACATTGATGCTTTTATCATTTTTAATAGATATTTTTTATTTTTTTTTTTTTAAGTTTGTGGACCTTACTTGTGTTCAATGTCCTTGCATTCCACATCGATAATTACATAGATTAATTCGGTGCGCTGAGCCCAGGAAACTGGTGGCGGAATTAAACTGTAATGAGAAATCAAAGAATTTTTAATAAGATAATCAAACAAATGCCAATACTCTGAAGGCCGGCTTGAAAACAGTTTTGCCTAAAATAATACAAAATATAGCATCATGGCATCGTTTAAGTCGAACAACTGTCAAAGTGCAAGTTTGTGCTAAGCTATTCGTTTCATTTGCATACAATAAAATGCGATGCTATACAAGTTTGAGCACTGGGGCACATTCCAAACAAAATTAGCGCCAACTTTAACATAACCTCAAATGCCAGTGACTTTTTGATGGCACCGCGTACCGCCCGTCCAAAAATACAAATGCATTTGCGCATGAGACACACCCAGCGCAATGGCACTTGAGATGCGTGTAAGAGTCGAGAACTAATTTAAAGTGCAGCAACTTTGGCGTCGGTGCAATTTGCAGAAAACAGACGACGCTAATGTCCTCACAACGAAAAAGCACGCTTTGCACAAAGAAGCCACAAAAAGAAGAGCGGCCCACAGATTGAGGCAGCATTTCTGAATTGCTTGCGTTAGTACTTACCCTGTTGCCGACATTTTATTGTTGATACTTGGTCTAGACGATAATTAATGAAGCCGCGGTCACTGCTCGCAAATCTTTTTCAACAGAAAACGCGATTTTCAACCGAAATGTCGGGCACGAAATGAGAATGACTGCTCTGTTAGTCACACAGTGTTCGAGAACAATCGTCTGAGCAACCGACTGACAGTTGACTCACTGCACAGCACTGTTTCGATAACAATTGTTCAGCATTATAAGCAAACAATCTATTCTATCGAAAAGCGATTTTTATCAGATTTGCTGTTCAACACTAGCCATCCATCTGTCATCTGTGTAAAAAGTAGCAAGAACAAGAACAAAAAAGTGAGTCGAAGCTGTTACTTAACCAACATTTTTGCACAAATTAAACATTGTTTTATTTGGTAAACCTTCCTACACAGCCATGTTGCGCATTACAGCCGGTAAAGTCGCTAGTGCCATGCGTGGCAGCATTGGAGTCACATCCAGCCGTGTCATCGCTGTACGCCAGCACGGTACCGAGGAATCGGCCGAGGCATTCGATGCCCGTTACGAGAAATATTTTAGTCGCGACGGCATCGATGGCTGGGAGGTACGCAAGGGCATGAACGACTTGCTTGGCATGGATCTGGTGCCCAGCCCCAAGGTTATTGAGTCTGGACTGCGTGCCTGCCGTCGCGTCAACGACATCGCTCTGGCCATCAGGTGGCTGGAGGGCTGCAAAGACAAGTGCGGTGACCAAAAGGCCACTCTGTATCCCTACTTGCTAGAGAAAATCTCGCCGACCTTGAAGGAGCTGGGTGTCCCAACCATTGAGGAGATAGGCTACGACAAGCCCGAATTGGCTCTGAAGTCTGTTTATGATATCTAAAGCAGCGTTTACTTTAAACGTTTCCCTTTAGTTTAATTAATACACACACACAAACACAAGAAACATCAAAAACAAGCAAACAATTAACTTCACATAACTTGCTGCGGATGAACATGTTATTGGATTGCAAATAAAAAGGAGATTGGAGTAAGGCTACCACACAAAAATCATATTTGTTTTCCTTATTTTTGGGTTATGTAAGAGAGCCGTGTGCAGGTTATGCCTGGCGTACACGTTCAAACATGCACGATGAATGAAAATGACGTTGCGCGACTCACAACAAATTCAAAACAAATTCGTTTATTTGCCATGACACTTAAATGCGTAGTTACATTACATATACAGACACATGCACACGCTTTATTTCCACTCTTTGAGCAGCTCGGCTGCCTTGTCGAGATTAGCCTGCTTTTTGATGAAACAGTAGCGCACAAAGTCCTCGCCAAGATGCTTGTTGGACTCACTGTAAAAGGCACTTGGGGGAATGCCCTGCAAGCCCATGTTCTTTGTCATCCACTTGGTGAACTTGTAGTCACGATACCTGTCCTGCTCAGTGCTTAGATCGACCTTGTGGGCAAGCGGCGACCAATCGGCCACCATGAAATATCCGCCCTCTGGAATTGTGGGACGCATGCCCGCTTCACTCAGAAACTTGGCCATAAAGTCTCTTTTAGGCTGCAACTCACGCGGTAAGCTGAGGAAGTAACTTTCTGGCTTGCCCAGACGCGACAACTCCACCTCAAAGCTGCGCGCCACGCCCTCCTGCAGTGGTGTTGGACAGGTATAAACCGAATTTTGATGTACCATTTGCAGGTTGCTTATCAGCTGGTGCGGGCCATAGGCCCATCCGATTTTCCAACCCGTCACCGAAAAAGTTTTGCCTGCCGAGCCAATAGTTATTGTGCGATCCCACATGCCGGGCAGTGTGCAAATGCGCACATGCTCGACGCCATCGAAGACAAGCCACTCGTAGACCTCATCTGAAACGCAGAGCACGTTCCACTTGCAGCACAGCTCAGCAATGCGTTCCAGCTCTTTCCGATGAAAAACCTTGCCGGTGGGATTATGTGGCGTATTCAGTATTATCATTTTCGTCTTTTCATTGAAGAGTTTCTCCAGTTCACTATCGTCTAAAACCCAGTCAGCGGAACTAATGGGGCCATCTTTCTCACGCTGCGGAGGTGGTGAGATATGTGTTTTAAAAAGTGAATACAACTAAATGAGTGAATGTTTGTCTTACCAATTTAAGTGGAATGAAGCGAGGCACGCCATTCGCCATTTTTACCATGGGCTCATAGCAGTCGAAGAAGGGTTCAATAATGATGACCTCCTCGCCATCGTCGACATGGCCCAGAATTGTGGAGTAGAGTGCCTCGTAGGCTCCAGATGTAATCAATATGTCATTCAGTGGATTAAGCTCTCTGCCAATCAGGCCACTGTAGAGTTTGGACAGCGCCTGCACCAACCGCACATGACCCTAAAAACAAAAGGATTTCTTTACTCTTAACACTTAATTTCATTCTTAAGTAATGAATAGAAAGTCTGTCATATTTGTATATGCAAATCGTATGTGTAAGATTACTTACATTGCCTCTGGTGTACTGATGCAGAAGATAATTGTTGTCCCTGGCAATATCCGCCAGAGCACTGGTTACATATTCAGGGGCAGCATCATCTGGGAAACCTTGGCCCAGGTTCAGGGGCTTATACTGCATGGCCAGCGCGATATATTCGTTCCACACACTGGGCGTACTCCCCTGCAAACGCTTGGGCAAGTCAAACTTATCCATGCTGTTTTGCGCAGTGGTCAACTTATAGCTGTTCTCCCGCCGCTGGTCGAATGTGTTTGCCGATATATTGAGGGGAGGCCGGACGCACACTCGTAGACAGTTTCTGAGCATCTGAAAGCGAAACACTTGTGAATAAGATGTTTTATAGAGTACCCGGATATTATTTTAACACACGTACTATGCGTGTCTGCGATATCACAAATAGTTAAATGCAATCGTTTCTAGACAACAGAAGTATTTTTCAGAGCTCGAACTGAACTGAAAATGCGATATGACGTTGCATAATGGAAATATTGAAACAACAAAACAGCAACGATTTGTTGTAAAACCTAATTTGTTTATTTACTCACACACGTGCAAAATACAGTCAACCAAAAGCCTCTAACGATTCAGCGATTCTCTTACAAATGGATAACAATCTAACATATGTCTTGTTTTAATACATTTATGGACCAGATAACAGTGTTTTATTGGTTTATTGTTTTAATTGTTAAATTATAATACAATTACCACAAAAACATTGGCGCCCTATCTCTGTTAAATTCTTCTTCTTTGTAGTTCATCAATCATTTTGGAAAAACAGCTGCGCTCGAGTCAGTGTTGGTTAATGATTGTTTTAGGGCTGCAATGCAATGCCGCGCACTCAATAATTCAAACAAACGGTTTCACCGTCAGCTTGTCTCGATGGTAGTCTTTAGTAAAAAAAATACTCAGTTGATTTTCAAAGTTTATTTATAAAAACTGCGGGTTAATTAAAGAAAATTAAAGTGAAAATCATATCGTAAGTACAATTGATAATTGACAAATGATTAATAACATTTATAAGTATTTTAACATAGGTAAGTTATAAGTATGTATGTAAGTACGTCATATGTTATACAGGTTAAAGTTTTTTTGTTTTAATATATGTTTGTAATTGCATCAATATTCGTTTGCTTGAGTTTTAACAAAGTAAAGCTACTAAACTTAAATCACAGATAACACTAACGTGTTTGTTACAATATATGTATGTAAGTAAGTAATGTTTATATAGTGACGAAATTATTGGCTGCTTGCCCATTTAAAATCATAGAACGCATAACAAGACGGCTTAAGTACTACTTAGAAAATCGCTAGCATTATAGCTGTATTTGCTTGTAATCAACTTTGCCACATTTGTTGTTGTTATATTTCCTTAAATGCAACAATTCACTTATATACTATCAAACAATAAGTTTGTGAGTGTGTGTGTGTTTTAAGTAGAGTTAACGGAAAAATTTTCTCCTTTAAGTGATATGCACTCGTCGCAGACGTCGTTCCCTGTGAATGGCACAAATTTTGCGCGAATGGCAATGAAAAAAAACACGAAACTGTACCTAGTTCTGTTGCTACTGTTTCAGATTTCTGATATGGACGTGGGGTTGGTTGGATTTCCTCTGTGCATGCTTAGACATGCACCTCGGGGCAATCCTCATCCTTAATCGAAGTATACTGCACTTTCTTGGCTACATTGTCGAACACCGGTGTCATCATATACTTCAATTTATCGCGACTGACATAGACTAGGGCAACCAGCAGGCCAAGCAGGATCATACTAAGCACAATTAGCAGAAAGATCAGGGTGGCCGTGTGTCCACTGAGATGCGGCTGCAGTTGACCATAGAGCTGCTCATCCTCGGCGATGTTCAGGAATGAGGCAGCTGCGGCCATCTCGGCCGCACACTCGCCCATGTCCAGCTGAAGAAGATGCACCGGCGCCGGATCAACGTGCTGTAGGTCGTGGAAGCACATGATGCTTTCCTGATTTCGAACCTGCACCCGTGTCGCCTGCAACCACGTGCGGAACGGTGATATTTTGCAGTCGCACACAAACGGATTCAGATTAAAGTCGACAATTAGATTAACGGTGCGATTCTCGCGCTCCTGCAGCTCGTTTAAGACATGCATGTCGCTGGGCTTGACAAACTCGAACTTGTTGCGCTCAAGATCGAGAAAGCGCAGGTTATTCAAGCAGAGCACCTCAAAGTTGATGTCCTTCAGCAGATTATCGCCCAAGTGAAGATCACGCAGCGCTGGCAAATCACAAAACACTTTGCGATCCTTGAAGTGGGTAATCTCATTCTGTTCCAGATGAAGTTTCTGCAGCTTCACCAGCTGACTGTTCATAAAGATATCATGCAGATCCTCGCTGAGCTGCGGTGAGCTGTGATCCTCAAAGGCATCGGTTAGATGGAGACTCTGCAAGTTGACAAAGTTTGAAAAGACGCGCGGATGATGATGATTCACCTCGTCATCGTAGCGCGAAATACTCAAGTTGTTGTGGTTGAGGATGAGACGCTCCACGCGTGGCACATGATGATAGCTCTTGCCGCGTATCTCGCGTATGTGATTGCTGCTCATGTCGACGATCTTCAGCTGTTTGTAGTCATTGATACTGCCAAAGACGTTCCACGGCAGTTCGGTGATAAAGTTGCCCGTAAAGATGAGTATCTCCACCTGCTCGGGCATAAACTTCAGCACGCTGGTGTTACGAAGTCCTGCATTTGTGCAGTTCACAATGAACTGGACGGTGCCCTCGTACATCTCGTTTCCGCAGGAGCAGGCAACAGGAAAATTGGGCCCGCAACTGGATGAGCTTTCGGCACCGCTCAGCGTCAGAGCCGCACTCATTGCTAGCAGAGTCATGACCAGCATTTGAGGTTGCATTTGCGGTTCGTTTGCCATCGTAATCAATCCTGACGTTCCTGCAATTAAATACAATGTTTCATTAGCTGGATATTCATTCATTTCATTAACAAGATAAAATTCGAAAAACACAAAGGAATAAAATGCAGTTACCCAACCCCTAGGCTCTCTAAAAGTGCTGCCACATTTCACATTAATAATGGGTTAAAAGGGTAAAATGGTTTTGGGCAAATGAATGAATAACAACAGGAAGAAGGAATCATTTTCGACCCCATAAGGTTTATATATTCTTGATCAGCATCAGCCGCCGAGTCGATCTAGCCATAGGTGCTTATTAAAGATAAATATATTTAACAGCTGTGTTCAGGAAATATCGCAGTTAAGCTCACTCGACTACAGATTTTTTTTTTTTTTTTTTGATATTTTGGTGTTACATTGTCACATTTTATAAGCTTGAAGACATATTTATTTCGCATATTTTATGTAAATTGCAGCACAATTTCAGAATACTTAGCTTGAGAAAACATACCCTTTAATTAAACTACAAAAAAACTGCTTAACATTTTACCAGTTTTCTATATAATAAATACATTAATTTTCTTAAGATTGCTTGATACACACAAATGTTTCAAATTTTAGATTCAAGTCAACAATTAAATAACCCATGCACTATTTTCAGCAAGATACAAATTATATTTTTTACGTTTACTTTTTTTTAAACTATATTTATTCAGAAGGTGACAACACTACTGAATGGTGGCTCCTACCGGGTAGCAGTCTCTCTTGTCGGCAGATTTATGATTCGCAGCCTGACGATTTATGGGTTTACGAAAGGCTAAACGTTGCTCAACAGAAAGCGGTCGCAACCGCCTCAACCAGACCGCAGCAGCGCATTCAAAAACATATATTTTCCACTTCCACTCCTGCTACGGTGAAATTCAGCTCGTCTCCATTCGCGACCCCACGGCCAATCAACGACACCCACGGCGTATGGGTAATTTCTGTTTAGTGCCAAAGTTTTTGGTAGCGCCAGCCACAATAAACGCCAAAAGGGCACTCAAGCGAACTGACGAGGTATCCACATAAAGTTCAATTCCCCTCTGCATGCTACCTCTGCTGTAGAACGTTAAACTGCCTACAGCAGTAAACCATATTATTTTTGGGCTTTTATTATTTATTTAGCATCGAGTGAACGCAAGCCGAGCTACAGAACGGCTCAAAAAAATGTACTTATAAAGCTGAAGAAAAACAATCAAAGCGCTTAGGTAATTTGTTGTTGTGCATTAAACAATAAAAAATGTATTACTTTTTTATTGACAAATTAATGTATTGACTGAATATGCTTTTTTATAATGTTTGTTGAGGTAATCAATAATACAAAGAAAATTATTTTTAGAGTTTTGCGTATTAGAATTCTCACAGTCATTGTCCTTCATAAACCATCTTATGTTTACAATTATTTTCTTTGTTTTATTTTAATGGTTTTTTTTTTGCGTATACTGTTATTTAAATAAAATATTTAAATAAATTATAGTTGGAACATTTACTCTCTTAATTAAAATTTATACTCATATATTCCCATATACATATACATATTTATTTTTATAAAACAAAAACTGTAAATCTGATTTGCATGTGAAATTTAAAAAAATTGATATGTTCATTTTATTAAACCATATTCATTTTGGTTAGTTATGTAAACTTCTGCAATTAAATTTTTTTTATCAAAGTGCTTTGTCCTTTTTTTGTTATGAGTTTGGGATACTTTAATTACAGCATCATTGTATAGTAATTACAACTGTAAAAATCACATTTCAGCAGGTAATTCGAAATTACAATCATCTTTTATTGATACCAATACAATTTTAATTTGTTCAAAATTTGTGGTCCGGTCGTGTGCCTGCTATAAAGCTGGCTTCGATATAACTGACTGAAAGTGATGTTCTCCGTTTTGCAGTTTGCGTTGATTATCTTGTTTTGTGCCCACTCTTGTGCGGCTCAATTAGTCGCTCTTGCCGGCAGCCACATCTCGGGATTGTCACGAAAGTTGTGTACGCCGTTGGCCATGCCGTGCCCAGCTGCGGCCTTGGTATGTCCAATGCTAATGAGCGAATACCGAATCGAGTACCCGGAGCTAAATTGAAAGCTAACGACAATTTAATAGTCACCTTTCTCGCCAGTGCTGCCAATTATCGCCGCTGGCCAATATGCTGCAGTTGAAAACCAATTTCAGCTAACACGGGTCGCGGACCAGTTGACACTTTAATGTCAGGCAACCGGCTCAGGTACAAAAGAAACGACAACGAAATGGGAGCTAAAAAAAATCGAGCTTAAAGTAGAGCAAGAAGCGTGTGTCAATTTGACGTTAACCAACACCCAAGCTGTTACAGTTCGTCTATTGTTTTTGCGCACTTTCCAACCTCCGCTCACCTGCAATTTGCCAGTGTTGTTGATGTTGTTGGTGGGTTTGTTGATATTGTTAGTGTTGTTGTTGAGAAACAAGCAAGGCATAAACGCCATTTTGGTGCACAAAACACAAAGCAACAAAAGAAAGCACGCAAAAAATAAAGAAAAAAATGTATAAAGCCAAACAAAATGGCGGACGAGGGCTCACTTGAACCAAAGCTTTAGCGTTTATTGTGTGCGTGTGTGTGTGTGTGTGTGTTGGTGAGCGGTTGTGTTTGTATGTTTGCCACTTCCTGTTTGGTTGCCTAACAAACCAAAAACACTAAAGCACACACACACACACACACACACATACAAATACAGTAATGCCATGCATTTGCAAATGCTTATAATTTAACTTGTGTATGCTTTACGTTTCTTTGCAACACGTAAAACTGCTTGAAGCGTGTGTGTGTTAACTGTTGCAATAATATTCCACTTGCTTCACTCCATTGTGCATTTGGTTTTCTTTGTTAACACTCCAACCCGCCACAACAGTAAAAAAAAGTACTTCAGTGCAAATGTTTCCTTTCCTTAACTGCGCTCACATTTCCACCATTTTTGGTTGATTGCATTGTAAAGTTAGTTTTGAACTCTGACATCATTTGTAATCCTTTTAAAATTGTATCTTTTTTTCTACCCATATTTTGTAACTCTCTTTTGACTGGCACTCTTTATTTTGATTAACTCTAAATTTTGATATTAAAAATTGTATTATTTAGCGATAGAGTATTTGTACTTCGTTCAGTAATAGCAGTTACTTTGCATTTCAGTTGTTTTGCATTTTTTTTTATATGCAAGCACTCCATAACTCTTCAAATTATGCATGCGCGTAAAATAATAATAATAACAAGCACAAGCGAAAAAATAAAATAAAATAAAAGTGAGTTGTGTGTTTTGTGTTTTTGGCATTCGCATTACGGTTCTCTCTTATATTTCGTTAGTCACAAAGTGCCGGGCACTTAACAATTGCATGGAGGCGCCTCCAGTGACGGCAGTGTGGCAAATTGGCAGTGGGTTTTGCAGGATAAAGGAGCAGCAGCCTCTGAGGGGTGCATTACATGCTGGTGGGGAAGAAAATGCCAATGCAAATGGCAGCGAAATACAGTTACACAAAGGTGGTGGTAGTGGTGGGCACTCAATTTGTAACATGCGATGAAGGAGCGCCTCAGTGCAGTCTAATTAGAGCATACATGCAAGCAGCGTAGGAGAGGGAGACAGAGAGAACGGGGAGTGGGTTGGCGGGGGAGGGGGGGGGGGGGGAGAATGGCGTGAGGGTATCATAGAGGAGTGCCAGCTGAGCCAAAATTGCAGAGCATTTGTAGATAAGGCACATGCGGTTTGTACCATTAAGCTCAAACAGTTTGCATAGTTGCATTCGACAACAATTACGTTCAAAGTAGTTGAATATGCAACGAATGTGGAACAAGCAGCAGAGTGTAACTCACTCTATCTATCATCCAGGATATAAGCCATCGATAAAAGATTTAGTTTTATTAAAGACTTTAATTTAAGTGAACACACATAAGAATAGTAATGATTATTATTTTGGAGAGTTTAAGATTTTTTGTGCTCTTACTTCTACAATACATTGTGCTATAATTTTTATTGAAATAATAAATAAATCTAAAGTGTCATATTTTCACTAAATGTGCTAATTTATTACAAAGTGTTGTTTTTTAATTTGTGATTATTATTTTAAGTTTAGTTAATTCGATAAAAAGTTTAATTTCGAGCAACTTATTTGAATTTTTTTATTTTCTGATTACATCAGTTTTTGAGAAGGTCCAAGGGAATTTCATAAGAATCGCCAAGAGACAACAATTCGTTGCCTACTTTTGTGGCAATCATATATACGAAAGTTGCGGCCAAGTCAAGCCTTGAGTTACATTTTGCCAGTGCTACAAATGGTTGTTAAATGGGAATTGTAAGCTGAAGCTTGACAAATCTGTTTGGCAGAGGCTGCGGCGAGTTCGCGTTGCCAACTGCATTACGCTAAATTGCTGAGAAAGTACGGAAATGGTAATGCGGCCAACAAGAGTTTAATGTCTTGGCACTGCAGTCGTTAAGCAAAAAAGTTTGT
This sequence comes from Drosophila dives, assembly GCA_035042365.1. Taxonomy (NCBI): domain Eukaryota; kingdom Metazoa; phylum Arthropoda; class Insecta; order Diptera; family Drosophilidae; genus Drosophila; species Drosophila dives. The sequence goes on from JAWNLJ010000438.1 coordinate 2,214,493, forward strand.
AAGCTTTTTGGTCACCGCAAAGAAAGCAAACCAACTTGCTGCTAGCCAAGTGGCAAAATGGCCAAGTGGCAACTAACTTACCATAAATTATGTGGTTATGAAGCGGCGCATGCGTGTTCCAAATTTACAATTTTTTTTTTTTTTAGCTTTTGTTCGCTTTTGCGCCAGAAGGAGAAAAGTGCAATAAGGGCATGTCCTTTGAAATGCAATTAAATGCGACTACAGTGGCATGTAACTCAATTAGTAAAGTTGCGCACGGGGTACACGACACCGGATACTAGCACGTCCCTGTCTGTGCGGACATCCAAGTCCATATTGAGGAAGCTTCGTCTGGGTGACTTTAAGGGGCGTCGTCCGTCACATCTGTGCCCCGCGGTGCCACTACTTGGCCACAATACAAAATTGGCGCACGTTGGCTTCATAATTTCATTATGACTGCACCGTGCGGGTCTGCCGACAGTAAGCGGACTTTCCGGGTCCGGTGTTAAGTTGACTCTCACGTTGAGAAGCTGTGGTGGGTGTGGGTCCGCCATTGGGTCCGTTTAGACTAATTAGCAGGCTGCTAATTGTACCTGAACGCGGCGTAAAAGTAACTGAAGTAACCGCCACTTGAGTGCTCAGAAATTTGGTCACTGCAACTTCCAAGTGTTTTGTGTGGCTTTTCTCACAAACTCTCTTTTTGGTTTTTTTTTTGTTGTGTGTCTGCAAAGTTTTGGACCCAAGTCACAACGCGAAACTTCTGAAAAATTATCTGTGTTCGTGTGGGTTGTGGTCTTACAAAGAATGGCCCAAACTGTGGATGCGACTAAAGTTTGAAGTTTATGACATGGTATGGTGCTTATGTGGCTGCCACTTTCGGGTGCAGCTGTGCCATATGAGGGGCCTGTCCATGCCACGTGGATGGTGTTTTCGAATGTAAATTAAGTGATATTTAGTGATTAATGTCCGTAAATTACAGAAAAGCATGTGGCTTTTATGTGGTAGCTGAGTGCAAAGAGCGTCTGCTGTGTTATGGATTTTATAAAGTGGCCAAAAAAATAAAAAATACAATAATGTAATGGAAAATGCAAGGAGCCATAAAAGCCTCGTTTAGTATCTATTTTGACATGCTCAGACATTGAGGAAAAAATACCTGATTCTCTATGCCCATATTCAGGTAGCAATCATCTGGGTATTTGTCAGCCTTGCCAAAAAACTGACGCTCTTAAAGCGCAAATCGAATTTGAATTGGTAATTGGAATAAAGCGTTACTACGCGTCTGCCTCCAAATACCTAGAACCCAAAAAACACGCAATAAAATTTCTGTATAAATGCGCATATGTGTGTGCATCTGTGTGCGTGTGTTTGTGTGTGTGTTTATATCGATAAGCTCCAAGTGGAATTGCACGTGTTGCCCAACAAGCCGAAAAAATGCTAGAAAGAGAGAACGAATGCATCGTTATTCGCAACCCGTTTTTGAATAGCAGTTATAGCTGAAGGCAGCAGGCAGCAGGCAGAAGGCAGTCGACAGCTGTCAGTTTGGATCCATGACGAGTTTTACCCCAGTTCCCAAATGGGTTGCGAGGACTGTTGCTTAAAATTTGGTACGGTGCGGGAGATCTGTGTGTGTGTGTGTGTGTGTGTGTGTGAGAGTGTGCGTGTGTGGCTGTGTATTGCAGTATTGTAAGTGCTAGTGTTGGTGACAATTTGAAAATGCATAGATTGACCAAAAAAGCGTTTCCAGATCGAAACAAACGACTCAAATATGCATTTGCCTTACAGCAAGCTCGCTTGGAACAACACTCCCACTCCCACCCCTCCTTCCTTTTTCTCTATCTCTCTCTATCTGCGCGTTTTGTTTCATGTTTGCCAAAAATGTATTCGAAAAAAAAAAACATTTCTCAACACTTACAAATTGCATTAAAAACGGTCGCGTTAAATTATAATTTATTCAAGCCATGAATTCGGTCAGACGGGGGTGGCAGAATTTGGCTGACTGAACTTGGATTTGTTTGTTTCTGTATTGTTGTTATTAATTTATTTTTTCTGGCTGTTGTTTTGGCTTGACTCAGTAATTTTTTCATTTGAATATTTTTAGTTGTCCCACTGCGGGCAAAAAATCAATAGAAATAAAAAACTATGACAGTTGAGTTTGACTGAAAGCATTTTATCGGTAATTGTACGTTTTTCAATGAATTTCTATTATTTATAATTCCTGAACGGATGCAAATTAATAGTAATTAAATCAACATGATTGAAAAGCGCAAGTAATATATAAAAGCAATAATGTCAATATCAATCCACAAAGACATAATATATCACAAAAATTGCATAATTTCACAAAAAACAATTGCCGAATGTTTTTTGGATATTGATTGTTATGTGAATGGGCACAAAGGCGTATCCAATTTATCGAGATGGGGGCGAATATTATGTCAAATTATATTTTGATTATAATTTATAATCTAAACCACTTTTTGTGTTTTTTTTTGTGTTGTGGGCTGCTGCCTTTTATATGCCCTTGACTGGTCACGTCGATTGATTGTATCGAAAACGCTAAAAAAATGTAATTTCCCATTTAGTCAAATAAAGTTCGGTTGAGCGTATAACAAACTGTGCCTAACACTTTATTGAATCCCCTTCGACTACCGCATCTGTTGTGGGTTTTTTTTTGGGAACTCTGCAAACGCAATCAACCAATTTTTTGTGTTGTTCAAAAACCGCTAAAAATGTAAGCTGTTTTTGGATCTATTTTGGCTGTGTTTGTGTTAGGTCAATTGCAATATTTTCGAACTCATCGATGTCAGGAAATGGGTTTTTCGGGGAGTACGTCAATTTGGCTTCTATAAAAACCCGGAATGAATTTTTAATAAACGCAAGAGCCAGCAAAAAGTGGTGGCACAACGGAACTGGACTGGCATCAGCAAATTTTCTCTGCTTTCATTTTGTTTTTTTTTTTTTTATTTTTTTTTTACATTTTCTTGGCATATTTTGCAGCTACTGAGTTTGTTTTTGATCTCTCGCTGCGTAGAAAAAGCTAAAGGCAACAGAAAAAAATGTGTACATATAAAACTAGCAGCTTCTTGTTGGAGAAATGTAAATCTGACAAATGTTTTTTATGCTGGCACTTTTAGCTTTTGACTCTCAGCTGTTTGTTTCCAATTAGAGCGTCTACCACGGAGAGTAGGATAATTGGATTGCCATGCAGGAGGTTCCCCACTCATCATCTTACGGCTCGTTGCCATAGAGATGGAGGCGCACAGGAGCACGTCCAAGGTAGTTTCACTGTTTGTCGTGCGCCTTTGCACTTTGTCTAACAGATAAATGGACAGCACCCGTGAGGGCACCTAGCACCGGGCCCGGGCCGAGTCGGACAATTTGAAATGGAAAGTCAACAACAACAAGAACAACAACAACAAAATCTGAAACAAAACAGCGACAACAAGCAGAATAGCCAACTAGATGCAGAAGTAGGGCAGCGACAAAAGCGCGTCAACAGTTGACAACTGGCGCCAAGAAGAGCACCCAGAAAATTTCAAGCAATCTGTTCGTCTTAATACCCTGTAAAGCCAGCAACAACACAAGAGATGAAGACTTTTGTGATATAGTCAAGTCACTATCGATTGAATTTATAACAAGTTCTTATAGATTAAGAATTATAAACGACTGTTTTAGTATTGTGTGCCTATATTTCAAACCAGATATGTCAACCATCACTTTATCAGTTGATATGCCTCTTGGAAATACTATTTTGTGGGTTATATAAAGTGTAGCATGCTTTTGAGCGTTAGTGCAGTAAGGTAACAAAATGTGGGCGAAGTGAAGCGGCTATAAATAGTGGCAGACGCCTTGGGAGCATCGTCGTCAGACAGTTGCTAAAACTATGCCAGCGGCACTTAAGGTTAAAGCATCAGGCATAGGGCCAAGCTGTGTAAAGGGCAAGCCGAGCAGGGGGAGGCGTATGGGCTAAGGGGAGGAGGTGAGGTCAGTGTAACAGACCGTTAGTCAATGGCCAAGTGTGCAACAGTTGGCCGCCCACTCATTGGGGTTTTGCCACAATGTAGCACTGCAGTTGTGGCAGTTGCAGAATGACAACGGCAGCAACACGGCAATTTGGACGGGCCCGAAGCACCCACAACAAACAAAGTGGCCAATGTGTTTGTGTCTTGTTGTGGTTGCTATAGCTGTAAAAATGTTTTTTTTATCAGCTTAGAGATTGTTCCGCCATTCCCCATATCTGATATATGTGTTCAACATGGCGTATTCGCAATATTGAGCAGCGATGTGAAAGCTTTCGCAATTTGCTGAATTTATTGATATCCAATCAAAATCACATTCAATAAATTGAGGAACTGTGGTAACACAATTTGAATAATATATTGTAGATTACATTTTAACACACATTTTGTGTGGCAGCACTAAATTGAATAACTACTAATATATGCATATGAATATGTAATATTTATTTGAACAATTCAATTGATACTTGTTGCTGAAAATTTAATTTTGCCCATAGAAATTGAGCGCTTGTGAAAATGTTTATTTAGCATAATTCTTTTAGAAAAGTTATGTATTACATATGTTATTTTCTTGTATGTAAAATTAATTTAATATTTGTATGGCAAAAGTCATTATTTAAATGCTTTATAAATAAAAGATGAAAATAAATTGATTTCTTAACTGAAAAGAATTAAACTAAAGTCATGTAAGTAATTCTTTTAATCAACACTAATGAATTTAAAAATAACTTAAGTAGTGATAAAGTTAAAATTTAATTGTAATAAAATTTGCACTTTCGCTAATAATTTATTCACCACTTAACGAGAATCTTTCTTTTTTATAGCGGTCCCTTGGCTATGTTCTAACTATAAATTTATAAGCTCTTTAACAATGCTGACAAATTCTTGCAATTAGAGCGAACGACATTTTTAACATTGCATCTTTTGTCGTGCTTCCCAAATATTTGGCGCAATTTTTCATATTAAACGACAGGGATGGAGACAACGACTGGAAATGGACAGCAGAAGGTCGCTCAGAAAGTGCCAGAAATATAAAAAGTGCAGTTTGGGGCTGTAGAAATGGCGCCCAACTTGCACCAACTGTGATCAATCTTCGTTGCCGACGGGGGAGAGGCAGGCAGGCAGGCAGGCAGACCGAGCAGGGACTGTTGCTACAAATTTTAAGCGCAGCAAGCAGCGGCAATAGCAACGGCAAAGGCATGGATGACAAGCCAACCCCAACCACCAACCACCCTCCCCTTTCATGTAATTGTCAGTCGAAACAAACATGCAAACAGCGAAGCAAATCCTTTTCCACAGCTCATCTTCAGGCAGGAATGCAAATCGAGAAGACAAAGAACAGATAAAAGCAGTGGAATCAGCAGCGCACAACGAAGTACCAAAAAAGGAGAAATGGTCAACTAAAAAATAGAGGAAAATTGCAAAATATTTGCAATTGTCGCCATCGTAGTCATTAAAACAAAAAAGCCAATAGATGCTGGCAAAAGCCAACGACGAGGCAATTGTCGAAATGAATGAAGATGAAGTAACAGCCGGAGAAACATTTGAAAAAAAAAAAACACCAGCATAGAGCAGGAACACAAAGCAGGGACATGGTTGGGCCAGTTGGATTTGACTGCCAGTTGGCCAAGTTTCAACTGGCCCCGCTAGATTGATTGGCCATCAAAGAGCGCCAGGAGTCCATTGTGCAACAGCTCCACTCAGTTGTAGAATTGTTGAACAACTTTTGCAGCCAACTAATTACTTAAGAGTTTTTGATACTCGATTATTGCACTTGATCAGCGCAATCTTAGCTGATACATTTTCTCCCATCAATATCCTGTAAAATAGTAATAAAAGTTTTCGCATAAGTGTTTTAAGTGAAGACTCATATTTTGAATGTATTTCAGCGATTACAGGTGCCAAATCTTGACAGAATTTAGTATCAAAACATAAAACTTATTTTTGTATATAAAAAAAAGAATAAAATGAATTCTTTATCTCCAAAGAAATATTTTCTTATATACTCTTGGTATTCCAAATTATTCAAAGGTTCGGCTTTGCGACAAATAAGACAGCAATATGAATAATGAAATATCACATTCTTTATTATTACAGTTAACTCTATTTAATAATTCTTGGTAACAGGATATCTGAAAGTCTGACTACTTTTGCGATTTAACAGTACTTTTAGCATTGCAGTTTCTTTCTCGGCTTTCTGAGATTTTTCTGCTTTAGTACGTGCTTTATGAGATTTCCATTCTTAATGGTTTTTTGTTTTTTTTTTAATTCGAAATACTTAAGAGTTCGACTCTTTGTAATTGTTGTAGTTGCCGCTGCATTGTTTGCACTGTAAATGCCTGGGCACCGTTGCCTGCCTTTTGTTTCACGACTCACGTTACTTGCCACATCCCCTTTCCACCCACTCCGCTTCGCTCACTTGCGAAATGACTTTGGAAAAACTCTTTCATTTTTTTATGGCGTCTTTTTTGTTTTTTGAGAGCTTTTGCCGCTGTTTCTGTTTGCTTCGAGTATCTGCAGTCATTTGTATTACTTTTGTTATTGTTTTCGCACTTATTGTTGTTTTTGTTGTTGGGTTAACATTGCATTCGTGCATTGAATTTCTAGTTGGAGACGTCTCCGTCTTAATCGAGGTCTCTCATTGTAAATGGGGTTTTGTTTTCGACTTTAAAAAGAAGAAATAATGTGTGCAAGCAGCCGTAAGAGTAGGCTGAATATATTTATTTTTTTATTCTTTTCCTTGCCATTTCAAACCACATTATTTAATGTTTGTTATTGCTGAAAATGAGAATTTTATTTATTGTCGACGTTGCTCAAAAATGCTATAAAAATTATTGCTTTTTGAACAACTCTCAGATTTCATTAATTTTAAACATTAATTTTGCACTTAATTGCGAATATTCTTATATCCTCGTCATGGATTATATCCATCAAATGATTGCAATCGAATTTCTTTTTATGATACAAAATGATTATTGCTTAAGTCTTTCACTTCTGCCACATCTTAAAACTAACCATTTTTAGCATGTGTTTGTCTATTAGTAACAGCAGCTGACAAAAGTGCAAATCAAGAAGAAATAAAAAGAGAAACAGCTGGAGAAATAAAATGGAGAGTTTTACAGTTAGTGTTATTTGAGCAGAGCACTTTTTGCAAAGCGTTTGCTGGGCTTTAAATACTATTTGAGCCAAAACTGTGCACTAACTGCCCGAAAGTATTCAGGCAATTCAGGCAAGAGAAAGGGAAACCAATTCAGAGCAACCCATAAAACCAACATTAATGCCTTAATTTTGAGCTTAGTAGTGAAAGTTTTAAGTTTGCAAGAGAGAAATAGAAAGAGAGAGCGAGAGAGAGAGACAGATTTAGAGTGTGTTTTATAGATAGATGGAAGGAATTGGGCTAACAAGTAAGTTTGAGTGCAAGAAAAAAAAATATAACAAAATCTTGCGCAAAAAGTTTTGCACGATTTTAACGCATTGCAAAGCGCTGCTTAAGTAATAAAAGTGCCTCCAGCGAGTAGACAAGGCGTAAGGTTAAGGGGAAGAGGGCGAAGTCAGGGGGGAGGTCACAACGGAGCTAACACCAACTACAATGTGCAGCGACTAACTGGAAAGGAGGCGTTGGGCGCGTTGTAAATTTGTAAGAAGAAAAAAATTGGCAGTAGTCCTCCGGAATGATGAAAATTTTTAGCGCGACAAATTTGCTTTTTCAATTTGATGTAAAGCAGGCTGGGCTGGGCTAGGGTCTGCGGGGTTCTGAGTGGAGTGGGTATGGGATATATACAAGCAATGGTTCCGCATGGGTAGCCATATACAGCCAGCCAGAGCCTTTGGGGCAGAACAGCAGCGAACAACGAAAATTGAAAATTGCTTGAATTGCATTTTTCGTTCAAGGCGGTGACTCTGAGGACGAAAGGTCGCTGACGGCAAGATGCAGTGTGAGTTGACGACTGTCGATGGGGTAGAGGGGAGGGGGTAGGGAGTAGGGGGTAGGTTTGCTGCTTCGTGGGGCAAATAAAGGCACGAGAATCACTCGAACAAACAGACAGCTGCAAGTAAGGCTGCAGGCTGGGAAACTCCGTCGTATGCCCAACATGCAACTAAAGTGGCACAATTTGCAATTTTATGTTTGTTATGACAAACACAAATATTTCGCATCCCTCAAGCGAATTTAAATCCGACAGTTTGCGTAATTATATCATTGCAACTGACTTGGATTTATATACAGCCATGAAATATACGCAAATCTGTAAGATTGCTGCAACGAGCAGAGATGTGCTCCTTGGGCACATCCTCAGTTGGCGACCACACATAAAGTAATTGGAGCTGCGGATGTGGAAACCAAACAGTGCAAATGACTTTGAACTCTGCACTTTGTCGTTTATATCCGTCCGCTTTTCTTTCTGCTTCATCTTTCTGGAGCAGATGGTCGAAAGTGCTGCTGCTTGCACAGTTGACATGGTTCCTTAAGCTTTATGTAACCCCGAAGGGGGAAGCAGGAGGAGGAGGAGCGTCTCTCAATTGCAGATATTATCCACAGCAGGGACTAAAACTTACCCAAAGTTTCTCCAACTAATTCCTTTAAATGTAAACGTTTAATTTAATTTAAAAGATAAATTTAAATAAACAAGCCCAAAATTTGATGCCGGATATAATTTGGCAAAGTTTGGCAAGTTGTAAATGTACAAAGTTCATTTTCAAATGTAACCCAAGACTTAAATAGTCATAAATGTCTTAAAAACTGTGGCTGCTGCTGTCATTTAGAAAATAAATAGCAATTGGCTTAAAGTTATTGTCTTGCACTAAAAATATTTGCTTAGCTTACCTTGGCCAAGAGATATGTGCAGTTAAATTGGTTCTTTGTTGCTGTGGATTCACTCCTGAGTAGCAAATGCTGCAATGAGAAAGAAATACAATATTCGTATAAATATTACGTGTGAGCCATAGTTAAATTAAATAAATACTTAGAATTAAACTTTGTATATTTAACAATAAAAAAGCTTTTCGAATTTTTCCATTGTAACTAAGTATCGGCTTTGCAATTTAGTTCACAGTTGAAAGCACAAAATTTATCTAAAAAGTTTTTGACAATTAATGGTTTTTGCCTGCCAATTTTTAAATTTATTAAAAACAACTTCCACTTTGCCTATACCAATTGATATTTGCTATTTTATTTATTTAAAATATTTTCCATCTGTCAACTGGCAGATCTCCATGGAACTACTCCTACTAATCATTCTGTCGGTTCCCATGACTGGTTTACTCATCAAGCAAGTGAAACTTTACCCATTTTATGCTCATTGTAGTTTTTGCTATTTATTTTTTGTTGTTTCTGCAGTCACATAAAAACTTTTGTAAAATTTGTTAGATAAATATCAAAAGTGACCTATGACATGAGGGGGCAAAAGGACATTGGCTCTGGGGCTAAACCAATATGCTGAGAATAGCTTGAACCCATCTCTGGCCAGACAACAATGTGAAGCGAGCAAAGAAGTAAACAAGACCAGACACTGCAATTGATAAGAAGCAAAAAAGAAGGGATGAATAAAACAAAACGATATGGGATAAACGTTGGAGATGGCAACGTGAGTGGAGAATGTGAATATTAAAGCACAACTTGAACAACATGCAACAAGAATCTTGAATACCTTAGTGAAATTATTAAATATGTATAAAATATATTGGCTGATTCCATAAGGAACGTGCTCAAATTTCTTTAGAAAATAATGTACATATTGATTTTGGGGTACATTTTTATTTTTCATTGTGGGCGAGCAGCCAGTTGCAGCTGCCTTTTTCGCTTCGCTTTCCATATTGTGCAAATATTTATGTAAACAAGCAAAATGCATTATGTGCCCAGTGCCGTCTTTATTATTTTTCTAAAGGGCACCAAACAAATGGCCAAAGTTCACCAAGGAGCCGCAGCCGAACAGCAGCAGCTGACAGCAAGGAGCAAGCAGGATGTAGGAGAAGTTCTGCCAGGCAGGCAGGCAGTCAGGCAGGCAGGATAACTGGCAGCAAACAGCCGTTAGCAGCCAGAAGCAACAGCTCTCCAATTGAAAGTCAAAACAAACGAGCTGCAGTTTGGCACGCCCCCCTCCACACACACACACACACACACACATACATCCACTTCCACATAAAGTTGTGCCTTTCGGCACGTCTGCCTTTATGCATATGCTTTTTATATATTTACATCTCGCTTTCTCTCACTCTTCTTGGCCTTTGACTTGGCTGCATGTGTGCGTGTCTGCAGACGGAAACGGAAATGAAACACAAAAGTTGCATAGCATAAACTGGGTTCAGACTTTGCCATAATAGTTAACTATACACATGCAGCTAACGTTCTTTCTTTCTTTCTTTCTTTTTTACTTTATTTTTTTTACCCTTCTGCTTTTCTGTGGCTATCATTTAAAATTATTTTATGACCAGACCCGACCATAATTTACTTACAAGACATAATTCATAGTCCAAGCTAATTGTCTGAAAAATACTCCAAAGGATGCAGCTTAATTGAAATGTGAGCCAAACCGAGTCGAGTCGAGTCGAGTCCGGCTTAACCAAATTGTTGTTTGCGTTGTTGCATTGTTTGCCAAAAGAGGCGGACTCCGCCAATTTTGCCACATATTTGGCTTTATGCCTGTGTGAAGGCATGTTTAAATTAAGTTCTCAGCTGAAATGCTGGCACATTGCGCATATGTCATGTTGACAGCCAGGACAATTCCTTTTGTGGGAATCCTGATGCTTGACTACTTGAAGGACTGGACTGATTTATGAGAGCATGTGAGTGGGTAACCGAAAGAAATGTGAATAAAGTGAATGAGGAGCCATTCGTAAATGCAGATGGTCGCCAACTATGACAAAGAGTTAGCAGAGGTGCACAGCCAGAAGTCAACTCCTGGCAAAGATTGAGAGAGAATAAGAGAGAGTTGTGCTGTCAACTAGAGTCAAGTTCAGTTGAGATTCACATTGTTTGCACTTCTGCTTTAGATGTGAAAGCATATCAAAGATTTATCGGTTGGGGCATTTGGAGTGCTTCAAATGTGAGACTAGAGGAAATTAACTGAGTTCCATTTTTAGCTCTGCTCTCAAAATTAAAACAACAAAATCAAAATTAGCAAAATGATTCCCATTGTGATTCTGGAAAAACACTCTTTATTGACTTAAACTTTAATAAATGTTTAAGGATGTAATGTTGCAATAAATAGCAGAATTTCTTGATATGACTTCGGGGTATAAGTTTTTAGATTTAAATATATAGTCTATAGCAATTAATAGACTCTGAGATTTGATTTCATTTGCTCCTACAAACAGAAACACGGCTAGATAGATTATTGATCAAGAATATATATACCTTATGGGGTCTGTCTTTTAGGCACTATTCAAGTAAATAATTAAATTAATTTACCTCCTTTTCTAATTCCCTTAATTCCTGTTAATTTTGTTTCCCAGCTTAAGGCTTTTATCACTCGCTAAATACTCAACTGGAAGTTTTGATTGGCTGATGATGAGTTAATCCTGACGATGCCGGAAAGTGTGCCATGGTTTTTTTCTGGCTTATGTCATCCTTTTTGTAGATTGATTTTTTATCATTTAATGGCAAAAGAAGCTGCAAAGTGTCTGCTTGACTTCGATTTATTACAGCTCTTGCCTGCCAACAATAAATCGTGCACATCTACAAGTTGTTGTTGCTGTTGTTGTTGCTGTTGTTGTTGCTGTTGTTGTTCTTTTTGTTGTTGTTGTTGGTTGTCGGTTTGGAGCAATCTATTGTGCTTGCCTGTGGGTTGTTTCCTTATGACGGCCCTTTGTTATGCACACATACAAATGTGTCAGTAGCATTATCTATTGTTGTTCTCGCCCTACCAAAATCACTCTACACTTTCCTCTCGGCCCTGTTGCCAATTTCCAATTTCATCAAGGTAAGAACTACGCATTTGTTCATTGATATTCTATATGCAAATTGAGCTGCATATCTTGACTAAGCGAATATATAAGTATATTTTTCAGAAACCTTTACTCATGCATTTTAATGCAAACTTGGGCTAGCTGCCAATCTATCAATTAAGTAATTTTACCAGAAGAATTTCACACATGACAGCATTGCATACGCATGGTTTTGCCCCCTGCCACGCCCATTGCCTGTCAAATTACCAAAGAAAACATGCGTTGAACTTGTTAAATTAGACTTACTAATTGTTGCAGTTGCATTAAGCAGACTCCCCTTGGTTCCCTGCCTTTGCACACAGAAAGTGACTGCCAACATTTGGTTTAGTTGATGAGCACTGCTTTATCTTTCAGCGACAGTTACTCACGCATTTCATCCCTGCCACATCCCGGAGCACCCTCCAACACCCACCAACACCCACCAACACCCACGCTGCTGTCGTGTTAATTTGGCGCCAGCTGCCAAATGTCAAAATGTCAGGCGAGCAAAAGTTTGCATCATGAGAAATGCATGTCTGTGCGAATGTGTTTGTGTGTAACCGAAATTCAAACCTATCCCCCACCCGCCCCACCCACACCTCTTCCATTCTTCCCTAAAGTAAGCTGAATGCCTGTTTGAAATATTTATCGAGCTCCCCCACACAGCTCGCCCCGTTAACATAATGATAATGCCCATTATTAGCAGTGGCAGCCACTCTGCATTTGCATTTCACTGCCACAAATTGCAACACTGTGCTACACATTTTGGGTGCTCTACACTAAGACTACTCGTGCAAATTAAAGTTTGTTCTATCAAATATCAATTCTTTAAAAATAAACAATTTGTGCAAAAGTAGCTAATAGGCAGAAGAGTCTAAAAAATTAGTTTTCAAATTTGGAATAATAGTCATCATTTACCCTGGGAAGATTTTGTATATGTGATTTTATCGATAACTGCGCCTATTTCACGATTATCAATATTAATCGATATGACACATTTTTTTATTATCAACTTTACAAATTTCATTGCGAACGAATAAGAAACTCGCCAGGTATAGTCCAAAATATATTAACATTATTCCCATTTCTGAATTTGATAAAAAAAACAATATTTTCCTACTGCTTTCACAAATTTCTTTTATATTCTTAAATCTCTTAACAAAACCATATTTCATACTTTCTTTGAACTATTACAACTAGCTAATTCAATATACCCAAAGTTGAATTTCTACACCTTTTCCAAAATTAAGTATGCAAATTGCAATACTTTATAGTTTATGACTATCCTGTCTGCTGCAGGACATGATTCAGGAGATTCTCATAGTCTCTCTACGTCCGCGAATAACGGCCCTGATTTAAACACAATAAACACAATATAGCCAATTTGACGAAGTGCCAGCAGCTGACGCTAATTCCCGTATCTAGAGTTTGTGCGGCATAAATTTGGTGGCGCTAATTGAATTAGCAACTCTCTCCTGTGGCTCTGGTCGTGATTTGATGATTGCATTCACCGCACAATAGGTGCAACGTCAAATTTTGGAGCCGGAGTGCAAACCACCAGTAGCCAAAACTGAATGTCTGTTGACGGATTGTTTGACAGCAATTGGTGATATATTGCTGTGATTTGAGTGCGGTTTATGCTATCCGAATGACACATTGAGTTGTGTTGGGTGTAGTCTTTGGTTGTAATTAAATTCCAGCTGGCAGCAGCAGGGTCAAAATAACTGCAAGTTAGATAATTGAGCCAAAGCTCCATGAAATTAGTCCTCAAATGATTTACTGGATCCAGTTGCAAGGCTGAAATTAGTCGATGTCTGAGTGGCTGTTTTGTGTAATTGCCCTAAGAGCCGAGTAGATGTTTATCAAAGCAGATTATAGCGATTGCACATAGCACATAATGTGCATAATCTGATAAGACTGCAGTTGATTTACATAACACTTGCACATCAATCAATGTCGAGAAAATGTAAAATAGCTGCAACTCCAGCTCAAACGGAAATGTAAAGTTAATAAACTCGAAATTCGCAATTCGCAAATGACAAATGCAAATGAAAACTGAGCCAAGCAAAAGTTTATTGAAATTCCATTGCAAGAATAAAACTCGCAACTTGAATGCTGTCTAAGGAAAAATTTGGAACTGGATTCTCAATACATACTGGACTATATTTATTTTTATAAATAAGGCAACTTAATTATAAGTAATATATATGTTAACAATTTAATATATACATTATGACAAATATTGTAAAAGCTACTTCTTTCATTAGTCAGAAAACTTATAGGCAAATCTGTGTTATACGACTCACAAATCAAAGTCAATGGAAATCTTTTGAGTTGAATCCCCGTTTGGGACTGGCAGCTTAATTATTTTCTTATAATTAATTTGAATGTTATTTTTCAACCCATCTACCCGCCTCATTTCGTTTATATGTTGCTGAAGGAACTGTTTCGTATAACTGCCTGGAGACAGATTTTTTGCTGTGCTGTGCCGGAAGAAGGTTGAAGGTTGTCGGAATAATCAACGCACTCATTGAAAAATGCATCGCCACATTTCTGTCGCTGTGAAACGGGAGCGAATATTTGGATTCGGATTGGAATTGGGATGTGTGGGCGCCCCCTTCTGGTAGCGCCATGCTCTGGCGGCAACGCCCACTCTCCCCGTCCTGTCATTCGGTGTTGCTGCTTTGTGCATTGGGCCTTGCAACGTGCTGTGTTGTGTTCTGTTCTGTTGTGTTCTGTTGTGTTGTGCCATGTGCGTGATTTATGTCACGCCGAATGGAAGAACATGAGTAAGCATGCAAAACATTTCATATGTTGAGGTATGTTCATATATACATATATATATATATGTGTAGATATAAATATTTGAAGTTGGGCGATTGTCTGCACACGCTGCTTTCTGCTGAGCTACGGCTCTATTACAAAGTCCAAAGTTTTTATGTTCTCTAAATAAACCACATACTCAAATGAGAGAATTTCGACTCTCGGAAAGTGTGTGGTGGAGAGGGGGGCAGGGTTACTTTGACAACATGCAGTGAGATTATTATTATGAAGGGAAAATTACTTTTTAAATTTTAAATAAATATGTGAGTGAATAATATCAAAGCGAGCTTCACAGCATGGTATGCAAAGCTATCATGTAACATTTGACATTATGGCTAGCATACTTTGAAGTGAATAAATAAAGCTTTCCAACAAGTTAGTTGAGATTACCAGCATTTTTACAAATATATTACAAATTATTGCAGCACTCCATGCAGTTTTAGCATGTTTTTACAACTTGTTCTGCACTATTAATTATGCACAGCTTAAGAGTAATTAAATAATTCAACTTCATCCATATTTTCATTTAAATACAGTAATTTATTTTCTGGCAAACAGCTATTCAATCAAATTGACACGTTTCATTATCCGATTTTAATCGATTGCCTTTGTGGCATATTTGACGGGTAGCATTTTAAGCAGTTTGCGAAATTTGCATATGTAAATATTAATTTGATAAATATAAATTAAGCTCAGCGGTGGTAATGAATGTAATTCTTATATATTAAAGTAGCCATAAAGTGATTAAGCGAGTGAAACCAAATAATTTTTATAATTAAATTCGTTCGTTTTTGTGAAGTTTGTTAACTCTGATGTAATTTTTGCATTTGCGGTCTCAATAAAAATATAGCCGACTTAAATCGGTATTTGATATAAATTACGCTGACAGAATATCTACACGCTGTAAATTGCTAGCTTAATAGATTATTTTCCTTGTTATTTTAATGAATCTAAGATTTGCGTTTAACCGCCACTTATTAGGAACTAATTTTAAGTGATTATAATTGTAATGTGTGTCAAGCTTTAGGTAATATTATGTATCATTATTTTATTCATGATACCAGCTGCTGCAGCTCATTAAATTAATTGCAGCTGATAAGTATTTGTGTTTAATGGAGAAACCGAGTAAAATAGTTTACGGGCTTAGGGACAGCAGCCACAAATAGCTGTAACTAAATAGTTAATCACATTGCATAAACTAAGTGTATAGATCGACACATACATGCACATTTGCATACATATATTATATAAATAAATGTGTGCCACAGTTGCAGGCCGTTAAATGAAAGTCAAATATTTGGATTCGATTTGCGTGAAGTGACCAAATGACTGTGCCTGACTGACTCTGACTGATGCACTGACTAACTGATTGATTGATTGATTGAACGTTAAGTTTGCTGCCAATGCTCTGCTGCTGCACAGCTCACTTGCAACCAAATTACATTTTTCCGAAATGTAGTTGGAAGTTATATTTTTTTGTATTTACTTTTCAATGAATTTTTCTTGCTATGCCTGCGTTCGTGTGTTTGCTTGTGAATGGCTGAGTGTGTATGTGTTTGTCGTGTGTCGGCACTTTTCTAAATACTGATAACAATCAGCAATGCGCTACCTCTTTAGCTATCTGTGAATGGGAGGGGGGCAGAACGCAAAGAGCGAAGGCGAAACACACGAAAGACAAACACTGGGAAACCAAAAAAAAAAGAAAAAAGAAAATAATAAAAACGCTGAGGTGGCCCCAGCGCACAAAATAAACGGCGTGTAAAACGTCGGCACAGATATAGTCAGATATATGTATATGTATGTAAGTATAATGCTTACACACGTTGATTTTGTTGTTGTTGCCTTGTGGTGATGGTAGAAGAAATGCAGCATAAAGCAAATCGTGTCAATGACATTTGGTGACACACGCTAAAGCACAAACACACGCAAGCACACACACACACACACATGCCAACGCATACGCATGTATAGCAAGAAAAAAGCAGACGGAGTGTGGGGAGAGGTAAGAAAAAGATGCACGAGTTGACTGCTTGGGCTAGAAATGAAAAATTCAATACAGATACGAGAAAAAACTTCTACGAAACAAGCTACACAAGTAAAAGAAGAAGAGCAACAACAACAAGAACGGGTTCCTCTTTAACGAAACTCATAAGTGGGCGTCAACCATCGCAAAGAGGCAAGGGGACGGAGGGTACAATTTACTGCTATGCTTAGCAGGCGCCCATATTAATAGAAACGCTTTTTGGGGTCATTATGTTAGCTGCTGAGATGGCATCGGTCCCCAATTTGATTGAGGTGACCCAATGCAGGCAGCTAAGTAGCTAAGATGTGAATATCGATGGGGAAAATGCCTTCGTTCTTATTTTTTTATGTGATGATTGACATGGACATGGTTAATCTTTAAGAGATTGCTGTGAACTATCTTCAAGATTAGTGTCTAGTGAAAGTGAATTGAGTATACATTCATTGACAGTTTAAAATAATTAATTGATTTGTATGTAGGTCAAACTAGTAGCTATTGTGGTTACTTTAGTCACACTGAAGATAAAATGTACTTTCCCTCCTGTACTGACAACACCTTAATTTAATTACAAATTGCTCATCAGCTATTATTATACTGATATAATACGATTACGATTTCTTTTCTAATTCTTACATGCTTTCCCATATTTTTATATTACAGCTACTTACGTAAAAAGGTTTGGTTTCGCTTCTAAATCGCAATTGGAAACTAAATTAAATTCATTTTAAGAAACCGATTTGTTATTTATATAAATGTATTGCACAGCAAATTGCATTATACTGCAAACTTTAACTTTCATAAGTAATTAATTTGATTTTAAGATATTGCATTCAGAACTATGTGTTTTGCATTATTGTATGATATTTTGAGTGACTTACATATAAAATATTTAACTAGCTAACAATAACTGACAAGTAGCTGTGTATTGGCCTTAATTCACATGAATAATATATTTATTTATGTAAATAATTAACGATAATTGTTTAAGTGTTCTCGCATTCCTAATTTGTCCTTGTAATTGATTGATTTTATTGTAATTCACCCTGGATGTATTTCGCAATTGTGTGTCGAAATATTTATTTGTTTGCATTTAAATGTGCATAATATAATTTGCGCAGTATGTCAGTTTTTTATTTTGCGGTCATTTAGCTGATCGCAGCAGTTAACGTAAATGTGTACATAACATTTCATTTAATGTTAAATTCCATGAAAATAATCGACGGACAAACCAAAAATTCAATTGATCAAATGAAAATGTGGCTTTTCACCAGCTACGTTAAATTACAACTTTGGGACACTTTATTTCGTTGAAAATGTATGCGGCACTTTACGATGTAGATTTTTATTATTATTATTTTTTTTTTTGAAGTTCGTCACATTGACATGTGTATTTAATTTATTTAAAAATGTTTTTAGTACTGCCAATGACAAAAAAAGTGCATAGAAACGAACGCTGAATGCATTCAAAATGGAGAAACACCAAATAAACCTATGCAAAATATGGAAAAGTTAGTCCATATTTAATCTATATATACTCTTTTATTTGCTCTAAAATGTTTGTTTGCATATTAAAAAGAAATTTATACGATTTTAGAATTGTATCTTAATGCTAACTGAAAAATAAAATGCAATATCAAAAGCCTGATATACAAATGTATATATTAAATAATCGTATTTATCGTTTGATATACATTTAGCGTATATTCAACAATCAATTCAGTTAACTCATAACAATGCTACAAGCATTCAATGGCTTTAAATTGTCAGCCAAATGCGCATAATGGCTGGCAGTTAATGGCTTATTTAATAATTATTTGGACATTTCTACAGTCAGCAGACAACAAACAACAGTCACGTGACGTATATGAAACATTTGCATGGGTTGACTTTATATTACATTCATATATGAAAACTGTTAACAACAATTACCAATGTCATTTGTCACACATGTGAGATGAGCATTCCAGCATTGCAGAAACCAGGTTCTGAAAGATCAAGTTTTGCGTTGTTGACGAAGTCCAGATGAGTTTTGAATGGGAAAGCAGTTCAAAAGTTTGTGTATTAACAAAGTTTGCTTTGGGTCAACTTTTACAAACTTATTCTTACTTAGAGCTGACTCTGGAAATTAGTTGCCAGATAACGAAATAAGCAAACAATGATAAAAAAAAGTACGCATAGTTTTAAGTTTATACAAGTTGAAAGAGTTGCATGAAAAGCAGCAACTTGAAATTGGATAATCTAGTTTGGGTTAATTGGAAAGTAATATTGATAGGCAAAAGTTAGATTAGTAGACACACATTGTTAAACAACTTTGTCCGCTTACAAGACTTTATAATAATATCACAATCTGTTACCAAAAAATATGAATATTACGATAATTGTGCATTTTTAAAGTTATCTCAATTTTGGGTAACTGCACGACAAAATGTTGACAAAATAACACATTATTTATTTGCATATTGTCCCTGGCTGTTTATCGCTTTGTGACACAGCACATAACTGCAGTCTGTTGTCTCACATTATTTGCAATATTTTACATTTGCATATTCCACACACACACGCACACACACACCGACAAGAAAATAGCAAAAGGACCACAGACGGAATACCAGTTGCAAGATGGGAAAATGGAAAAGTGTAGCAGTGTGGCAGGGCGAGAAGGAGTGCTTAAATTAAGTTGCATAAATTAGAGCAGTCTTACGTTTGTTGCCATAAACAAATCGCATTTAACTGCAAATACATAAGTAAGAACGAAAGCTTGGATAAAGTTGCATTTATTGCAAAGAAGTTCGAGTTTTGCATAATAATTGCTTGCTGCTCTGCTGCGAGTCTGTTTAAATAGCTTCAAAAAGTTTATCAGCTCAAAGTTTTAGTCTCAAAGCCACTTTTAGAAATTGTTCATTTCGAACATTAATGCTGCTTTAATTAAATGAATATATTTAGTAAAACATTAATTTAGCTGGCTATTTGTAAGCAACTAAATATTGTATATAAATTAATTTTCAACATTCTATTCCTATTAATACTAATTTGATTACACATACGGTGCGTGGGCAAAAGTCAGCGTATCAAGTTGCATATTGCCGCTGCAAGCATGAATGCTTGAAACACTGTCATAATAATACATCATCAACTAACTGACATAACAACTCACATTTGGCCTGATTGACATAAACCCAAACGCGTTTCAACAGACAACAACAACAACAACAGCAGGCAATGCGTAGCACAATGGGCCTCGAACTTTATGTGGCACATGCATAATTAATTGGCATACACATGCATAATTATAATTACGGGCAGCAACTAACGACTTGTTAGCTGGCCCCCCGGAAAACCAACGACAAACAACAACAACAATAGGAAGAACAACAGCCAGAAATGGTATCAAAAAAGTTCATCAAAATTCAAAAGAATTGGCAATTTGGGCGCGTTGCCAACCAATGCGGGAATTTGTGTTTCATGTGTCATGCCTCCGCGTGTTGCGGCACTATACATTTGCATTGGCTGCAACAATGACAAATACAAAAGCAAATACAAATTAGTTCGTTAATTAGCTGTGCGACGCAGCCAGTGCAAAATTTTGCTAGCATTTCCAAAAACAGGACGCAAAAGAAGCAAACTAAATAGCTCGACTCGACTCGCAGAGCCCAATCCAATCCAACCCAACCCAACCCAACCACTTCTGCGCTCCTCGTGTCACCCACTCATTCGCTTGTTGTGGCAACCAGATTAGTGAATAATTGAGTGCTGCGTATAATGAAATTCGTATTCAAAATTCGTCGTCATTCAACATGAGTACCAGTTCCACTCCACCCAACTCAGCCACGCCCACAATCAGCCCAGCCATTTTCAACCAACATCAGACGCCTTTCCTCCATACCCCCCCCCCTCCCCCCCACCAACACTGCTCGACTATATGCTTGCGTCTCGTGATTTGCGTAGGATCCCCCCTCATCGGAAACGGGCAATGTTCTTGTTTTATACTGGGCTCTGTTAAGCTCTCTATAAGTGTGATTTGGTGTGTGTGTGTGTTTGTGTGTGTGTGAGATTGTGTGTGTGAGATTGTGTGTGTGAGTGTGTGTCTGTATTTGCTTTTGCGTAGCTGACTTGCATACATAATGCGCCGTGTGGCAAGCCTGAGGCAACTGCCTTTACTGGTGGGTCAACACAACATCATTCAACGCTTTTTATAGCCATTCAACTTGACGCATCCGTTTTGGCCAACATTTTGGCTTACGAACTCTGCTGATAGACGAGAGTGGTTGTTGAAATTGTTGTGCTAGCAATCATTAGGGAACTGCTTGACAAAAACAATTTGATATCATTTAAATTGCACAATTCTTAGAATCAAATTGAGTTTGGCGTTTCGAAATTGAAAGAATTTTAAAGGGTTTTTATAAGTCTTTTAATGAAAATCGAAATATAAAAAAATATAATAAAAAATAAAACTGAATTTAAAATCCATTATTAACTTATTTTATACTTTGAGGAAGTCAATAAAAATACCAACGAAATTTTATACTTTGAAAGGAGAAGGTTAAGAATATTTCATAGGTTTCTTTAAAAATTATAAATATATAAATAAATGTAATATTTAGCTGAAAAGCAACGAACAAGTATTTATTTAAATTCTGTTATTAATTTATTTCATACTTTGATCAAGCTATAACACAAATCAATATATTATTAATTTGTTATTAAAATATTAAATTATAATTATACATCTTATTTTAGACATTATTTACAGATTATTTACTGCAACAACTAACCTCGCACTTGGCTTGAAGGCTATCCGGAATGGGTAAGGATAGGCAAGGTTGTGTGGCAACCTATTTTGGAACAACTTTAGTAGCAGTAGCCTCACGTTGCTTCATTACTTGTATGTGTGCATGTATTATGTGGCATCAGCGTATTACCAAGTTTATGTCACATTTTCCTGCTCCAAATTTGTGCTTTTTTGTTGTTGTTAATAATGGTTTTGTTGTTGTTGTTGCTTTTATTACAATTGTTGTTGTTGTTGTTGGTGTGTCGTTATGCTTGGTTCATATAAATTGTTTTGGGATTTTGTCGCACAATTTTTGTTCCACCTCCAGTTGCTGCTCATCTTTGGGCTCCAGCTGCGCGTCCTGCACCAATGCGTCGGCTGGCTTTCCAACGTGCAGCTGCCGGGCTCATTATTGTTGTCGGTTCGTTACAGTTCTTTGTTTAATGACATCATTTCGTATGAAAAATCGTAGCTACACAGACTCTGATATTGGGACATTGTGTGTGTGTGTGTGTGTGAGTGTGTGTGTGAGTTATAAAACCATGCCGAAATTATAAAGTTGAGCAACAAGCTAAAGAAATGATTAATGTCAGTGCGTTGCATTATCATCATGCACGTATTATCGTCTCATATATTGTTACCCATTATCCTTGTCTTTGTCATATCAAATTTGACATAATGAAAACGGAAATGTGAAAAGAAGAGGAATACGAAGAAAAAATGAACCTGATAAAGTTTATAATTTACTTTCTCTCCACGAAAGAGCTGCTTGGGTCACGTGCTCGTGGAGCGAAAATAAAGTGAATGAATAAGATGAAAAGTAGCTGGCAGGAAATGAGTCTAAAAGATTTGCAAATATAGTTTAAAAAGTTTAAAGTCAAAAGTGAAGCGAAGCAGGAAGTTTGAGAAACTTCTGGCATATCAGATATGCGGAGAGTAAAAAATCATTGCAAAATATATATATAACTATTAATTAAGTTTGATGATGATTTTTATATAAAAGCCTTTTATAAGTATTTCGTTATTTCTTTCTGGTTCTGTATTTCATTTAGTATACCCATCTGTTTTGTTTGCAAGATTTCCTTTTTTTTAATACTTTTATAATTTTCAAAATGCAATAGACCCAATAAACAAGATGGAACACTTATCTACATCATTAACCAGAGTTAATCTTCTAACGTGTTTATTATGAAAATAATGTTTTCAAAGATAACAATTTAAATTTATTTTTAAATAGGTATTTAAAACGTACTAAAAATATGTCACAATTCCATTTTTATCTTCCTTTAATGACTCATTTAAATACACCTATAAATAATTTTATATCATATATGGAATGAAATTTGGGTGTAGCACTTTAAATATATTCTATACCTTTGCATAATAAAACACACAAGTGGCACAGGGATATGAGGTAAACTCATATTTTCCTCCCAGATGTGCAATTTCAAAAATGCCAAAAACACAATTTTCTCACACTCTCAATTAGCATCTCGTTTTGAGTTGCCGTCAAGTTATGAAATTTGTATGCCAAACAATATTTCAGAGACATGCGGCAGAGTATGTGTTGTCGCAGGGCAAACATTTGCGAGCTCCTCAAGTGGCAGGAGACAAAGATAGAGATAAAGAGAGAGAGAGAGAGAGAGAGAGATAGAAAGAAGGCCTTAAAGCCAAAATTAAACAGCATGTGAATTAAATTAATTGGCAAAGTTGAATTCTTTACGAGCATGCGGTGACAAAAGGCGTCTGGACCATGTTTGACGCATAAAAGGAAGCGTAATTAAATTTTTGAGGCACGAAATCTTTGCACAATCTCGGACAAAAGTTTCCCAACTGTGTGTGTGTGTGTGTGTGTGTTTTGTGTGTCTTTCTGTGGCACATGCAGAGTATAAATAAAATGTTCGCAGCTAAAGCTTTTCCGCTTGTTCTCAAATGTGGCGGCGCCCGTCGAGTAAAACCACACAAAACCACAAAACCGCAAACAGTTAACAGTTAAATACAAATGTCAAATGCTTGACAGCCATATTAGTGTCTATCTGTTTGTGTTTGAGTGTGTGTGTGTGCTTACGTATATGTGTTTGGGTTTGTATCTAATTATCCTGCAAACGAAGCTGGCAATAATAATTTCAAATGTGCAATTAGAATGGGGTGCCAAACACACAATAATTGTCATTCCCGCAAAGGACCGAGGGAGGCTCCACGTCTAGCCTTCGATTATCCTTGCAGCTGAACGAGCCCGTGGTGTGCAATTAAAAATGATGTTTATGTTTGGAAAATGTAAATTTAAATTATATGCGCTTTATTTTGCAAAGAGAGCGTGTCGAATGTAAATTAAAAATGGCCTTTATAGCTGCTCCATTGTGCCCAGTGCTGTTGACAGTGTTGTGCAGTTCAATGTTTATACCCATGTTAAAGGCAGGCGAGGAAAACTGCTAACACAATATACAAAGTACATCAAATGTGTTCTTCATTATTAAATGCATAATAATAAAAAATAATTAAGTGTTTTTTACGAACACCGACTGTGTTGTGAAAGAGTTTCTAGAATGTTGTACAACACTGCTTAAGCCAAATGCCTCGTTAAGATTTATTCAACAATAAAATAAGTTAGAATGCTGTAGTCGAATGAACTCAACATATGAGAACATATTTTTGGTCATAACTTGGCTATATCTTGTCCGACCTTGGTGAGGATATTTGGGTAGTTGATTTATAACATGCATATGTATATCCTGTTTTAATTAGGGTATTGCAGTTAAAATTGTGACATTAATTGATATCGGAAATCGTAATGTATCAATAATTGAGAAGCTGATGAAGTTATCGATAGAGTAAAGCAAACTGGTTTTGCGTCATATAAACAAAAGCCTATATTCATACAGACAGATGGACGGACGGACAGTTGGACCTGACTATATCAACTCTGCTATTTATCCTGATAAATATTATATATACTTTAGGCGGTCAGAGATGCTTCCTTCTGCCAGTTACATATATTTGAACAAAATCATTATCCCATATTTACCATTTTTTAATGTGTTAAGCTGCCTGCCAAAATCTTGCTTTATTGATCTAGTAATACGATGGTAATTACTTTGCAAGTTCGGTTAGTAAAATTAAAATATAAATATTAAGCACTCAGTTTTACTTGTATTGTATTCCTTAAAGCAGTGATATTTTGCATTCGCACACAACTTTAACATTTACATTTTCTTACAATTTCTTGCCAAATTTCAATGCCCTTTCCCGAACACCCGATGGCAAATTTTGGCTTCATATTTCTTGTTTAATCTTTTTAAATGGTCAAAAATTATATAGTGACTTTTGCTTTATATTCCTAAAGCATTTCTTAGAAATAGGTTTCACTTTAAGTAGTAGGTCTCCCTTTGCATGCTTATAACTTTGAAAGGCAGGCTCTCTTCAAGCACAGAAGCACCAGTAATCCTTGGACTGCCAAGCCCAACACTTCAGCTGCCCTGCACCTCGACTTCCGTGGCTAACCACAAATTATTGAATTTTTCGCCAAATTTACTGCGTTTATATATGTATTTCATTTCTTGTATATATATATATATATATATATATATATATATATATTTATTCGGGTGTGTGTGTGCTATGTGCTTTGGGTGTTGTATTCATAAGCGAGCATTTTGTGAGCTTAACCACATTGCGTATACGTAATTTATAAATGCCAACTCACACACAGACACACATATGAAAGGGCTGGGCAACTCTTGGCACTATCCATAAACAACAACTGAAGTGGATGTATGCCTTGGCTCAAGGATATTCAAACTAGGACTTTCCCATTGGTCTTATGTTGTTTTTGCTGTTTTTATATCGTGTTTCGCGACTAAAATTCAATTTGGAGTCCTAAAGCAAAAACCTTTCACTGGATGCCCCTTAATACCCAACCAGAAATCCATGTGTTTGACTTTTAATAAAGCAACTTTCGACACGCTTAGAATCAAAAGCAAACTTTTCAAATATGATGCGGTTTTGCATGGTAAACATTTATTAAGTGCCTGTGAACATGGTCACCGGCATGATGCCGCCAACAATTCTCATTCCCATGACCGGCATAAGCCATGAACTCACTCCTCACATCCCCTCAACAAGTTGGGCTCACAATAAAAACTTGTTTTACAGCATATCTTTCTTTTTTTCAGATCACTCGATATATGGCCAACGAGACAAAAAGTAGAATCGCCAGCAAAACATGAAATTAAAAACTGTTTTACACGTAATAAATTCGTGATTACCTTAAATATTAACTTCTGATGATTTTATTAATGTTCAATATGGTTAATCAACAAAATAATATAAATAAATAACTTAAATTTGTGCTCATTATATTGTTTATATTCGTTTATATCTTTTAGCTTTCTGATAAATAATATGAATTTTAAATTCAAAAAGCATGAAACTTTTGCAAAATTTAAAGAGGACACTGAGAAAGGGAGCAAATTAGTTCTGAGTTCCGCAGGCAAAATGCTAAAAATTCTTAAAGTTTCCATTTCAGATTTTGGTATTCAGTTTCAGTTTGAACTTGTTAAAGTTGCCACGCCTTCATGTTCGCATGTATTAAATGCTCAGTCACGGGGCAAATATAACGTGGCATGAACAGTCAACATACAACGTACGGTTGCAACAACTTTTGCTTATTTTTTCCCATGTTGGCATCTGCGATATTTGGAAGAATTATTATTAAAATAAAAAATACACAACACGCATGCCGAAATACAGAAATAAATGAGTTCTCGTCGTGCTGAAGTATCCTTTAAAATACTATATGGCAAATGCATTTTCGTTTTTAACAGATTTACATCGAATTTATTGAATTGTTCACGTATGAGTAAATAAAGCACTTAACGATTTCATTAAGTGTGTACCTTGCTGAAAATGCACTTAACACAGCAGTTGGATCTTGTTAAAAAATGGTAAAAGTAAATTGTGAAATTTTTAAATTAATTTATAGATCTATAAATTCAGGATTATTTATAGCCTCTATGTAACTCAAATAATTTTGATTAAGAGCTCAACAAAAAGCAAAATATATAGATTAACTTGTATCTATCATTAGGATTAATCTGAAAACACCACAAAACTGTCGTTCAACAACAGCAACTTAATTCGGTTGAATGGCTTAAATAGCTTAGTTTGGCCAATTTATATGTTGAATGTGCTTGGGCAGAAAGCAAAAACAAAGCAAATAACCACAGAGGACCATGTGAAGTTCTTATGAGCCATAAACGCATTGGAGCATGAACCTAAATTGGCCAGCTATTATGGCCCTTTGAAAATGACCCGGCCACAATAACAAGACCAAATTACACAATTAATAAGTTCAGCAGCAACAACAAAAACTCGGCACATAATAACCATTGGCTGCGTTTAAGGCCAAAATATGCAATTAGGGCTCTAACCGAAAATGGGCAGCAGAAGCTTGCGCGTGAGAAATCATCTCAGAGACGCCAAATTAATCAGGCGAATTTATTGCAAGCTGCGATGAGGTAGCGATAAAAAGCGATAAAAAATAAAACGTAAAATTGGTAATTATGCCACGCACACATACATACATACACAAGAACATGTATGTACAAGTATGAACAAGTACGCATAATAAAATGCCAGTGGTTGCACAAGTGACCTGGAACAGTTAAGGCAATAACAAGGACCCCAAAAAAGGATATCTCATTGAGCCTCACTCGACTGGTAATCGCAAAAAAATGGAGCGCCAATGGCCATGATCAAGACAAAATATATGGACCACAAAAGAAGAGGAAATCAACTGAGAAAGTTAAAGTCGGGCATCGTCGACTGCAAAATACTCTGATGCCCGCTAATAACAGGTTGTCAAATAACCAATCGTATTTCTTGAATGAAAATTGTACAACATATGAGGATTTATCGATTTAAGATTATCAATTTTATTGATTTTACAGCTTCTAGTTGACGTAGCACACTAATTTTAACTATTTGTCATGTCGCCGGGCACACGACAGTATGTTTCCATGACAAACATTGCACAAACACAATATATTTTTGTGGCTTCGATAATTAAGAAAAATAAAATAGAATTTTTTATACCAAATAAATTAATTTAAAATTGTACAAAATTTAAAAATTGAATCAGCAGGTAATATTGTAAATATAATACTACTTACTTTTTTTTAGTTCTGGTATTTATTACTCTGAATTAATCTTAAAGCGCATAAGTAACTCAACACTAGTAGCAAATCTACCGATTAGCGATTGACTAATGAAGAATATTTAAACTTGTAACATAATGTTTGTATCTTTGCAGCACTTAGATCTTTTAATATTTATCGATAAAAACTGCTTAAGTTTGTAAGAACTTTTTTTTAAGCTAAATTCTTGAAAAATCGCATTGCTTTGTTTAACTAGGGTTTTTTTTTTTTAAGGCATAGCGCATCTTTTTGCTCAATACGTATTAACAAAAAATATATAATATATTTTGTTATGGTTGTGAAATGAAAACAGATGATGATTCAGCAAGCTATTAGCATTACGAAAACAGACACTACTTGGTAATTTTATTCTCTTTTGGCAAAGATGTCTTTTCGAGGCACAACAAGAGGCAACAGAGGCCAAAGGACAACAGCAAGCAGCACATTCAGTGAAAGGTGAAAGTTGTAAGGGAGGCTACAACTGCCACACTTAGTGGCCGTGGCTCGAAACGAAAAAAAACACATGTGCAAGTGAGTGTGTGTGTGTGTGTATGAGTGTGTATGTGTGTGTGTGTTACACAAGCAGCGTTAGGGGATAAGAAACGGACTCCATTTCGCCAATGAAACAATACGCAATAAGCCAAGTTAGCTGGTTGACTTGGGTTCTGGCCTAAAGTTGGTCTGGAAGCCTTCGAGGTGGTGAGATGGCAAAGTACTCGAATTTCTTATCAGGCCTGCGGGAGTAGATGGGACGAAGGGGCGGTGCTGCTGGCATTGCAAATGTGTTAGAGATACTCGTATTTCTGAGGTTGCTTTTCCTTTAGTATTCTACATTTTTATTTTTACTTTTACAAATACCCTGTAAACCTTACAAGTGAAGACTAAGGATTGAATAGATAATTAGCAAACTTAATAAATCAGCAAATTAATTTGTATTATAGTAAATTTGTACTTATAAATGATTAAATTTTAAAAGTACAAATGCCGTGCCTAGATTAATATCGATATAAGAATTGTTCTTTATTTGATAACTAATTTCTTGTGTAGGGTAAAATGATCAAGAATTTATAACTTTAAGCCAACTTTAGACGAACTTCTATTTCCATTTAGAATATCGAGTTTACTAGGTTAGTTGAGTTAATGTCTATGTGTGGGATAGGTTCATTAGTATTTTAAGCCCGCTTACAGAATAGTTGCTAGTCGGTTCAACTTCGATTTGAGCTCTTCACAAGTTTCAACATAAAGTTCTAACACTCCGTCTAAACTTTCACCGTAGTCTTACTACGAAGTGCTCATTAGATTTATGCAAATATTTACGCTGCATCGACTGGCGTAATTTGTTGCCAGCCTTAAAAGCCAGCGAACCCCCTTCTTCACACCACCTTCTGTAACTGTGCACCGCTAATGACGTCCACAAAAAAAAGAAGAAAAAAAAGTGAAGGAAAAAATGTAATTTCATTGCTTGCGCAATATTTCATTTCGAGTTCAGCGCTCAAATAAATAAGAAATGATTTTTTACGAGTTTTGCTGGGGTTTATATATTTTGCGCTATTGACTCTTTGGTTTGTTTTATGGCGGGGGCGTGGTGGCTGTGCGGAGGCGGCGCAGCCTCTGACTGCAGGTCATGTTAAAGCAAATAAATCGCTCAAGTTGGCAAAAAAAAAAATAGCTGCTTTTTCTGAGCGAGGAGAAGGAAATGAAGGCTGCAGAGGCACGGAAGTACTCAAATATGTTTGCCATTAGGTGGAATGGACTTAGAAGTGGAAGAAGCTGTCCACGATATTGATAGGGGCGAAGGGGAACTGAGGAAGTGGGAGTACGGGCCATGGACTAGTACCAGTAGCTAGTTCAATAGTTCGATAGCGAAACGGTAACAAGTTGCAGTGTATAAGTCAAACAGCAATGGTTAAATAAATCAATTTCGAAATAAGGAGAAATCGCATAACAAATGTTTAACTGGCTGTGGAATGAAATATGGAATCAGAGATATGTTTAAATAGTCAACCAATGCTTTACAAAAAACAACGCTTACCTTCAAACTTTATCCATTAAATTTATTATTAAAGTTGGTTTCATTCACAAAAATTTCAATAGCAGCAAACGTTTGTTTTGCATTTTTGTTAGTTTAGCAAAACGAATAAACTTGATACAAATTCCAATAACCAACTTTAAGCTGTTTGTTCACCGCAATTCCTCAGGCTATGCAACAATGTGTCCTGCCACTAAATGCCACACAAAAACACACGCACACCAACACACACACTCCCACACACTGGCACATACAAATAACCAAACAACTGACATTTGGCATTTGCCATGGGCAAGCAGTTGGCCTATTGCAGCCATGCCACCTGCACCGCATGTCAGGTAATCAAATATTAAACATGCAACCAGCATGTCCTTGTACCTATCCCCCATCCTCCCCCCTGCTACCTGTCACAGCAATTTCTAGTATAACTGTCCAAAAAGTTTGAAACGGAAAAATACCATTGATAAAAAAAAAACGATTTCAAACAATTCTCGCTTATTTTTATTGCCTATTCACCTCAAAAACTTTTATTATAATTGTGTTTAAATTTTATTTAAAACTTGAATTGAATTGCAATGCAATGTAACCAAATATTTATAAGAGGCAAGTTCGAACGCATCGGGAGTGACTCGGTTGCAGCATGTTTCCAATGTTGTTGTTGTTGATGTTGCCGGCAACCTCAACGGCGAAGGCCAAAAGTTCGGCAACGAAAATAGTTTGCCAGGCAACTAGTTTGCACAGGTAGAGAGACGAGGGGCTGGTCGACTCTAATGATATACAGCAATGTCGTTTAATATGTATGTGTGTGTGCCACAGTCAAACTTTACCGAATATCGGGTTTCCAACTGGCGGAAATTGGGGGTGGACCAAACTCGAGGTCAAAATCAACTTGCGCTGGGGATAAAACTTCTAAGATTTCAGTAAAGTTAAACTTAGAATATTGATAGGTAATATTGATGATGACCTTAAAGTTGATTATAAAAGAGAGCATTTATAATGAATATTTTATAATATTTAATTATAAACTATGCGCTTAAATAAGTCATTTAAATGTGAACAAAAGAACAGAACACAAAAAGTATATTTAACCATAAACATCATTTAACTTGTCTTGTAATTAAAATGTAATTTGCCGATTCTTCCTACAATTTAATTAGGAAATTACAAAATCTCAACATAAAGCGACGCACCAATGAATCACTTTAAAGCAATTTCACGCCCAACCCTCAGACGGAAAACAAATTGCCGTTTAAATTGCAACAATTATGTCTAATTAAATGTAAATTTGGTAGCCCAGCTCGACAACTCCGCTGCCTTTGGCCGTCTGCCCGTCTGCCCGTCTGCCTCATCTCATTGACCTTGCCCAGGCCAAAGTCAAACCTGCCACGCCCACAACACACAATTGTAGGCGATGGCGTTGCATTATGAGACACAGGCAACGAATGCCTGTGGCGTCTCACCACAAGCACACACACATACATTAACAGACGACAGCTGTAATCCTGCTGTTACTTCCACATTCTGTGCCTGCCCCACACCTACCTGCCCCACCCCTCTCTCGCTCCATCTCGCAGAGTTGGGCCATAATTTACAAAATAAGCCGCAGACAACCAACAACAATGAAAATAGGTATATAATCTGAAGAAGAAAATTAAAGTTAATACTACTTGGTTATCTAACTGCGGCGCTTGTCGCATAATTGCAGGAATACAATGCAATTCTAGGGTTAAAGTTTATATCAGTTACTAAGTTTTTTAAGATAAATAAATATAAATAAATGTATCTAGCAGCATTAAAAAAAAACACTTATCGATTACAGCACATTTGTAATATATATATTTTTATTCCATATTAGAATTAATATTTCATATTATCGATATAAATCAATTACCGATAGTAATAAAATACAGAATTGAAAAGATATAGCCAGCAATTTATTGAACATTAAACACCCAAGAATATATTGATAAAAATGCGCAAAGTGTATCGGAAAAGATCGAATACAAATTTGAAGGAATGGCCAAGCAAAATAGTATTTTCCGATTGCATAAAATTAATTAGAATATTTCCTAAGTTTGGTTCTTCCATTCAAACTTGTTTAAAATGCATAGACAAGTCAGTCGAGCCGTTGCCTCGCCATTGTTGGGTATAATTGAGCAAAAAAAAAAAGACAATTAGCAAGCGATGCTATCGCTTTGACGGCTGGCACGTTTTGGCCGCACCTGGCGCTGTTAGCCACTTGTGGCATGCCCAGACATTTCATTCGGGTGCATCTTTTTGCTGGCACGAATCTTGAGAATTGTTGCGATTTTGCAAAAGTACCACTCGTCTATTAACTTACCTCTTTGACACGCGCGCCAATTAAAATACAATCGCAATTTGAGTTGTTGTTGTTGCTGTTGCAGTTGTGCTGAATCGCATTGCTGTTTGCTGCAAGATACAAAAAGCCGGTCATGAGTCATCAAATAAATTAGCGTTAACGCCTCGCTTTCACGCAGCGTAAAAAACCACATAAAAGTGTACAAAATATTAAAAAATATATATATAAAATATGCACATAAATTTGTGAATGAAAATATAATAAAAATTAAAAATATGAACGATTATTCTATATATATCTTCAAGATACATCGTGATGATTAAGTGCCGGGTAATTGGTGTTTTATGCAAATTTTGTGGAAGGAGCACTTAAAAATTATTTATTTACACTTAATTTCCACTCAGTTTATACATTTAATATTTACTTTTTTCGACGCCCAACACACAAATGATGATGATTCATAAAAATACGTTTCTAGAATTTGTTGCTTTCTGCATAACATTTTTACGGCCTGAAGTCAGTGTTGATTCAACTCAATTTTAGCACTCGCCATGGGACCTCGATGTATAAAAGAATATTTGTTTATATTCACATCAAGCTTTTTCCAGTCTGTTGTCTGCCATCTCTGTTGCACGCACGTGTTTAGGTGTCTGTTGCCGTCTCTTCCAAATTTTTATTTACATTTGCACGTCTTCTATTTGGCTGAGATGGACTTTGAACCATGAAATATGACAGCTTGTAGTTTAGATGAGAGTTGCTCGCACAGATTGATAAACAATTGACTAAATGACACTTGATAGCAGATTAATTGTCATAAAATAAAATTGGATCTACTTACTATAAATAATCACTAAAAATAATTACAAAATTTTTGTCAGTTTGTTGCTTTTGTCAGCCAGCTGACAGCATCGATTTATTTAACATACGTATTAAGGGCTTATTGGATATGTATCGAAATTGAACAATAGCCTTCGATTGGCCTGAGACTTACTTAGATAAGTTGTTGTTTTATTGATTTAGTGACCTTGCCCCATTGAATTGACTCTTCAGTTCAAGAACTCTCGTGCTGAACGATATAAACTTTTGGTTGTAATCCTGATACATTTCAAGTCTCGTTAAGGCAGCCAAGCACAAATGCTCGACATAAACACAATTGAATGTCCTGGCGAGCAAAAGCCACAAGTTTACCAAATAAATTCGTTCACTCGATGGCAAGAAGCATTAAATGCTATCAAATATAAGATTTATTTATTTTATTTTATATCAAGGAGCAAGCAAAGAGCAGCACTTTGAACCTGTCTAGCAGAAGCCACAAGTTTAACAAATAATTACGTACACTCGCCGAAAAACATACATTAAATGTAAATTATAATATTATTAACATTAATTGAGGCAAACATATTTTTTTATAATTGCTTAATCATTTTTATCTTACTAATTTATTAAGCTAAATGTAAATGTTGTACTTATCCAAAACTTGATATTTTCTTAATAACGAAACCTTATTTTTTCTGTGTACTTGTGTCTACATTTCTACATTTTAATTCAGAAACATACAAAGCAATGTAATTTACAGAGAAAGGAAGAATGAGAATTTTTCTTTTAATTAATAAACATATTTTTGCACATTTGTTTCAGAACATTAATAAAATAAAAATATTTATGCTCTTTGAACATAGTTTAACCTTTTTTTGTATCATTGCCTTTGAGTGCATTTATGGTTTTTGCTTAATTAAATTCCTTTAAATTAAAGAATGCCAGATTTAGGTGCAGTCTTAGGGGAATATGCCTATTAAACTCATCATGCTGACAAAATCTGTGGGAGTGATTGAAAATATAAACTATTAGGCAGCAGGAGACAGGCAGAGGAGGTTGTGGCAGGAGCTGCCATGTGTGATGGCATCGTCTGCACATTAGCATTTTTGCACACATGCATAAATTATGCAAAACTCTGTGGCATTGTAGACATCCAAATATATATATATATATTTCAAATATTTGACTGACAAAAGTGTTGAATATTTGTCAAGCCAGTCGATTTAAATGTATGGATGTGTGTGTGTGTGTGTGATCCAAAGGATGAACATACAGAATAATATACGACAAAGTTTATGCTTGTTTTAACTCTTAACTAACACTGGCTAAATGCACTGTTGGGCAAATATTTTTCTAATTATATTTTGTTGCACATTAAGTCGGGTTCTTAGATGTATCAGCTTTTTAGGCATATACATAAACATTAAATGTAGTCAGAATACGAACTTTTTAGCCAGTTAATGAAAAGTGACAACGACAAAACTTAACTTCTACAATATCCGCAAATTGAGTGAATATATAAATTATGATAAAAGCAAAAGCATGTAATTAAGAATTTTCAGTTAACAGCGAGCAACAGTTGAAACTGAAAGATGGAAAATACCTTTTACTTGAGCAATAAATTAAGCAATGAACTTTTTGTGGTTTTACCGTCAACAAATAAGAAGCTGTGTTAAAAACGTATAAATAGAAGAGAAAATATTTTTAATAGCTTCAATTATGACAAGGCAACTTTGACAGTATATTAAATCATTATATTATTTTTATCTAAACTCGGAAAAACAACCATGTTACAATTAACTGGGAACTATATTTGCTAATATATTAAGATAAGAATAATTTATAAATACGAATACCAATAAAGTTTTCAGTGTAAGCTGAATCTTTTCCAAGCAAAATATCAGTCAATTACTTTAATTATATTCATTTACTGACAACCCCTTCTGATGGAAATTACTTATATGCTATATAAATTTAATTTATTACTTTTTATTTTATATTTTGATTACAACTTTCTCGTATGTGCTGCAATGATACAACTTTTAAAAACTTCCACTCAAAGACATTAAATAACTTTGTGTTTCAAAGGAAATTTAGTGTATGGCAGATAACAAACTAAATTTCAATTAGGGAGTTAATAAAAAAAATAAGTTCTTCTAAAAGCTTCCCGTTTTCACAGACCTCGATTTTAACTTTGGGCCTAAGCTCGACTCGATTCGACTGGGTTGAAAGTTGACAATTAAAAAGTTTGCTTCTCTGATTTGGATGCTGTTTTTGTTTTTTTGTGAAGTTGTTTCTCTTTTTGCTGCCTGTTTAAACTTTTTTCCTATATTTTTGTGTATGTCAACTGAAGGAGCTGGAAAACAAAGTTAAAACAACAACTGTAAAGCTTTGCAAATTAGTTTTGTTTTTAATTTAGAATGTATTAAGTTTTCTCATGCTTTTGCCTTTAAAAAATTGCAGACCATTCTAGCCTTCCTCTGCTTCTTCTTTTGCTGGTGCTGCCGCTGATGATGATGCAGCTGTTACGTGTATTTGACTAGTTTGGCAAATTAAAATTCTATTTACAAGTTTTCGTCATATTGAACCGAGAAATTGAAGCGAGAAAGAGTGTCAAATATAACCTGGCCAAGAGAGAAGGGAGAGCGCTAGCTTTTAGAGATCATTCTTTAAGCAAATTAAAGTTACATTTTGAGAACTAAAGCCAGTTTAATACAAAACGAAACGATGGCAACGGCGACGGCGACGGCGACGACGACGACAACAGCGATAGCATGAAGGCGTGTGGGCGACAAAGGCGACGACGACTGTCTGCCGCAGACAGACAGAAAACCAAAAACTAACACACACACGCATGTGCCTGCACACATATACACTTACCTCACAGACCGATGCGACAGCGCTGCTTGCAGCGTTGTCGAAAACTGGTTTTTTTTCCTTGTCTTTGCTGCTGCTGCTGCTTCGTTTAGCTTATTGCTTTTGCTGCTGTCTCACCGCTTGCTCCTATGTTGTTTGAAAGTATGTGTGTGTGTGTTTGTGTTGTACTCGGAGTGAGAAGTGAGCACTTTTTTCCAATACCTTTTCCGTCGTTGCGAAATACACTCGAAGCAGCTCCTTTGTATGTTATCTTTTACTGTTTTTGTGCTTGTTGTTGTTGTTTTTGTTGTTATAGTCGAGCCATATGCGCTGCTTGCAATTAATTAAGCCCTACAATTGGTCAGCAAACAAACAAACAAAAGAAAGAAATCAACGCGACACACGGCAAACACGATACACTAATGCAAATACACGCACGAACAGGCAGAGGCACACGCACACGCCCGCTGTTATGTGTGTGTAGAATAACCTGTGTGCTTCACTTGTCGCGAGCGCCTTCTGGCTTGGGAGGTGTAGGCGGTTGCGGGAAGAGCACGTTGGGGTCAAGCAAAAAACGCGCGACAAATGAACGAATGAATGTGAATGCGAGAGGAGAAGTGATGCGCTCACATCTGCACAGCACAACTTTTATAAACAAACTGAAACTGGTGACGGTGACGGCGACGTTGACGTCGTCATTGCCGGCAGCCAACGCCAACCAGGTTGCGTTTGAACTTTGGACGAGAACTTGTTTGCAGCTCTGCCTCTATTTCTGTCTGTGGCTGTGTATGTGTGCATACTTGTATACTTGTGTGAGTGGGTGGCATGAAGAGCGGCTTTGGCACGACGAGCTTCGTCACAGTGGGACAAAAGCTTAACAAGGTTGTAGACTTATTGAAATTCAACCTTATTGATTGAATAAAAAAATATGCTCTTATAAATAATGTTCATAATTTATTTATTTATTTATTTCATTTATTTATTTTATTTATTTCAAGCACATTTAGATGATTTTAGTAGTAGTTTCATTTTTATTAAATACATCGTTTTACAAGACCAAAGTCAACAGGAATTAATTTCAATAACAAAAGTAAAAATGTTTATAATACATATTATTTTACAATATTTTTATTTATGTAAAACGTGATAACTTTAATGTCAACTCTCGCTTGCAACATGTTCAAGTTCGACGCCATGCATTAACATGGACACATTTGGACGCAGCGAACAGCAACTTCAACAACAGCTCTACGCAATTTCAAAGCACAGACTAAATGGGAGTTTTAAGCTTTATTATGCTATGCGACAAAGAACTCTGTATTTTAGACGTGTAAAAAGCAATAAGATTTTGTTAAAGGGTATAGCTCAGTCAGTTTATTTGCATTTCTTATTTTTCTGGCGACAGCGCTGTTGACGTTTTTACTTAAGAATTTTTGTTGTTTCCGTTTTTTATTTTTTGTATGTATTTTGTATTTTGATTTTGTGTTAATTTCTTGTGCTGCCGGCGTCGGCGTCACCGCCTCTGCCAAGCTAAGTCAATTTTAAGGTTTATTTGAATTTCTTTATTTTTTTTTTAGTTTTCCACAGTTTCAGTTTGTTTTACTTTATTTTCTTTCATTTTTTTGGTTATTTTATTTTTGTGTCATTTATTTTCTTGCCTTGTTGC
The DNA here is from genome assembly GCA_035042365.1 of Drosophila dives. Taxonomy (NCBI): domain Eukaryota; kingdom Metazoa; phylum Arthropoda; class Insecta; order Diptera; family Drosophilidae; genus Drosophila; species Drosophila dives. The sequence goes on from JAWNLJ010000438.1 coordinate 2,251,906, forward strand.
CGCTGCTGCTGCTGTTGCCTGGCAATATGTATTTATGTTATTTTTAGTGTTGTATGTAAATTTTGTGTGGCATCCACAACGCGTCGTCGCTTCGTCTCTATGCTAATGAGGCTGCTTTTATGCCTGGCCATAACTGCGAGCGGCACTGTACTCAACTCAACTCAACTCAACTCGACTCAACTAAATTCAATTCATTCACAATTGCCCAGTTTGCCAACTTGGGCCGTTTGCTGCCATTTTGCCTGTTGCGCAAACTAATAACAATTTAATTTCCAATCGAATTATGCATGCTTTGATGGGGCCAAACACAAAATTATATGCACCTACACACAAACAAAAACACACACAGGATACAGGACTCATATTCTGGGCGTAATGAATTGAATTAGCATTAGGCGATTTTCCGCAGGGCCAAGCTATGAGCTATTACCACACACACACACACGCACACCCATTCACACATGCACACATACTCACGCATAAACTTAAATTCTCATGCATATACTTTTTCCTTGTTTGATGTTGCGTATACGCAACGTTGTCTGCCATTAAATTCATATTTTTACTAGCTGGTTGATATTGCAACACAGTGCAACAGCATTTCGTGTTCAGGTCAGAAAGTATGTTTTTAACCAATTGCTATTAATGTTTTTGGTGCATTTAAATCGAGACAACTAAGTTTATGCTTCTAAGAACTTTTCAAGATATATATAGAAAAAATAAAAACAAAACTGTTAAATAGCTTTTAAAATATATATAATAATATAATAAAGTCAATCGACCTAAAACACATATAACAATTTAATTACATAATTTCTGGGAGTATTTAAATGCAAAATGGTGCAAAATGAATTAAGGAAAATACAGAAAAACCCCAATTAGACAAAAAAATAAATTATTAGTGTGAAACAGATATGAAATGAATCAAACGTGCATACTAAAAAGTTATTAACAAGAAAGCCAATTTAAAATTATGTTCGTAGTTACATAAATTGAAGGCATTGAATTAATTACATGATATAATCTGTTGTAATCATTACAGACTACTCGAAACGGTTCATGGAAGGAATAATTAATGGTACAACGATTAAGAGAAAGTGAGAATAAATAATGGTAGGGTTTAAAGGGAACAGAAAATGTATTTGGTTCATCAATGGAACTAAATCGATATCGCCATTTAGTAATTTAACTACAAACTTAACATTTGGTTAAATGCGACAATTATTTAAGGAAAGGTTGATAGGGAGCAGTCTATTGTTGTATGGATGCAGTGCACCCCAGTCGAAACGACAAACAGCAAAAAGTAAAAAAATCTACTTTTTATATTTTAATTGTGGTCTACACACAAAATCCATATTCCAGAATCGGACGTGATAATGGTCGTGTAAGAGTCATCGAATTTTTGACCAACGTTAAAAAAAACCAAGATCTAATGGACATACAAGTCGATATAATCTGTTAAATCGATATCTAGTTTTTTGATATTAAAATTATTTTCTTTTTTTATTTGTACATTTTTTTATTTAATGTTAAATAACCATTTAATAGGTTGATTAATTTATAAACTATAAAAACTTTTTTGATTTTATTAAGTATTTTAAATGTTTGTGCCAAAGTTGATGATTGTTGGTTAAACAGTGTAGTTAGCTGGGCGAATTGTATAGAGGAACATGCCATGGAATTTAGAGGGCTTTGCGTTCTTTTAAATGCCAATAGTGCAGTCAGTTAGAATCCTTCGCAGTTGGCACAATTAAAGCCAAACCCACACGCAATCAACAGAGATAACAACCGCTGTATTTTATCAAAAGGGTGCAGAATCGGCGCCGTTAATGATGCAGCGAATGCTGCACGTGCCAACCAAAAAGTGTGTGCGTGTGTGTGTGTGTATGTGTGCGTTTTACCAGAGATAGCTTAAATCTGGGAAACCTTTCCCAGGTGCATCAGGTGAATTGCATGCACTCATGCAGCTTGATTGCCCACAGACAGTTTGCGAATGACAGCAGAAAGGGCAAAAAGTTTTAATCACAACTACATGTTGGTGTTGCCCCAACTGGGCTGGGGCAGTGCTGCCACCAAGGGCAACGCCGAGTTGCTTCAAGCCGAGAATACCGTATGTTTCGTGCAGTCTTAGCCAGCCTGCATGCGAACACTATTTGTTATTGGTTTTGGTGCCGCTTGAGCCGTGCTCAAATTGGCCCGTATAACACACAGTGCCCATTGAGTCCTTAGCTATTGGATTTATGTTGCACCACCTGGTTGCAGTTTCTGGTTAAATGCTTGGTTTGCCAGCTTAGTTATATCATAGCTATCTTCCAGTCGAACGAAATGTCTTTAATTAAAGAGTTAGTTTTGTTATCTAAGAGAGACAACTTAAATAATAGTTTGCTAACTTAATTCAAATTTAAAGAGTTGAAGAGCTTCATAATATTGAAAATTTGAAATAATACTTTATTTTAAAATTAATATTTTTATTTTAATATTTAACTGTCAATTGCAATAAAGCAAAATTTCGATACTGCAACACAAGCATAAATCTCCATATTTGCATTTTTTGAATAGGAAACATTTTTGACAGGATGTTATAAAGATGACAAATATTAAAGAGAGTTTTCTTACCTTACTTCACTAGCAGGTTTTCAATGTGCTTCTTAACTCTGACAGAAAAAAAACGGTGCTAGTAACTCAATAAGTTTATGGTAGTCTCTCAAACAGCTTAGACAAAGTGTCAAAGTCAGTGCCAAAACTGCGTTCCAACTTTAAGGAACACCTTGCAACATTCTGTGTTTATTGTGCGGTAAATAAAGTAAACAACTTAAGCCAACTATTTTTAGAGAGCTGGTTTACGCTGACAGACATACAGCATTTTAAATAAAACCAACTTTTGCTAAAAACTCACTGTTAAAGTGCCTGCTTAACTTAGAAGTAACTATAAAAAATAGTCGTAATTTTAAGTGAGTAAAGCAGCAAACATCATGGCCAAGACAATGGGTTTAATATGCTGACTTGAGTTCTTATATATTTTAGAATATTAAAGAAAAACTCACTGATTACTGATATAGCCTTCTGGCTTAAATAAAGTCTTCTTTTTTAAAATTTTACCATAAAAACTTTATTAGCCAAAATTACTCTTGCAACAATTTAAACAAATTTTGATCTGTAGCTAAACAAATTGAATTGCCATAAAGTTGTAGGCCTTTTAATTGTACTAAATATTTCATAAAATTAACATAATATATAAAATTTCTATAATTTTTACGCATAAATGAACACAATCCTAATTTCGAAAGAATGAAAAAAATTCTACTAAAACAAACAAAATGCACAATTATTACAAAAGAATTTCTCTAAATCTATATATAAAACCATATTTATAGTATTATATATATATACTAAAACTATAGATTATTTTTTCTATGCAGCATAATATTATCTGCTCAGTGGCATTTTTGGGAGCTGTTTTGTCACTCATACGCACCGCTGGCCTTAACTGAACTGCAATATGTTGGCATTAAATTGTTGTTATTGTTGCTGCCATTTGTTGTGGTCTAATTAGTTCGTTTAGTCGGTGCCGATAAAGTCAACCACGTTTTCGGCGCCGGTTTGTGTCCAGTATATTGAAGTGATTTATGGACCCAGTGCAGATATATATTAAATCCCCAGACGAAAGCTATTGCGAAATATTCACTTTGCTAATGAGTTGCCTCCGTTCAGAATATTTAAAAGCGTCGTATATCTATGAAAACCGCTTAACCAAAAGTCACGGCTGCTGCATATGTGTGTGTGTGTGTGAGTGTGTGTGTGTGTGTGTGGTATTTTGTGTGTGCATCCTAATGAGCCAAACGGATTTCGCCCCGCTGCCCATTTAATATTTTTTCAATCATAAATTTAAATAAGCCCTTTGAAAAAAGGGCCTGAAAAGCAGGCTTTCTACAAAGTCATTCGTTCGTCGCATTTTTTCACCCTGTCTAATGCGACAACATAAAATTTAATTTTGCATAATTAATGTCGTACTACAGTCTGAATAGGGGCCAAAAGAATATTCATTAATATGATTTAGGCTACTGCAGGCAACAAAATAACAAAAAAATAAAAAAGCAGCCATTCGAAAGGGCCGGAAGCTATTTAAAGTGTATTTGTTTTGGGTCGCGACGCCCCACGCATGACTGACTTTGCCCCACGGCCAAAAGGGTACAAATCGGTGCGAGAAAAACAAAAACAAAAAAGGCCTGTTTTGTCACATGGCCTAAAAGCCTGCGAAAAAATACCAAAGATTACAGCAAGCTCAAATACACTTTGGTTAAATTTCATTCGAAAAAATTAGCAAATAGAACATAGTATTGAAAGACCAAAAAAGTGTAGATAAATCAAATTTAATATTATACAGAAATTTAGCCAGTCAGATCTAAATATAAACAATTTTGTATTTGTATAACTTGAGTCAATACATTATTGAGAACTTGCAAGTCAATATCCAATCATTTATACTTCATAGTTTATGTAAGGTAAGGTTTGCCTTGAACATCGAGGTCCTTCCATGAGTGTATCTACTCAACTGCCAATCCTCGGCTAAACTGCCTACAAATTCAACACGTACGCTGCTCGGACATTTAAAAAGAGTTTAATCAGCACGTGTCAGCCACAACGCTGTGGCTTTTAATGGCATGCCTTATGGGTGAGTGTGTGTGTGTGTGTGTTAGGTTATGTGTGTATGCATGCAGTTGCTGTGGTTATCTGCCCATTCAACTATCGCCGCTTTAGACTGTGCTGCCTACAGCTGCCGTACAAGGCCTGCCTCGTCCTCGTCCTTATTTATTTGTATTGGCTGTGGAGATGGATTTATGGGCGCAAATCGTTCAACGTGCATTTTCAAGCTACATATTAGAGTTGTATTGAACTGTTCTGAACTAGTTCAATTGAATCACTCACTAAATGATCATTTTTCGTGCTATTATTCATTTTGTTCTGTTTGATTGTAGTTATCACCATAAATTAAATTAGAATCGAACTAACATAAATGTGATTTTTGCACAACTAGTAAGACTAAAATATACACTGAACCCAGCTGTTAAGTATATTCTTATTTTATTGGCCAATTTCCCTTTTATAAAGTTTTCAACCATAATGTGAGCTGCCTTTAATTGGACTCATTTCTTATAGCAAGCACAGAAAATTAAGAGTAAAAAACGAATGCAGCGATTTATTCACAAGCACTAACTCATCTCCAATTGGCTGGCTCGAAACACGTGAATAAACATCCATACATAAATACATACATACGTACAACCATACACCTAAGCCCCGTTATCTAGGCTTTGCAAAATGTACAGAAAAATATATAAACGCTCGCTGGGATTATCGTGCCATCTTTTTCTCACACATGCGCTTGCATATGCATACAGAAAATGCTTGCGGCTGCTGATCGAAATGCGATCAATATGAGAAAATATTTTTGACCATAACTGGTGTGTTGCGTAATCGATCTTTGGTTAGTTAATAAGAGGCATAAAAATAATCTGTTTTAATTGGAAGATTAAAATTTTAGCTATTATTGCTGTTGGGAAACGAAATGTATTGAAAATCGAGAAATGAAATCGATAAAAATAAAGTAAACTTGATCTGCGTTGGATATGCGAGAAACTATTTTTCAAATTTCAAGTCAAAAGATCTTATACAGACAAACGGACATGTCTATATAGACTCAATAATGTATATAGCTTATAGGGTCGAAGATGCTTCCTTCTGCCTGTTACTAACAGTAACCCAAAACCATATACGTTTTTAGCCGTTTTTAACGGGTCCAAGGTAAAAAAACCGAATGATTCACTGCCGCAGTTTGGGCTTTGACAAAAAATAGGATTACTAAACTGGAACCTTGAATGGAACAACGATGCACAACTCTACTTTAGGTGTGTGTTTTTGTATGTGTATTTTGGGCAGGCACACAAATATGCCAAAGGCACGTGCTTTTACCACTTACACACACATACACACGCACACACACATATGTCACCTGGCTTTTGTGACATTTAAGCTTTTGGCTGCCACGTGGCGTATACGCAATTTTTGAGTCCTGCTTCGACGATTTACTTTCCTTTACTTTTGACCCCAGTGACTGGCCGTTGATTTTATATTATTTTGTTTTTTTTTTTTTTTTGGAAATTTGCGCTGGTCATTGTTGCTTGTTGTTTGTTGTTGTTATTCTATTTTTGGCAATATTGCACAAAACTTTTTCATTGCTTGTCGAAGCAGAAATCTTTGCCATTACTTTTGGTTTTTGCTGTTTTTGTTGGTGTCATTTTTCATAACTTGACCTTTTGTGGCCAACGATTGTGTCGTAAACAATGTTTGTTGTTATTGCAACGTTTTTATAGCCAAAAATAGAAAAATACAAAATAAAAAGACAGCAGCAGAAAACAGAAATGGGAAACAATAACAACAACAGAAATTTCTACAAATGCATTCTATAACCAATATAAATGTCATTTATGTTCGGGACATTTGGCCATGGCCAAAAGCCATGGCAAAGGGTTTAACGGGCAAATTCTGTCATGGTCAGCGATACAAACTAAACAAACAAAAAACGTGAAAATAAAAATATAAATTCGAGAGAAACGGTAAAAACTAGCTTGTAACAGTTTCAGACACTTGTGCACTTGACACAGCCAAACAGAAAGAGAATGACAGAGTGCGAGATGGGGAGACGGGGAGAGGGGAAGAGCGGATCCGAGTAGAGTATCGTGCAGGAGGTGGTGCGCTGTTTGAGTGAGAGTGCGATAAGCACCACAAAAATGAAAGCTATAGCACCACTTAGTGGCACTTGAGGATATGCAAAAGCGTCAAGCACTTCCGGTTTATCATGCTGTGTTTGTTTATCCGCTTACTGTCTATGTGTGTGTGTGTGTGTGCGTGCGTGTGTGTGTGTTTGCCAGTTGCAAGCATAGCTAAGGGAATACGTTTCTAAAAATGTGACTGATTGAGAGTTATTTAAAGTGTACCAGCTGCAAATGACAGTTAAAATTGAGTTGAAAAACTGCTTAAATTGACAATCAAAATATACAATTAATGTAAATGATTTGCGGATATTAACACTTTTTTAAGCAATTTTTTTTAGTAAAAGACTTTTTATGTTTTTTTTCCGTGTGTTTAATTTTTCAAATAATTGTGAATATGTCATAAATCAAGAGATTAGCTTTAAATTTAACATATATAAACTTTGTATTTTTTTTATTATTGAAAATTAACCAATTAAATCGATACTCATACTTCAAAGTATTAGAAAATTAGATGTACCCCGGACTAATCCTCGTTTTCAGTATCTCTATGCAGTTTTTAGATCTTTAGCTGAGATGCTTTCTTAGACCCCATTTAAATTGTTTGGCATCTTTTATGCGCAAGAATAGATAATTAATATGCAGTTGCCATACTCAAGGAAAGTTGTTAATTTCGAAAACTGTCTTAATTCAAATAAAAAAAAAAGTCTGTAAATAATTTAGGTGTATTACGCTGCTTCTAAATTACGACGATTGTAGTCGCCGTCGGCGTTAAAAGCCATTATAATACGCCGGTACTAAAACGGCTTTAACGCCAACCTCGGCTACAATCGTGACATGAGACAATGGCTACTATTATACCAGACAGCGCCTGATTATAGCCAAAAGATTGTGGAATCATATTAATGAAGCTCAGCACTTGAAGATCAAGGAGCAAGCACAGTATGAGCCAAGATTCGAAAGGCGCAATAGTCTTGGAGCTACGGACCGGATCCTGATGTATATCACCTGTTTGACGAATAAAGCGCCTTTGTAGGTTTTTACTTGATGAAGTTATGAAATACATATCCTTGTAGAATGGAGTCACCTGTCTTTATCTCAAATTTTGGTGCAGAGTTGCCGAAATTATTGGACGAAAGCATCGAGTCGGACTAGAAAATGCCAATCGAAGGACGGACTGGTAATCATGGAGGCGGTGATCCAATGCGTAGTTTGTATTTGCCTCTGATCCTTTCCCTCCTTTAGGGACATCAACAATTACCAAAATTTTGCCTCATATTTCCAATGCCAGTTTTTACCGTAGCATCAAAATCGCCGGGTTTTTATATTGTCATTTTCGAAGTGTTAAAGTTTTCCGCGTGAACTTGCAATGCAAAAGAGAGAATTATTTGCTAACTAGTTGAACTATTTCATAACGAATGAGTTTCTAATATTTTGCTGAAACACTTGAAAGTTATTGTGTGGAGCAATTTGCATAACTTTTCCAAAATTTTCTTGGCTATTATCAAATCTGTCTTACCTCATCTTCTGTTAGAGCCGAAGAAGTTTTCAAATAAAACATCTATTTAAATATCGATATTGCCATCGGTGTTTTTTCAGCTCTCTTTTTATGTGATACATTAAAAGCAGGTTGATTCAATTTGCTGAGGTAAATTCATTAAAATTTTACTTTTTCTTTTACTTTATGCATAATACATAAAATGAATGTTTTTGACAGTTTAGGCTTTTATCAACTCTGGCAATAAATTGTGTCAATTTTGGCTGCGGCTGAGATTAAAAAATATATTGAATTGCATTAAATATTGCATGTCAGTTTGGATGACACTAAAAATAAAAATTTTCGCACCAACATACATAAAAATATGAAGCTGAAAATTTGACAGCGCAAAATAAAAGCAAAATATAAATGAGTCAAGCAATTTATTATTTTTACTTATAGTTAGATTTCAATACTCGCAACGTGCCCACAAGTCTGCAAAACATAAGAAACACATGTGTATAAAAAAAATAATACAGAAACCCGAAGAATCTTCAATATTTATGAGGCATTAAATGCAAAAAGGAAGACAACAGATCCACTCCAGCAAACCCACATTCAACCCAGCCAGCTCAAAAGGGTTAAAATATTGTTCATCCTTCTGCGACAGAACACGACATGCATAATAATAAATGTGAGTGGATACACAAAAACAATTCATATAATAATAATAATAATACAAATATGACATGCAAACCAGTTGGCAGAAACAACAAATAAAAACATGACGTGTGCCTTAAGACTAAGGTTCGTTCGGAAATTTTACTCCCATCCCCATTTCCGCCCACAACCTCCCAACCAGATTCCGATTTATGAGTCAACCAAGTCAGCTAATAAAATAACAGGAACAACAGCGGTGCCCCTTATGTGGCCTACATTTAAAGTAATCTATACAAAGTGAGGCGTTGGAGTTTTATCATTAAAGTTGTCGTAAAGTTAAAGAATTTTGAAATGACAAAGAAAACAGAAAATTGTGGGAGTATTTAAGATTTTAAAATATAGAAAATTGACAGCAGCAGAGAGAGAGAGATAATGATAGAAATAGAAATGATTTCTTATTCAACAAATATTTAAATTTACAAACTTTCGCTTTATGAATTTTGTTTATATCTGATTCAATTTAAATTTTAATTTGTTTTTTTTTTTATCATAATGTTTAACGACATTGCAGCAGACGTATTCGACATATTCATATACTTTATACATTCATAATCAACATTAATATGATTTTAATCGATGTTTCACTTGACAACATGAAAAACAGAGTTAATTAAAAGACGGGAGAAAATTAGCCTGTAAATTAATAAGTAAGCCAATAATTTAATTTTGCCAAAATAGATACAATAAGAAAATAATTTTCTTAAAAACAGTTCAACCTGTTCACAATTATTTCTCGTAAGTCCAAAGTTGTTTTTAAAAACAACCAACTTTTATAAATGTAACTCGACGAAACTCGCGATGAGCAACTAAAATTAATTTGCAGTAAAACCAACCACAATAATTGCAACTGCAATAGGGCAAATCTACAGACAGTTAGCTTGCAACATGCAATTGGCCAATCTGCAGTCAGTTAGCCTGCAAAATTGCAGACATTTTTCATTAGTCAATCAGGGCAGCAAAATACCTGGCGGATGTGGCTCAATGTCATTTTCGGGATTTTTAAGTCACTTCATCCGACTGAGAAGGATCTGAGGCAACTTAGCCAACTCAAAATAGCAACAGGAAGCTTAACTGAACCGGTGAGTATCAGTCATTGCAGCAACAGTCCTGTGCAGGATGTAGATTGACCGCGCGGCAAATCCTTGAAGCAGCCATTCAAGACAATTCAATATCATTTCGCTGCGCCCCTTGTCTTAGATGTTGCAATCTTAAGCAGTTTAGTCTGCATCTATACTTGCTGTGACTGATCCTCCTGCCAATATTATTGGATTACAAATTGCCAAATTAAAAGTAAAAATAAACGAAAACGGAAATAATGCTTGGGTCGCAACTCAGTTGTCAAGGCAACTGCTCGAAATTAACTGGTAGCACAAATTGCGTCGGGTCTTCGATAAAAAGATTGTCACGCATTGCACCGAATATCCACCGGAGACTGAATCAGGCAGCTGCAGCGAGGAGATGCCCATCAATGCCAAGAAGGACGAAATGGTTGTCATTGGGGCGCATCGCAACTGCATCTGTGCGATAGATTTGTGGATGTGTTTCGCCTCCCTCCCCATTTCCAAGCAGATGCTCTGTCAGTGCCACTGCGACTGCCTCCCAAATTTTAGTGACTAAAGACCCAGATGCAGCTGCAAATTGCAGTGTAAAGCGAAAAATAGTTGTTGACTAATTAAAGAACATAAGCTTATAAATTATAAATAATACATATTAAAAGATGGTAAAGTGTAAAATATCATTAAGTAAATTCATTGATTGTTTGATTTTAATTTATTAATTATTTGAAATGCATTTAAGCATTTGAATTTTACTAATCTGCTGACAACTGTTAAAAGTTCTTAAAAGTAAAGTTTTATTTCGAACTTTGAAATATATATTAGCTCAGCAGTGGCTGCAAAACTGTACGCTTCATCCGGTCGTCTTAGCAAAGCACAAGGAACATCAAAGTGTTGCGCATGTTTGAGCTTTAAGGCAGCCACATATATTGTATATATTTTTATAGACAGATAATTATAATTATAAGGCCAAACTAATTATTAAAAGTAAAACGATAAAAAAAAACATTGTTATTAAATGATTTTCATAATTGACATTAATTATTAATTGGTGCTTAAATCTAAATGAAATTGTTTAAAGATAATGATGCGACACCATTTTCCTAATATGCAATTCTTAATAGCAGCCGCATACATACCCCAAAACTCACGCCCAACGAATAGACACACCCCCAGCACCCATTCCCATTGCTCGGGACTGCAACAGTTGTTACGTCTTTTGGCGCCAAAAATAGCAACGAACATAAACAAAATGCGACCTTGTGTCGTAAAGAGTGCGCACAACGCCATAATTGAAGCTCCCTCTCCCAGTCTCTCTTTCACTCCTGTGGCTCTCTTTGAGTGGTTTACAAAAGTTTTACAAAATGTGGGTCACACGCTGCGTTTGAGCAACATTCTTGTAACAGGCAAGCTGCTGTTTCGTGCAGGCGTTTCTCAGTTGTGCACGAGACGTCAGCGACGCAAGTCCGTCGTCGTCCTGACTTTGACTTAGCCGTCGCCTTGTCTGAAAACTCGGCGCGCTTTTTTTTTAGTGGAAATTCCGGCTCGTTAGTCTCGAATCAATAGCGCAGTTAGAAAAAACCAAAAATAAACCAAAAAAAATATTCAAAAAATAAAACAAGGATAAGTGTCGCTAACAATTGTGCGACACGGCTATTGTTGTGTAATTTTAGGCCGCGGCTTTGTTACTTGCACTTGACCGCCTTTTGTTCTTCAAGTGCCAGCAGTGGCAGTGACAGTCACAGCAGCAGCAGCAGCGCCTGTTAAACTGTAAGTGATATTTGCAAGTCAACATTAAAAATGCAGCAATCCTAAGTGGACGGCTCTTTGGTTATTGCCTCACCTGCTGCTGCCCAGCGGAGAAAAGTGACTATTGTGAATATTACGCATACGCAACGCTGTCAGCAACACTCCACACTGCACAAAAACAAACATTCAAGCAAAGGGACAGACAGACAGACAGTCAGGCATTAAGTGTGACAGACATTTATGACAGTTTTAAGGATTCCACAAACACAAAACTTTATGTTGTGGCTGCCTTTTGCACTTGACCCCAGGCATAATTTAAGTGTATTCTTAACAGCAGCACAAGGGCAGGGGGCGTGGCATTTATTGGTATTAATATTAAAAGCGAACACGTATCCATGTTTGCTCATGATAAATGCGACTGTCATTGCCCCTTGAACCCAAATGACAACAAATTGGCTTTTGTAGCCATACATAGAATATTTATAATTCTTATTGCTGAATAATTTTGTACACCTTTTGTGGTTTCAGTTAAAATCATACTTAATTAAGTCAACTCAAAACAACTAGAATAAAATTTATAGGTGCACTAAAATGAGTTATTAAATATTTATTACTCGGCTTTCTTTTACAAGTAAAATGCTCTCAGAGTGTATTTTGTAGTCGTTCTTTTCTGCACATGCAACATCCTAATTGTTTTCCTTCCGTGCGTGCCTCCTTGGATTATTTTGTGAGTTTTTCTTTGTTTGGTACTTTGTATCACTTGTGCCGGCTTAGTACTGTCTCCCCCCGCAAATCCACCCTGTCCGCTTGTGGCCATTTTATTGGACTACCTCAAGTAAAACTTATGTATAATTTATAAGAAAAAAAAAAAAACAAATTGTTGGTATGTTTTTCTCTCGGCTTTTCACTTGCTGATGGTGTTCGGCAGTCGGCTAAGTGTGGCGATAATAATGAATATTAATAACGTCCCCAACTCACCGCCCACGCAATGCACACCCCCTTCTCGAAGTTATATATATTTATATACATAAAGTCCCTAGTCTCATTTGCGTTTCACATTTATTTTATATGTATCCCTGTGGCCATTTTATGGAAATACCAACAATAAAAATCTCAAACACTCAAAGAGCAGCCAACTAACTATTCGCAACTAACAACGATTTTCGCAAAAAGACATGAAAAGTTAAGGAAAACTGGTACTCATTTGACTTACCCACATTTCTGTGTGTAGTTAAAAGAATTTCCCAACTAAATTTATTTAAATATTTAATGGAATGTGTGTGTTGCTGTGTGTGTGTCACTCGACACGTGCTTCATAATGCAAATTGGATTACAGTTTCTAGGGGAAGGGACTGCTTTTGAAATGGAGTACCTAAAAGTTGGCTTTTCTGATTCAGCTAGAAACGAAACAAAGGTCAACCTTGCCCCTAAATTAAGTTGAGGCAGCTTCCGAGTTGATGACGCTATCATGCAGGCATTTCAAATAGAATAATAACAGTTTACGGCGAATACTAAATACCCTTCATTTGTCGCCATAACTAATTACTGTGAAAATCAAAACTTACTGTACAAATTATGAGGTGACCTGCAATAATTTTTAAATAGATTATATTCAAGTAAAAAAATATATTTAAATTTTGACAATTTGTTTACATCAATTTAAACAAAGTTTTTCAAGAATATTATTTTATTTTTATATAATCTCAATGAGATTTTGTCACCCTTCATGAGGAATGCATCCAATTAGGTATAATCCCAGTGTGATATACGCTTCAGAATATCTCAAACAAGTTGTAACAAATGAAATGTCAAAATTATAATGTCCTCTCATTTATAGTCCTGCTCTCTCTCTCTTTGCTGAGTCATCAACTATTTATGGTAGCAAATTACATTTAACAATTCCCAAGAGATTTTGACACAAATTAAGTGTTAAGTGACTTCTAAACTAACTAGTTTTGGCTACAAAAGTGTTGCTTCAACTGGCTTTTAAATGTGAACATCTCCAGCAACTTGGGAATATTGTTGCTGCCACATACCCAATTATGTAATCAATGATTGATTGATTATTAAAGTGCATAGCTAATTTAGATAATTAACTCAATTTACTTCCATTCATGGCTTTTGTAATCAAATCCCAATTGTCGAAATACCTCTTTACCCCCCATCCTCCTATTTAACTGATAGACAATTTCTACCATTTGCGCTCCGATTCGAATTGCTTCACTGAGCATCCATAAATCAAAGACAATGTGATGTAAATTATTCGAGAGAAAACACAAAACAAAAGTGATTGCAAAATAAAACTAAAGGATTCTTTAAGGACCTCTCTACCCCTTCAACTGTGTGACCTCAATTGATGATACTGCAACTGTTTGTGGCATGCCAGCCAGTCAATTTGTTGCCGGATGACAATCAAAGTTTGCTGTCCAAACATGTCTGCAATTTAACGAAGACACATTTATAGAGTTCAAAGTTGAAAACCCCAAGAGCTCCAATATGCATAAGCCGCATGTGCCGCAAGCGGAACTAAAATCAAAATCATGACAAACTTAAATTCAATATTTATAAAGCAATTAAATCAAAACACATGCAACGAGCATTGCAGGTGGTTGCGTGCCACACACATAATTATCGCCGTAAAATATCAGTTTTATATAATCGTTATATTAGTGCCCTTAAATTATTAGGCACACAGATTTATAGAACAAAAAATAAAACAAATATTTATAAATAATATAATCATTAAATAACTCCATAGTTCCACGGATCCTATGCCACTGATAACACTTGAATCAATTCTGTCATTTGAAAAACTGCTATAAATAAGTAAATTTAATAATCAACACAGATTTTATTATATAGTCAATAAACAGATTTAAATTTGTATTATACCCCTTGCTCTTTTGTATATGTATTGATTGATTGATTAACATATCTGAATTAATTTGGAGCAACGCTGTTCCCTTGGGTTTCATTCCTAAGTGCTGAGATTTCATTTTGTGTACACGGAGGATTAAACATGTTGCAAAGTAAATGGCTGGTAAATTTAACATTCCACAGGAGCGGCATTTGACGGAATATTTTTCCGTAATTTGCCTGCAGAAGCAGCAACAGCATGCGGCAGCAATGTGTGTCCTTCAACAAGGTATGCCTGCCAGCTTTTTTACCTACCTTGTTGCCTCTCCAACACCAGACAATGTGCATCAGCAAAGAAAAGGTGTGTGTGTGTGTCTGTGTGTGCGGGTGGGTGTGCGAGTGTGTGCTTATGTTGAAGGTCAACATTAAAGTTGTGCTTTGTAGTTGTAGTTTGTTTGCTTTTGATTTGCGCTTTTTTATTTTCTTCTGCCCCTGTTTACCTTTCTGTTGGCGCCATTAAACATTGATATGCCACAATTATTCCTCATACGTCATGTGCAACGCACAAATTTGTTATTTATGAAATGCGCTGCGGCGCTTCTTCTTACTTAATCCGCTTGCAGCTTAGCGCGGGCAAAAAAAAAAATACGCTCCCAATTACACAAAAAAAAAAACATCCTGCGACAGATGCTATCAATTGCCACAGGACGTGCAAACAGCTACAATTAGCATTTAATGCTTGACGCGGGAATTGTTTGTTTAATTACTTTAATCATGCTGCAAATTATAAAGTAGCTCTGCTAATTTGTGTACAAATATTAGACACCTGAACAATGTAATTAAATTTTGCCATTGGCAGATCGGCAGCAAACGTTAATAGTTTTAATCTTTATAATTAACAAAAGCATCAAGATATAAATTTTTTTTTTAAACACTAAACTGCAAAATTAAGCAAATAAATTTGCCGAATGTATGTAAAGTTCTTTTTGAATTAGAATGTAGTCTGAATCACTGCTCAACCGCTTTAATACAAACACTGTCTTATGTTGACTCATGTTGCAGCTTAGGTTGCCTCAATAATGTTGCCCCTTGGCGCCAATGTCACAATCAGCACAGCAGACCGCATTGCCCGGCTGCTGTGCAGAGCTTTTACTCAAACGCGCAAAGCTTTCACTCAAAGCAGAAATAAAATGATTCTGATTGCTGCCGCTCAGAATTTGAAATTCAGTTTCCGAAACGTCGTCGACGATGCGAAGGCGTCAAGCGGATTGTGTACATTAAAAAAAAAAAAACAATATTCAAAAAGCATAAATAAACATAACAACAACAATATAACATTGTATTAGGTTTATAAAACTGTATTTGGGTGCGTAAGATATAAAGTATTTTATTTGCTGTTAGTTTTACTTGATGTGTAATCAAAATCCGGTTTTCGAAACAGATTTAACAATTGGAATTTGTTTACTATTTGCTGCTTGTGTGAAGAGTGAACAAAAAATATAAGTTCATAAATATACACAAATTGTGTTCCATTTTGGGAAATATATTGTATTTTGAGATACTCACACCCATTGGCTGAGAAGTGTGTGTGTGAGTGAATAATTTGTGTTTATTTCAATTTATACACAATTTAATATTTGCTCATTTATAAAATCTTTAGATTAGCGTATTGAAAAACATAATTTCTAAGCGATTTTATTGGGAAATGCCAACATCTTTAGATAAATATATATATATATATATATATTATATCTTTTATCTTTAAATGAAAATATATTTCAGCCAATTTTCTATCTAAAAGTTTATAAGCATATCTGAGTCATATAAAGACGCACAATGTGGACAAAAGTAGAATTCTTAATTGTTGCTAGGCTTATTGTCTTATTTACATAGATATATATCTTATATATATATCTTTTGCAATTTAATTTGTCGTTAAAAACAACATTTTATTTCGTTATTATATTTATTTTCTAAGAAATCTCACATTTGATATGCAAATTTTGTGCAATTTCTTTATTGCGTTAACCCCTAATTATTCTTTGAAAATTTCGGGTTTATATCAGCTTATTTTATCAGTATTTAATACACAAACATTTAAACAAATTTTTCTGCCTATGTCTCTTGAGTTTCTTTTTAAAATTTATAGCTTAATTTATAAAATTTTTAAAATTATATTGATGAATTAATAGCTATATTTAATTTATTATATTTATTGTAATCACTTAATATTTATATTACATCCTCTAATACACAAATCTTATTTAATAATTGCAAAGAATTTCACTTATATTTATCACTTTCAATTTTAATTTTTTAGCTCACACATAAATCAAACACAATCAAATTGCAACACTGAAAAGGAGAACAAACACTTGCAACCACAACAATGTTAAGGTGACACATCAATTAAATATATTTTAATATTACGATTTAATCATTTTATCCAAAAAAAAATTAACCCAAAATATTTCAACAAAAAAACATTTCCTGTAGTGTGTCAGCTTTATAATGTTTATCAAATATGTTTATAAAACCACAACAAGAATGCCAATGAGACGACGACGTCTGCAGCCCGCAGCCAATTAGAGAGAGAAAGAGAGGCAGACAGAAAAGAATAGAGAGAGGGCAGCTGGGCGAGAAGAAGCAGCTAAACTTATAACAAATTCGTATGCAAAAAGTCGTTAAGCGAGTTCAAGTTCTTGGCAATGGGATGCCAATTGGACAGCTTTTTGCAGGCAGACAGTGTAAAAGTTTTGTCAGCTGCCTCTCCCGTTCTCACTCTCTCGTATCTTCCTCTCTCGTTGTCTTTGCGGCTCTTCTTTAATATTTTTCTGTTTGTTTGTTTTCATTGCCTGGCTTGGCTGGCAAGCAACAGGTGCCAAGAGACCCAAGTAAATTGCCACATTTCCCATTGCCCCCAAATGACAAATGTCGCAGCTCTTGAATCACTTGAGCAAGATGTGGAGCAGCTCACCATATATATATATATATATATATATATATATATCGAGCTTTGTAACACGAAGCTTCGACGACGCCTAGTTATCGTTACAAGCATTCCAAGGGTGTTTAACTAAACAATGTACCAAACAAGAACTAATTGTTAATCGTTAACACAAAAGATTATTTCAATTTCACCAAAAAAATGTGACGCAAAATATAAGTAAATTTTTTAAAGGCAATACATAAATTTAAACTAACAATGGCTGTGGGCAATGGCCTTTGTAAAATGTAAATGAATAACATAAGCAAAACAACATATTTTTGGAAGAAAATTCAACATGAAACCGAATTGAATTTTCGTAAATGTACCCAAGAGATTTAAATTATGGATGCGCCCTTAAAAGGCAAATTACTTTCTCCCTCTTCAATTATTCTGACGTTTAGCTTGACTTGAAACCAAACACTTTATACAAATTCGGGCAGCTTAATGTTTTTTCACTGTACCAGTTTATTTTGAACTGTTTCTTTTATAGACATGCTCGGGAAAATATTTATCTATGAATACTGTGAAATATAGCCTAAATAACATTTTAGTGTTAAATTGTCTTTACTTAAACAAGACAAAGAATAGTTTAGATCTAAATTAAAGTGCACGTCAACTGGCAATAAGCTCAACAGTTGGTTGTTGTTGTAGTTGTTGTTGTGGGGCACTTGCCTCTTGCGAGTTGAAAGCGCCACGAAAGTGTGTCAATTTGTTTGGCCCACGCGACGGATGAGTAATACGCAACAATATAATAGACATTAGCAGGCAGGTAAACACAAATTGGAATGCACATAAAGGAAAATAAAGTCGGAACAAATCTTACTCTATTCTCCATAGGACTGGGCGGCATCTTAAAATGACATCATCGCCAGCCGAGCAATGCTAATGAATCATCTGCCTTCAGTTGACTAAATATTAGCGACAAAAACAAAAATTTCTATTGCTTTTATAATAATTTATTTTTTGTGGTTATTTTTATGTTGTTCTAGCGATAAGAACGAGGCTGAGCCGAGTGTGCCGTTGGCAGATTTCATTGTGCCGCCGGATCAGGAGGAAGAGGAGGAGCCAATTGTGTGCCTGGCCGAGTCACGCAAAATGAGTGAGTCACCTGCGAACAGCCCGGAAACAACAACACCACCAAAAACAACAACAACTTCATCACCAATTGTAAATGGCAATGCCACAAATGAAGTGGTCAATTCTCGCAGCAGCGATGAGGATAGCATCTTCTCGGTGCTGTATGCGCTGGCCAAGAAGGTGGCCATAGTTGGCTCCATATATCTAGTGGGCTACATGGGCTGGTCTGTGGGATGGCTATTAGCGCCAGTCATTTTCTCTGTAACCCGGGATCAGCTGGGCAAAACCTCGGGAAAAAAGCGCGACATTGCCAAGGCATCGGCTCTAGCCTCCGAGAAGGATGTGATTCTGGCACGCATAGATGAGCTGCCCGCCTGGGTCTATTTTCCAGATGTGGAGCGCGCCGAGTGGCTAAATAAAGTAAGCTAATTGTGTTTGGATCAGTAAAGTTTTAATCACTGACAAATAACTTAACAATACATTTTTCCCCGAATTAGATACTCAAGCAGGTGTGGCCCAATGCGAACCATTTTGCCCGCACCATCGTCAAGGAGGTGGTTGAGCCAAATGTGGCACAGGCACTCTCGCAGTATAAGATGAATGGCTTTCGATTCGATCGGATCATCTTGGGCACGATTCCGCCGCGCATTGGTGGCGTGAAGGTCTACGACAATAACGTGGACCGTAATGAGATTATAATGGATCTGGATTTGTTCTATGCCAGCGACTGTGACATTAACTTCTATTTGGGTGGCATGAAGGGTGGCATCAAGGACTTCCAGATACACGGCTGGGTGCGCGTTGTGATGAAGCCACTGATACGCTCCATGCCGCTGGTGGGCGGACTGCAGATATTTTTCCTAAACAATCCGAATATCGATTTCAATCTGGTTGGTGTGATTGACTTTATGGATATGCCCGGTCTATCGGATCTGCTGCGTCGCATCATTGTCGAGCAGATTGGCAATGTGATGGTGCTGCCCAACAAACTACCAATTTCTCTCAGTGATGAAATCTCTGCTGTGTCGCTCAAAATGCCCGAACCTGAGGTGAGTCTGCACAAATCTATGTAGGTCCTCATCCATAATGCAGTTTATCGCTTGGTAGTCCAAGATCTTTTTCAAATATTATGAATTAATTTTTTAAACTTACATTTTCATATTCAAACTAAATGCGCATTTTACTTTACTAACATATTTATATTAATAGGGACTGTTGCGCATACACGTCGTGGAGGCAAAGAATCTGATGAAGAAGGACATCAGTGTGCTGGGCAAGGGTAAATCCGATCCGTATGCCATTATCAATGTGGGCTCTCAGGAATTCCGGACGCAGATTATCGATAACAATGTGAATCCCAAGTGGGATTATTGGTGTGAGGTGAGTATGAGATTGCAGACAGACACACCCCGCCTTGCTTTCTGTAGTCTGTTTTTGCCGTTCGCCATTTGATTGTTGCATGCCACAAACACACAAAACACAACCACACACAGCACACACAAAAACATACAAACACACACAATGTCAATTCAATTAATTGTTAAATTTTTGCTCAAGCCGTAGAGTTTGTATTTGAATTCCCCATTTATCATTTACGATTTTTGATTTCCATGCGTATTTCTTGACATTTTGTTCTGGTAATTTGCTGTGCCTGCCTTTCATCAGGCGCCAGTTTTTATAGAAATGGGTCAGTGGGCTGAATTCCATTTAATGGACTCTGATGATTCTAAGAAAGACGAGAGCCTCGGCAGGTAAGCTATCCTTTTAAATATATGTATATATATATATATATAAACTGGTTCGGGATCAAATAATGCTGCTACCCCCTCCGCATTCCTTAATCCCCCAAAAAACACCACCGTTCGTCGTATGTGAGTAATTAATTTTAATATCATCTTAGTTGCTGTTGCCTGTTGCATGTTTGCTTGTTGCATGATTTGCTTTACCTACGATTTGACTTAAATGTTCCAAGTTTAGCCATTGTTTCTATACTTCCATCTGTATTT
The DNA here is from genome assembly GCA_035042365.1 of Drosophila dives. Classification (NCBI taxonomy): domain Eukaryota; kingdom Metazoa; phylum Arthropoda; class Insecta; order Diptera; family Drosophilidae; genus Drosophila; species Drosophila dives. Next base: position 2,272,605 of record JAWNLJ010000438.1, read on the forward strand.
GTATCTCTATTTCTATCTCTCTCTCTCAATTTCTCTCTCCAAAACACATATTTCTAGGCGCCTATTTTTACCACCATCAACCATTTGGTTGGTTTTTCTTTGTGGGACTCTGACCAAAATATGGCAGGCGTTAATTCCGACGATTTATTGGGCAGGTTGTATTGCGGCATGACATTGCATTTTTATTGTAACTAACTCCTTGTATTGCGTTTAGTTTTGAGTTCCAGTTATGTTTGGTCTTGCTCCCGATTTATGCCTTTATTAAACTAAGTATTTATTAGTATTCACTAACAACCCGAAAAGAAAATTGACTTTGATTTGAAATATACTAACTGACTTAGAGCTGCTCATGATTGAAATTAATCACAGTTACATATGAAATAAATGTGTTCAAATTATGATGAGAACTTACAATGATCTTCCACAATTTCGAAGCTAATGAACTTTAGGCCTTATCCACTTAATCTTCATTTTATTGCTAAGTAAATTTAAAATTCAATATGAAAAATTTTCCACAGCTTCGAAGCTAAGAAATTTACTGCAGTTTTGATTTTAGGAATAATCTACTCATTTTAAGGCTTCACAGAAGCAAAATTTTCTTAGACAAATTAGTTATAATTATGATAAACACTTAAAATGCTAATGAAATGATTGAAAACAGTTTTGACTTCTCCAAGTGAAACTATTCCCTCAATCTTTATTTTATTGCTTCGCAAATGAAAAATTCTCTGAGAGACAAACGAATATCACAATTTTTTTTATTGTATCAGGGAAAAACATTTAATGTTTTTGTTGTATAAATTTAGATTTTAACAAAAGTGAAGAGCAAATATTTGTTCCTATAAAGTGATTGCTCAAATGTGAATAGCCTCACTGAGAATACAGAATACAGTTTTTCAATAATTTTCAGAAATTCCAAACAGTGCTTCAAAACTATTACGACACTTGTAATCGCTTTGAAGATATCAGATTTTATTATAGACAAGCTCTTAAACAAAAAAAAAAAAAAAAAACTGACTAATTAAACACAGCTGCAAAATACTAACAAAATTATAACAAATAAAATTAAGTATATTCACTTTGCATGTGCAAAAAAAAAAAAACACTTACACTCACAAACAGTTGGAGCACCTTGTACTGAACACTTTGCATGCCCAGTAGTCAATTTGAATGTAGATTGATTGAGTTTCGAGTAATATGGTATTAGAGTTGTAAAGCCCGTGAAATACTAACAGTATTAATTCAATGTCTTCCATATTTACGTATTACTGTTGACCGAACGGATTAGGTTGTGGTTGAGGTCTCGCAACGATCTATTCTCGTGCTTAGGCTCTTTGATTGGGATCGAACCAGTGATGACGAGTCGCTCGGCAGGTCAGGCAATCCTTTACACATCAATTTCAATCAGTATACGACAGAATACAACAACAACAACAAATAAAAAAAACACAATTCCACAATAACAATATATGAACTAAATTCAAATTGTTCACACAGTTCTTACAGTACTCAATTCCCGAAAACACAGTGCTCCACTTGTGGCCTGAGTCCCGCTTAAAACAATTAACAAAAAATTAATGTTGTCAAATTTAATTGTTTTCTTTATAATAATTATACATTTTTTAAATTATCTGCAGAGCATCCATCGACATAGCCAGCGTGATCAAGAAGGGAATTTTGGATACTGTAAGTTTGAAAAAAGTAACAACTGGCTATACATATATATATACATATACATATTTACATATATATATATATATATATATATATATATATATATATATATATATATGTGTGCTGAGTGACTGATTGGTAATCTAATCTAAACTTAATCAAATTTGAGCCCTTACCTTTAAATATCTCATAGTTTATCGTAGATCTTAAAGTAAGATTGTAATAAAACTTAAGCAATTAGAGAAAGAGTGAATTGAAATAATGATATCTGTGCTTTCACAGTGGCTGACCCTCGAGGATGCTAAGCATGGCGATCTGCATGTGCGTCTGCAATGGTATAAACTTTCCCCCGATCCCAATGATCTGCAGCAGATATTGCTGGAGACGAAACTGCTGCGTGTGACCACGATGAGCTCAGCGGTTCTTAGCGTTTTCATTGACTCGGCTAAGCATCTAAAGGTACACAATATACCCCTCAATGGTTGAGCCCAACTCTTACCCCATAAACTTCTTCTCGCCCAGCAAGCACGTGTCAACTCCAATCCCGATCCGTATCTGGTGTGCAGCGTCAATAAGCAAAAGAAACAGACGGCTATGATATTCCGCGATGATTCACCCGTTTGGGAGCAGGGCTTCACTTTCTTGGTGAGCAATCCGGAGAACGAGTGCTTGAGCATTAAGATCTATGACCAGAAGACTGGCAACGATATTGGCCAATATACGTACACACTCAGCACCCTGGTGAAACAGTTCAACATGGAGATCATTCAGCAGCCCTTCCAGTTGCAAATGTCTGGACCCGAATCGAAGCTATATATGTCACTATCTTTGCGCATTTTGAAGGCCGGTGAGATTGACAATGAATCCGAAGCCTTGGAACAGGTGGCTGCACTCCAGCGCAGCACTTCCGTAAAGACACCCGATGTCCCAGTAGTCCAAGAAGTATTTAGGACAGGCCGTGGGTCTCCAACGGTGAGCAACTAATGAAAAATTCGAATTAAACATTAAAATACTACAACACAAAAATTAATCTGCACTTCTTAAACTTATAATTACAAAGCATTTTTCGAGTTGAAGATTTCTGACTTAAATTTAAAAATTTACTCTTATAATCAGAACATTTAATTTAAATGTTTCCAGTTTAGTTAAAATTTAAAAATTAACTTCTACAATCAATAGCACCTTTTACCTATATTAATCCTTCAAAAACCTCATGCTAACTGTCATATCCAATGTTATCTGTTCTCTGCTACGGCAGGACAAAGCTGTTTGCAAAGCCCCAATTGATGAAATGGAAGATTACGAAGCTGTCAGCCCGACGCTGACGCACCAAATGCTTGATATATCCACAACATCGGGCGAATATGATCGGGGCCGCATACAGCTGTCGATAACGTATTCGGCACAGCGGCAGAAGCTGGATGTGACCATACATAAGATAATGAATATACCGTTGCGCGATCCAACCAACTTTCCAGACCCATTCGTGAAACTGTATTTGCTGCCCGCACGCAGCAAGGAGTCTAAGCGCAAGACGATCGTCATCAAGGACAACTGTAATCCCGTATATGAAGCATCCTTTGAGTACCTCATCTCGATTTTGGAGCTCAGGCACACGGATCTTGAGGTTACCGTTTGCAGCCAGAAGGGTTTTCTGTCCCATAACAGTCCCATCATTGGCATGGTGAGTAGAAGGCAAAGAACATTGATTTTATGGTTGCATCTGAGTAGCTGGAAAAAAACCAACCCCTGTCAGCAACTCAATTGCAATTACTCAACAATTGCTCGCTTGTAATTCCCAAGTCGTTGTTCGTCACGATCAGCATATAAATAGCAAATTTGTTCTTGCTTCGGCAGAACATATACTAAAATTGGAACGATACAGAGAAGATTAGCATGGCCCCTGCGCAAGGATGACACGCAAAATCGTGAAGCGTTCCACATTTTTTTGTGCAAATATATAATAAAATTTGTTTTGTTCTTTTTTCGCAGCTGAAAATAAAGTTGGATGACGGACAGATTTCAACGCCCGTTGGTCTTAAGTCTTGGTTCGATCTGGAGCCAGAGTCGAAGCACGACTAAAATAGCATCTGGGCGTGGAGGGTGATATTGTCACAGAATTTCAGACAAGCACAATCAACTGAATATTGTAAAACCTTTTTTTGTAATTGTAATGTGTATAAACGAGTGTATTTTTAATTTCCATAAATAACACTGGTTGGCATTTTAGCACTGGACTTTGAACTCTATTAGACGTGCCTCTAAATATTTATTTTTCGATGTAGTCAAATAAAGAGCACAACTTGTGTTTTCAACTAAAATAAATGCATTTTTCAAATTCAACAACAATGAATATTGGTTTTTTTTTGTTTATTTATGTAGAAAGCAAATATTGTTTATTATCAGAAATGCCTTGTTCTCATTTGAAATACCAAAAACCCTGATAACGTCTTGGGGCTAATTTTAAATGTATACACATATATTATTAAATATGTATACTAATCTGGCAAAGAAAATCTCGACTCTAAAATACCCTGTACCCAAGTTAGAAATTGTATTAAGTAAAAAGTTAAAATATTTCGAACGAATTTAATAGATTGTTCTTCAGATAAATGAATTGATTCTTAATTAATAATATTATTTTTAAGTAAAGCATCGGCAAAATGTATCATTACCATCGCTGAGCTAATGAAACTTATAAACTTGTGTGTGAGTTATCTAAATTGAGAATTGTCATCTAAAATCTATATTTTATTTACTAATAATCGTGCTAAGATCTACACAATCCGTATCCTAATCAGATACAATATGCTATATTTTTGGTTGGCATAATAATGATTTATTTTAAGTTTTTAACTATATTTTTTTAGTTTTATAAATTCGCAATTCATTATTATTATTTATGTTTACGAAATATTAAAAACCAAAATTAAATACATAAATTCAGAATAATTTAACAAATAAAATAGTTAAAACGAGCGAAAAAATAGTATCCGATTAATTTGAATGCCATCAAAAATAACATAAAAATTTCGATAAGAGAATCGATACCTTTTTAAATATCGTTTCGCGCTTAGCCATTGCATAAACAAAGTAAAAACCAACAACAGATGGCGCTCTATCTTTGTACGTGGCTGCTTCTAATTCCCAACAGCTTATTTCGCGTCAGCTACATTTATATAGTTAATTTTTTGGTCCACATTCGTTCTTGCTTCGGCAGAACATATACTAAAATTGGAACGATACAGAGAAGATTAGCATGGCCCCTGCGCAAGGATGACACGCAAAATCGTGAAGCGTTCCACATTTTTTTGCTGCACCAACGAGCCGCATGCATATTAACTAATCAATTAGACTTTCGAATTTATTATTTATTTATTTTGGGGGTTTTATGCACTGCGACCTAATTGATCTATTGTGCCCCCTTTCCTCCATCAACCCCAGTTCCTGAACGAATGTCAGGATCTTTGATGGGTCAAGGGCTGCTATGTCTTTGACATTCACAGCATGCATCCCCAGGATGCTGCATCTTCATCTGGCAAGGGCGATGCATCCCGTTAGGATGTGAGTTGAAGACTCCTCCTCGATCTCTCAAAACCTGCATTGACTGCTGATACAGATACCCATTTTGGACAGGTGGCTTTTTAGTCTACAATGTCCTGTCAGTAGACCGACAAGTATCCTTAGCCTATTCCTGCCCATGGATATCATTTCCTTAAATCGTTTATGTTTATAGCCGCTTAAAAGACATTTGGCCTGTCGGAGTCCCGGTGCTTCCTCCCAGCTCCGCAGTCTCCTTTGTCTTTCTTCATTCCTGAGTTGCAGCCGTATTGTGTGTTTACCTATGCCACAAAACGGTTCAGGCCCTATAAGGGGCCTCTCTGCACCCATTCTTGCCTGCTCATCCGCTGCTTCGTTCCCTGCTATTTCCCTGTGCCCGGGGACCCACCTTAGGGTGAGTCAGTTATAAGCCCCAAATTGGTCAAGCTGGGATCGTACCTCTTGGACTAATTTTGAAGTTACCTTCGTCCCATTTATAGCATTTATTGGTTAGGTTTATAGGTTAGATATATTCGCATTCCGATAGTTGCGCTTAAGATTAAATTAATTTTTAATACTGTCATATCTTTGGAAATAATGGAGATATTGATGTTTTTTTTTTTTTTTAAATTTTCAAAATTATCATATCCTTGGAAATAATGGAGATATTAATGGTTTTCGCTTATTTTTTAAATTTTTAAAACTGTTCAATCTTCGGAAATAATGAAAATATTGACGTTTTTCTCCTTTTTGTTTTTAAATTTTTAAAATTGTCATATCTTTGGAAATAATGCAGATATTGACGTTTTTCTTTTTTTTTTTTTTTAATTTTCAAAATTGTCATATTTTCGGAAATAATGGAGATATTAATGGTTTTCGCTTTTTTTTTCATATTTTTAAAACTGTCATATCTTTGGTAATACTTTTCACTTTTTTTTTTTAAATATTTTAAAACTGTCATATCTTTGGAAATAATGAAGATATTGATGTTGATATGACAGTTTTAAAAATTTAATAAAAAGCAAAAAACATCAATATCTTCATTATTACCAAGATATGACAGTTTTAAAAACTTAAAATATCAATATCTTCATTATTACCAAGATATGACAGTTTTAAAAACTTAAAAAAAAAATACCGAAAAACATCAATATCTCCATTATTAACATAGATATGACAGTTTTAAAAATGTAAAAATAAAGCGAAATACATCAATATCTCCATAATTAATGTTGCACGATGTGTGTGTAACTTTTGGCATTTGTTGCCATTTCATACTGTAAACTGTCCCCAAAACGCGATAGGACAAAAGGACACCAGCGAATCGATCAAATCAATTAAAAAAAAATTCGCTAATTCTCAATAGTCAAACCGCTATCGATGAGTATTTAAAGTGGCTATTCAAAATTGTGACCATTAAAATACACAAACTTAAGTCCTTAAAGTATACAATTATTGATTTTATGATCAACCGGATTATTATACTTTTTTTTGCTGTTAAATTTGTATTCAAAAGTATTCGCATTCACATGGCCTGTCAGCGGCAGGATCTATTTTGATTTTCGATTCGAGCTTTTTTTCGTGCATGCATCTAGTAAAATTCAAAATATTTGTTGATTTCCAGCCCCAAGTACCAGGCGAACAGAAATCAGCAGCAAGTTGCTGTTTATGTGCCAAAATAAAAGTAAAGCATACTTTCACGGCCAAAATTCAGCAAATATTAAAATACATTGCCTTCTTTTTATTGCAAGTAATTTTAGGATCCAAATTTTTCATTGCATACTGTTACCAGTGCCGAAAAATGATTTTGGCATGCAGTAAAAGTATGCTACGTTTATTTTAGTAATATTTAGAAACCACCAGCTGATTTCTGTGGGCCTGGTTCTTGGAGCTGGAAGTCATCCAAAATTTGTGAATTTTGCTAGATGCATGCACGAAAAAAAGCGACTGGCTTCACGCGATTGGCAAAAAACATTGCTTTTTATTTTTATTTAAAATTTAAAAAATAAAAATTAAATTTTTATTAAAAATTTAAAAAAAAAAGCGAAAAACATCAATATCTCCATTATTAACGAAGATATGACTGTTTTAAAAAGTTAAAAAAAAGAGCGAAAAACATCAATATCTCCATTATTAACGAAGATATGACTGTTTTAAAAATTTAAAATATCAATATCTTCATTATTACCAAGATATGACAGTTTTAAAAACTTAAAAAAAAAATACCGAAAAACATCAATATCTCCATTATTAACATAGATATGACAGTTTTAAAAATGTAAAAATAAAGCGAAATACATCAATATCTCCATAATTAATGTTGCACGATGTGTGTGTAACTTTTGGCATTTGTTGCCATTTCATACTGTAAACTGTCCCCAAAACGCGATAGGACAAAAGGACACCAGCGAATCGATCAAATCAATTAAAAAAAAAATTCGCTAATTCTCAATAGTCAAACCGCTATCGATGAGTATTTAAAGTGGCTATTCAAAATTGTGACCATTAAAATACACAAACTTAAGTCCTTAAAGTATACAATTATTGATTTTATGATCAACCGGATTATTATACTTTTTTTTGCTGTTAAATTTGTATTCAAAAGTATTCGCATTCACATGGCCTGTCAGCGGCAGGATCTATTTTGATTTTCGATTCGAGCTTTTTTTCGTGCATGCATCTAGTAAAATTCAAAATTTTTGTTGATTTCCAGCCCCAAGTACCAGGCGAACAGAAATCAGCAGCAAGTTGCTGTTTATGTGCCAAAATAAAAGTAAAGCATACTTTCACGGCCAAAATTCAGCAAATATTAAAATACATTGCCTTCTTTTTATTGCAAGTAATTTTAGGATCCAAATTTTTCATTGCATACTGTTACCAGTGCCGAAAAATGATTTTGGCATGCAGTAAAAGTATGCTACGTTTATTTTAGTAATATTTAGAAACCACCAGCTGATTTCTGTGGGCCTGGTTCTTGGAGCTGGAAGTCATCCAAAATTTGTGAATTTTGCTAGATGCATGCACGAAAAAAAGCGACTGGCTTCACGCGATTGGCAAAAAACATTGCTTTTTATTTTTATTTAAAATTTAAAAAATAAAAATTAAATTTTTATTAAAAATTTAAAAAAAAAAGCGAAAAACATCAATATCTCCATTATTAACGAAGATATGACTGTTTTAAAAAGTTAAAAAAAAGAGCGAAAAACATCAATATCTCCATTATTAACGAAGATATGACTGTTTTAAAAATTTAAGAAAAAAAAGCGAAAAACATTAATATCTCCATTATTAACAAAGATATGACTGTTTTAAAAATTAAAAAAAAGCGAAAAACATCAATATTACCGTTATTAACAAAGATATGACTGTTTTAAAAATTTAAAAAAAAGAAGCGAAAAACATCAATATCTCCATTATTAACGAAGATATGACTGTTTCGAAAATTTCTAAAAAAAGAAGCGAAAAACATCAATATCTCCATTATTAACGAAGATATGACAGTTTTAAAAATTCTTTAAAATAAATCGTAAAACATCAATATCTCCATTATTAACAAGATATGACAATTTGAAAAATTTAAAAAAAAAGCGAAAAACATCAATATCTCCATTATTAACGAAGATATGACTGTTTTAAAAATTCTTTAAAAAAAAATCGTAAAACATCAATATCTCCATTATTAACAAAGATATGACAATTTTAAAAATTTAAAAAAAAAATAAGCGAAAAACATCAATATCTCCATTATCAACAAAGATATGACAATTTTAATTTTTTTTTAAAAAAAAAAGCGTAAATCATCAATATCTCCATTATTAACAAAGATATGGCTGTTTAAAAAATTAAAAAAAAACAAGCGAAAAACATCAATATCTCCATTATTAACAAGATATGACAATTTTAAAAATTTAAAAAAAAAGCGAAAAACATCAATATCTCCATTATTAACGAAGATATGACTGTTTTAAAAATTTAAAAAAAAGCGAAAAACATCAATATCTCCATTATTAACAAAGATATGACTGTTTTAAAAATTTAAAAAAAATGTGCGAAAAACATCAATATCTCCATTATTAACAAAGTTTTAAAAATTCTTTAAAAAAAAATCGTAAAACATCAATATCTCCATTATTAACAAAGATATGACTGTTTTAAAAATTTAAAAAAAAAAACGAAAAACATTAATATCTCCATTATTAAGAAAGATATGACTGTTTTAAAAATTAAAAAAAAAAGCGAAAAACATCAATATCTCCATTATTAACGAAGATATGACTATTTTAAAAATTAAAAAAAAAGCGAAAAACATCAATATCTCCATTATTAACAAAGATATGACTGTTTTAAAAATTTAAAAAAAATGTGCGAAAAACATCAATATCTCCATTATTAACAAAGATATGACAATTTTAAAAATTTAAAAATAAGAGCGAAAAACATCAATATCTCCATTATTTCCAAAGACATGACAGTTTTAAAAATTGATTTTAGGATCAACCGGATTATTATACTTTTTTTTGCTGTTAAATTTTTATTCAAAATTATTCGCATTCACATGGCCTGTCAGCGGCAGGATCTATTTTGATTTACGATTCAAGCTTTTTTCGTGCATGCATCTAGCAAAATTCTAAATTTTTGTTGATTTCCAGCCCCAAGTACCAGGCGAACAGAAATCAGCAACAAGTTGCTGTTTATGTGCCAAAATAAAAGTAAAGCATACTTGCTCGGCCAAAATTCAGCAAATACTAAAATACATTGCCTTCTTTTTATTGCAGGTAATTTTAGGATCCAAATTTTTCATTGCATACTTTTACCAGGTGCCGAAAAATGATTTTGGCATGCAGTAAAAGTATGCTACGTTTATTTTAGTAATATTTAGAAACCACCAGCTGATTTCTGTGGGCCTGGTTCATGGAGCTGGAAGTCATCCAAAATTTGTGAATGTGCATGCACGAAAAGAAGCGACTGGCTTCGCGCGATTGGTAAAAAAACATTGCTTTTGAAATAAATAATTATTAACAAAGATATGACAATTTTAAAAATTAAAAAAAAGAGCGAAAAACATCAATTTCTCCATTATTAACGAAGATATGACTGTTTTAAATTTTTAAAAAAAAGAAGCGAAAAACATCAATATCTCCATTATTAACAAAGATATGACAGTTTTAAAAATTTAAAAAAAAATAAACGAAAAACATCAATATCTCCATTATTAACAAAGATATGACTGTTTTAAAAATTTAAAAAAAAAAACGAATAACATTAATATCTCCATTATTAACAAAGATATGACTGTTTTAAAAATTTAAAAAAAAGAAGCGAAAAACATCAATATCTCCATTATTAACAAAGATATGACAATTTTAAAAATTTAAAAAAATAAAAAGCGTAAAACATCAATATCTCCATTATTAACAAAGATACGACTGTTTTAAAAATTCTTTAAAAAAAATCGTAAAACATCAATATCTCCATTATTAACAAAGACTTGACAATTTTAAAAATTAAAAAAAAAAAGCGAAAAACATCAATATTTCCATTATTAACATAGATTTGACTGTTTTAAAAATTTAAAAAAAAAGAAGCGAAAAACATCAATATCTCCATTATTAACAAAGATATGACAGTTTTAAAAATTTAAAAAAAAATAAACGAAAAACATCAATATCTCCATTATCAACAAAGATATGACATTTTTTAAATTTTTAAAAAAAAAAAACGTAAAACATCAATATCTCCATTATTAACAAAGATATGACAGTTTTAAAATTTTTTTTAAAAAAAAGCGTAAATTATCAATATCTCCATTATTAACAAAGATATGACAGTTTTAAAAATTATTAAAAAAAAAGCGTCAAACATCAATATCTCCATTATTAACAAAGATATGACTGTTTTAAAAATTTAAAAAAAAAGCGAAAAACATCAATATATCCATTATTAACAAAGATAAGACAATTTTAAAAATTTTAAAAAAATAAAGCGAAAAACATCAATATCTCCATTATTAACGAAGATATGACAGTTTTAAAAATTAAAAAAAAAGCGAAAAACATTAATATCTCCATTATTAAAGAAGATATGACTGTTTTAAAAATTAAAAAAAAAACGAAAAACATCAATATCTCCATTATTAACAAAGACATGACAGTTTTAAAAATTGATTTTAGGATCAACCGGATTATTATACTTTTTTTTTGCTGTTAAATTTTTATTCAATAGTATTTGCATTCACATGGCCTGTCAGCGGCAGGATCTATTTTGATTTTCGATTCGAGCTTTTTTTCGTGCATGCATCTAGCACAATTCAAAATTTTTGTTGATTTCCAGCC